>JARFJB010001937.1:227500-677500 GCA_036346205.1 Vesta saturnalis | reverse complement strand
AACTGTAACAGTGATTTATCATTTTAGTGCGAGTGACAACTACGTATTACCTATATCGTGTTTCCTAAGAAAAACATAAGCAATTGTCATATGAAGTATGCCTCTCCTCGTACAAAAAGGCTTTGCTAGTTCCAGTGGCCGGAATAACTCAGACTTACTTACAAAATGATACAACATTTCATAAATGCTGTTAGACTTTCCTAAGAACATAAATTATGCTGCATTTTCGATAATCATGAGACCCATATTTGTTTTGCGATACATGGCGTTGCTAAAGAATACGGTTGAGATATAGTTTCTTTACCACCCCATACTTCGTACGAAACACAGCCATTACAGCTAGTATTTTTTGGATCTTTAAAAACGAATTTTTTAATGAGCCTGAGTACTGGACGAAATCCTACTCTGGCCAGAAAATTAGTTTGAGTTATTCGATTTTTTCTTCAAGCAAGTAGCAACTGTTGGTTAACGAGGTAATGGGTTCAGAGCAGCTGGAAATTGGCTGGATCAGCTCAGCGTCTTTTTCTGAAAAGAATTTTGTGGCATTAAAAGCTCTTTCGTGTCAACCTACTGCACAAGTTGAAGCTAAAATGAAAAATTAACACATCTCCACTGTCCGCCAACAGCCATAATATGTTTTCTAAAATTTCCCAAACAATTCAGCCAATTCGTGATCTTTCAGTCTTGGATAATATTGATATTTCGATATTTTCCGCAAATCAGGCAGATGATGTTAAAAGAAATTGCAGAACATAACGTTCTGAAATTTCATGAAATGGTCTAATGACCTCAGTGTATTTCTTACTGTTATTTCCTCTGATGTGGTCATCAGGGTTATAATTACGTCGGGCAGCATTCGTACGACGCAAAATGTCATTGTATTGCTGTTGATCACGTTTATTGAATCCCGTAGGCACTTTTTTAAAGAGTAGTTCATATAATCCCGGTGTCCCCTCATAGTCTAAGGATGATCCATCAGGAAGAGTGATACGAAAATTTTCTCCCACAAAGTCTAGTTCAGCATCGCCAATAAAAAATTTCTCTGCTTCCGGAACAAAATGTACACTATATGTCATGTCATATTCGTCTTCGGTATCTGTAAATATACCTTCGACATAGTACTTCACTAATCCTTCATACTGATTAAGATACTCTTCAAAGGCGGGTTGCGATCCAGTAGCAAACAGTTCTGCTTTTAATTGTTGTAAAGTAGGAATTTCCACCTCGTCATCAGTGGTATCAGCCATTACAGTTTCCTGTACAGGTCGTGGTATGGTGTCAGGAACAAGAGTACGTGGCGCCTTACGTAATCCAATTATTGAAGAACGAATTAATCAAGAGACACGATCAATAAATAAAACAGCAGTTAAGTCTGCCAAGTATACTTGTTTAATAAAAGTAACCCAAGTATTGGCAAAAAATGAAAATACTGAAGATGAATCGCCAAAACACTTAATTCGTCTTTAGATTAAGAAAGTGAGAGTGTTTCAGTTTAATGATTTGGACATTTTGTTGTTGGTGCTGTCAAAATAGTGATGGTAGTAGTAGTAGTAGCAGTAGTAAAAATAAAAATGAAGAGGAACAAGATGAAGGTTATTCATCTCTTAACACTGACTGGTCATCATCATCATTTCAACATAAGGATGAAGTGTATAAACAAGCAGCTAATGAATACTTAATCAATTGTACATATTATAAACTATTGAATGATACTCATCATGCAAAACATATGGAAATTGGATACAGTACACACCTCAATCTTGCACCAGTAGTGCGTATGGGGTGTGGCAACTGTAATCAAGGCAATAATGTAGTGTTGGACATAAAGAAATGGAATGAGCTTCTAAGATGGCATTCATATGCAGAATTACAATTTTTCCGATCCCAAGAAATTGAAGATATAAGCTATGATCAACAGTATGAATCTCGACCTAGCAATCTTGGTATTTATTACAATTGGGAATTGATTAAAGGACATGACAGAATTTTGAAAACTGTTATGATAGAAAAAAACTACAACTGCTGTTCTTGCACATTCAATTCACATAGTATAGAAGAACTATTCAATTTAAAGGATATAATAAGATATAGATTGGAATTTCTTGAATCTTACAATCTGATGTATTTCTATGAAAAGTTCATACAACAAATCGTTGACTACCGTCGTTTTCGTGAGAAAGAATTCCATGGTAGTGACGATGACATTTATAAAGACATTGTATGCTTAATGAATTATTGTATTATCGTCCTGCTTATCTAATGTATAGCATTTACTAAAGAAATATTAATAACTATCATTTGTTTTTTTTGTGATATCAATTTAGGTATAAATACCCTGCTTTATCAATCTTGTCAAACAATGTTAGGTAAGAAGCGAAAGTGTGCAGGTGGTGGTTTAGTAAATACTTTATTCAATAAACTTCCGTTTGAATTCCGTTTACCTCGTTACCAGTATTGTGGTCCTGGTACAACATTAGAGAAACAGCTCGCATACGATGACCACGGTATTAATCAGTTAGATGCCCAGTGCAAACTTCATGATATCAGTTACAGAGATTACCGAGATTTAGAAAGTAGACATAAAGCAGATAAAATTTTACAAAAAAAAGACTTGGGAATGCTTTAAATCATCAGACGCAACGTTAGGTGAACGAGCTGCAGCTTTAGCAGTCAGTACCACCATGAAAGCAAAGAGAAAATTAGGAATGGGGTGTTAACGTCGATCTAATCTGAAGAAGATTTAGACGTTCACATGTCCAAGAAGTTAACCCCTCAGTTTAAGCTGATTGATGATAATCAATTTGACATCGAGAATAGGAGACTTAGTAATGTCCCCAGTCCCATATATAATCAAGATGTTATCGCTAAGCAATAGCATTTATCAACAAGGTTCAATTTGGACGGAAACCGTTTGACACAATTGGCGGACCCGGAAGAAGATGGTGATGCTATAAGTAAATTATATCTTGATTATTGTCTACAAGCAGTTCAGAAAGCTGTTAAAAGAAACTCTAACGCTTATCTAGTGTTGGAGCAAAAACTATATCAACTTAAAGAAATTGTGGATAAATTAGTACCATGTCGAAGTTACAACTCGTCAACGAATTGCATAAACCTGCACGAAAAAATTTTAAACGAAGACAAACAATAATTAAAGGTTTTGATGACCTTTGGCAAGCGGATTTAGCTGAATTTAACACATATTTCAAACAAAATAAGGGCTATAAGTATATATTAGTTGTTAACGATGACCTTTGGCAAGCGGATTTAGCTGAATTTAACACATATTCCAAACAAAATAAGGGCTATAAGTATATATTAGTTGTTATCGACTGTTTTTCGAAATACTTGTGGACTAAAGGATTAAAAACAAAAACAGGCCAAGAAGTTACATAGGCCATGTAAACAATCTTCAAACAAGGTCGGAAACCTAAAAATTTGCAGACAGATGCAGGAAAAGAATTCTACAATGTACATTTTACTAAACTAATGCAGCGTTATAGAGTCAATCATTACTCGACATATACCACAAAAAAGGCAGCAATTGTTGAACGTGTTATCAGAACCATAAAGGGCGCTCTATATAAGACGTTTAGCCTACAAGTTAAATATAAATGGATTGATACAATTGATACCATAACCATGGATTATAACAATCGTAAGCATAGAACTACCGGAATGAAGCCTAAAGATGTTAATCATACAAAGCTAGAAGATTACACTCACATAAAAAAAATTCGATACGAATCGATATTATGTGGGTGATATAGTACGAATCAGTAAATTTAAAAGTATGTTTACCAAGGGATGCTCACCCAATTGGTCTAGTGAACTATTTAAGATTGTGAAAGTTCGCATTACTAACCTCACTACATACATGTTAGAAGACATGTAAGGAAAACCTGTACTCGGAGGGTTTTATGAACATGAATTACAGAAAACTAAGTATTCCGATGTGTTTCTAGAAGAACAAGTGCCATTTCCCAGAAGCTACTTAGAAATTGCAATTATTATTAGATATGTAAAGTATATATTGTAAATCAAAAAATGAAATGGTTGGTAATGTGTATAAGTGAGAGGGGATATATTTGTGTGAGAGAGAAACAAACAATGAACAGTACATTCTTAATTGTATGTATATGAGTAAGAGGAGGTATATATGGGTGAGAGAGAAGGTATTCGACAGCGAGAATCTGTTTTAAAAACAGTTTATAAATAACCAAAAACATATGAAAGAATTAATTTTAAAGCATAAAATTATTTGATGTACGCATTGTTTCTAATAATGAGTACATCAGATTATACGAATTATGTAATTTATCAAAAGTGAGCATGTAAAAATTATTATGGTTTGATAATTGTGATATAGAATGCTAAGTAATGTAACGGAAGCGCTAAATATAGACAGTCTTCATTCAAGCGTGTGTAATTTGATTTCAAAGCGAAAATGCTCACATTATCCTGTAATTCATGATGCAGTTGAAAGTGTTTCTATAAAAATTTGATAATTGCTTCTTCCCAAAATCAATCAATTTTAAAAACGTGAATGCTTTTACAAATTGTGTGTTTTTGTTTCTTATCGTAAGCAGAAAAAAGAAGTAGTTTGCTTAAAATTTGAATGTTAATTTAGTGGGCTATTATATTTTTTGGTAAAATAAAAAATGAAATAGATAAAGCACCACTTGTAAAAAGCAATCACCTTTGTAAAAATTTTAATTTGGAATTAGGTGTAAATTAAAAAATTCGGGAGCGCGTCATTTTTGCGACTTTATAATTGCCCTCTACCCAGCTCCCCTACACCCCGAGGGAAGAAAAAGACGATATAGAGTCATGTTTTGTTTCCTTTTATTACTTAGCACGTATGTCTGTTCACTTTCCTTCCTAAGATTCTACACGTACACATACATTGCTTTCCCTCAATGCATACATTCCGCGTGCATTTCCAACGTTTATGCAACAATACTCTGCATATCATTCTACAACGTTACTTTTATTTAAAGTTAAATTTTAAATGACACATCATACATACATAACTTTATTGATAATACTTTTTAAAATTATAAGCTTTTTCATGTTACAAGCTTCATTCATCATTAAATATAAATACAAAACATGTTAAAATGATTTATTTACTTTTTTGAAAACGTCTTTCATTAAATTTTCACTTTTTGTTGCATACTTTTCTTCATGACACTTTATTCCCTAAGTACATATCAACATTAACAATTTATATGACCACTTAATTGTCAATAAATTTCTATTTCACCTTTCATGCATGTTATTTCCTAAACACACATTTTTATATACATTATATATCTGCGCTAAAGATTACAAGTTACGCATGTTTATTTTTTAACTCGAAGCTGCTTCATTTTTCTATTCAGTTCATATTGTTCTATATCTAGTTTTAATTGTTTTATTTTTTTCACGAACTCCTCAAGCCTCTTCTTTCTCTCATCAATACTTAATACTTTTGCTTTACTTTCTCTTCTTATCATGTGTATTACTTTCATCATGTCTGCCAATAAAAAGTTTACTGAATCGTGCGCAGCCAAGGAAGCCTTTTATTATAAATCTGCATCCTTCAAACCACTAACCTAGACAAAAACTCTTGTTTCTACGAACTGATTCTATTTTTAAATTTCTAAGAATTGTAATATGATCATGATGATGATGATGATGACCCTGTAATTTCTATTTTGACCTTGACATTTCTACCTCGACGCGCTCGACAAATTTAAATTTACCCGCCAAAACTTTGACCTTGAAAGAGCAGGACATTCACACAGTCTCTCTCTCCGCACACTTATTGCAATCGTCGCGTGAGCCTGGATCGGCTCTATATGACTAGCCATGTGAGCCAGGATCGGCCCTATACGATTATCGAAGGATTACTCACGTACACGACAGATTCACTGACTTAACCTTCAATAGAAAATTCGTATACCGTGAGTCAGAACCGGCCCTATATGACTACTGCCGATAAATTCAACTAATGTGAAACCACAGTTACAAAAGACTTAAGTAGACGGGGTTCAACTGAGGATATAACGTTAAAATAAGAAACGATCACTTACCAGGGTTTGTCGATAATCGTATTGGGAGAATGCCTTGACAGGGTAAACAGCTGCTCACAGTCACATGTACTTTCAGCGTCATGTTTGTAACAACCTTTCACTATTCAAGTACATCCAACGTGTTCGGAAAAGTCCTAATTCGTTTCTCACGTCTCTTTCGTATCTACTGTCTCTCGCCTCTGTCGCTTCTCTGGACTCTCGCGTCCTTCTCGTCCACTCTCACCCCCCGCGGATCTCCCTCTCGCCTCTTCCTCGTCGCCTCCTTTCTCTCGTTTCTTGCGTTTTAGGTTAGGTCAATACACGTACAATATTAGGTTATATTAATAAACGAACGGTTTTTAGGTTAAGTCAATACTCGCGCGAGTATCTACAATACAAGAGTGGTATGTTGCGTTGTACATAACAATTAAAGTTGGCTCTTATAGATTAGGTTATTGCTCGTCAACTAGCCACCTCTCAAAGGTTGCTACATCCTGTTATGGTGGTAATCAACTAATTTGGAGTTTACGGTGAATATTGAACAGCTATTTTCAATAAAACTATCCTGATTTCCGGCGTATAACACGATTTAACACTAGAAGCATAATTTGCATAATTTACACTTTTTGGTTTATCGTCTTGCCAAGACCACTTTTGTGACTTTCTAGAGAATGCCCATGTTTCATATAGGAATACAACTGGTAAAGGTGATGATGATTGCTTATTACGAACGTACCTTTTTAAAAACCGTAATCTTGCAGATGCAACATTCTCTTTCTCGCACAGCGGTCGCCGAATGCAATCTTATTATCTTGCAACTTATTAACTCATTTTACGTTTGGCAAGATTCGCCAAGATCGGCCATAATGTCTGTGTGTGTGCGTGAGTGTGAGTGTGAGTGTGCGTGTGGGTGTGTGAGTGTGGGTGTGTGGGCACGTGCACGTGTGCGGGTGTACGTGTGTGCGTGTGTGCGTGTGTGCGTGTGTACGTGTGGCGTGTGCGGGTGTACGTGTAGCGTGTGTGGTGTGTGACGTGTGCGGTGTACGTGTGTGCGTGTGTGTGTGTGTGTGTGCGTGTTGGCGTGTGTACGTGTGTGCTTGTGTGCGTGTGTGCGTGTGTTGCGTGTTTGCGTGTGCATATGTGCGTGTGTACGTGTGCGTGAGTGAGTGTGTGCGTGTTTGCATGTGCGTGTGTGCGTGTGTGCGTGTGTGCGTGTGTACGTGTATGCGTGTGTGCGTGTGCGTGTTTGCGTGTGTGCGCGCGTGCACGTTTGCGCGTGTGTGCTTATGTGATTGCGTGCGTGCGCGCGTGCACGTTTGCGCGTGTGTGCATATGTGATTGCGTGCGTGTGTGAGTATGTGCATATGTGCGTGTGTACGTGTGCGTGAGTGAGTGTGTGCGTGTGTGCATGTGTGCGTGTGTGCGTGTGTGCGTGTGTACGTGTATGCGTGTGTGCGTGTGTGCGTGTGTGCGTGTTTGCGTGTGTGCGCGCGTGCACGTTTGCGCGTGTGTGCTTATGTGATTGCGTGTGTGCGCGCGTGCACGTTTGCGCGTGTGTGCATATGTGATTGCGTGCGTGTGTGAGTATGTGCGTGCGTGCGTGTGTACGTGTGTGCGTTTGTGCGTGTGTGCGTGTGTGCGTTTGTGCGTGTGTGCGTGCCTGCGTGCGTACGTGCGTGCGTGCGTATGTGTGTGAGTGTGCGCGCGCGCGCGTGTGTGTGTCTGTGAAACACAAACGTACAGCCGTAACTAAACATGAATGCATTTTTTTTAGAATTTACATTAAATAGATTCTTCCATTAATTATCTTTAAATAATATTAAAATCATGTTATTAAAGAGCATGCCTAAATACATTCTTTGTATTTGATAATAATAAACCTATAATAATAATAATAATAATAATAATAATAATAATAATAATAATAATAATAATAATAATAATAATAATAATAATAATAATAATAATGTATTTCATCTAAAGATCTTTACAGATAAGTTAAGTTAGTTAGAACAATACTGCAGTACATATCTGTTACAACGGTAAAACTATTACAGCAAGTTAACTGGCTAATGGAATGAAACCTAATCATATTTTAGCAAATAAAATGAACCAAATAATAAATAACAATTTACAATTCAAATCAACACTTTCTATTAAAAATTTGTTAGAACTAATTAATAAAATAGAAATCATAAAATTAGCACTACACAACATACTTGTAAGTTTTGGTGTTACTAGCATGTTTTCTAAAATGCCCCCACATAAATATATGCGTTTATTACATAATTACGGAATTAGTTACAAGAATGGAGTTAATTCAATTATTTGATCTCTGTGTTGATCAAAATTATCTCAAAATACTTAGCTTTTTGGGTTTCTTAATGTTGTATTTTTGAATTTACGTTTAAACAAATCTAAACGTTTCGATAACACTTAGTTCTCGAACTCGTACTAATTAAAAAAAGATTCTTTCAACATCTTAAATATTTCTAAAATATTTTATTGCTACTGAGGACGATAACGGTAAGTGTTATCGAAACCTTTAGATTTGTATAAAAATGGATTCTTAATTAGTATTAACAATTTACAGTCTAACATAAAATTTACACTAAAGAAGGAATAAAATGCAATGCTGCAATTAACTTTCTGGATTTAAACATAAAAATTTAATACACAGACCATTACAAACGATTCATATCACCATAAAACACATAAGACAGCATCATATACATTATTAGTGCATAGGTCAAATGTCATTACCATTAAACCAAACAAATTTCAATAAAGAATTATCAATTATAAAACAAATTGCACAAACAATTGGTTATATTTCTAATATAATCCACACTTTAGTTACAAATCAAGAGTACAAATTATGTATCAAAAACATTTACCTAGTTAACACAGAATCGCCAGAAAAAGTAACTCACATTCCACAAAAAAACAAGAAGTACAAAGCTGCTTACAGAACTAATACCAATGTTCTCAAATGGTTATGTAATGCCAAAAAGTCACCTAACGACATCGGGTATTTATAAATTAAATTGCACATTCCGTAATTTTACTGATATTGGACAAACACTTGGCACTTTGATATTAGATGCAATACATTAGATGTTACAAATATAAAGAAACAAACAAATCAAGTTATACCAACCATTTAATAGTAAATATTACAAAACAACTTAACATTTTTAAATTTTTGTAGTAAAAAAGACAAATTATATGTTTTGGAAGCATTTGAAATTTATAAACATAACAGAAAGTACCTTTAATGATCGAACAGGTTGAGCTTATAGCCTCACCTTTAACAGGCATTTTAAATACAAAATTATAATTTACATCAAGTTTACATCTTAATGATTTATTACCATAACTACTTATACAGTGAGTTCATAAAGTAGCGGATAAATTCAATTAAAGTTCGAACGGGAGTTTAAGAAGAATACACTCGCACCCGTCGATGTTTATTTTCAATTTAGAATTTTTTTACGTAAAAGTGAAATATACAGGTTGTGTCAAGAAAAAGGTATGACGTCATCGACATTTTTTTTAAATATCAACCCCCATTTTTTATTACAGAATTAGTAAGAAAGTATGGACGATGGTTACGTAAAGAAATATTGAATAAACATTATCGTAAACATTAAAAATGAGAAAATATTGTCAATGTAGGAAAATGTTAAATTCTATGTTTTGTTAAAATTATTTTAATTATTTGCACGTTAACAACTTGTGTTTAGCTTTTTGATAGGTGACAGCATTGTTATCGGGAGTTTATCTGGTAACTATTTTATCGTTATTTTGTGAAATATCAGGAAATTTAGCGAACGTGAAAGAATTGAGATCCTGCACATGCTTGGTTTCGGAGATAGGTCGCGCACTTAATCAGAAGTGGTAGCGTTGTTTCATGTAACTCACCCTGATTGACCGCCCATTAGCTAAAGCATGGTTAGCGCAATTTCGGGAATTTGGACATGTTTGGGATGTGAGAAAATCAGACCAAAAGCTATAAATAAATCCAAATTTGAAATAACATACAGGTGTCCCATTTAAACAAAATCTATGCTTGGTTCACACAGAATGTTACGTGCAGAAACAGGAAGCGGGGAGAGAAAAAGGAGATGGGTCACTGCTCACCTACGGATGCAAGGAATCGCTGGCGTCAGACGGTTCGGGCGGGGTCAAGAAAGTCCCGGTAAAGATAAAAAGGGCGCCAGGAGCAGCTCCTCAAAAGAAGGACCCACCGGTCTCCCAGCTCCTGGATAACGATGTCAGAAAGAGGCGAGTAGGTAACCGTAGGAAAGGAGAAACTAATAGGGAAACAGAAAAGAGTGTTGTGGGATAAAGCAAAACGTATAATTATTAAATCACATAAAAAGAATACATATAAGAATAAAATGGGTTTCAATAAATAAATAAATTCTAATAAAAGACAAATAAATTGGCAATTAACGTCCAAAATGAGGTTGTAATAAAAAATATAATAATCGGGTGTAGAGATGTTGTTATTAATAATTCCACCCCTAATATTACTTAGACTCCTAATAATAAATAGAAGATTTTGTGCCTTCAGCTCAGTGGAAGATTAAACGGTACCATGTTCTTAAAAGTTGATTTGCTTTAATTAGAAAATGTGTGTGGTTAGATAGCTCGTTTTACAAAAAAGATGTAACTTCAACCTGTAAATAAATGTTAAAATACCTCGGACGCCAACGTATTTTATGGAAAACAAGTAAACCGTAAATGTAATAAATGTAAAATTGAAAACAATAACAGGGTTTATTATAAAATCTTTAAGTCAAGTTGTAAAGTAGAAAATTTTAATACTAATGTTAGTAACTTAAAAATACCTTATAAACTAATGATTAGAAATGAAATACCTGTTGTACTTTAAAATTGTCACTGGTATACTGTTACTGATAAGAAAATGTGCTGACGAAGCCACGCTTTCAATTTTGGTTGTGCAATTAATCTTGAAATGGAAATACAATAGAGTTTTGATATTGGTTGATCCAAAATAAGTAAATTCCTTTACAAACAGCCAAACTTGGTAGATTTAAATGGGTTAATGTACCATTTATATATAATTTTCTGCATAGAAACAAACTTCTATTGCGGCATACTCGTTAAATTGAAACGTAATAGTACAATGAAATTGCGTAAAAGGAAAATTTAACGTTATAGAAGTAAAAATAAAAGTGAAATAAAAGCGCCTAAAAAGGATAAATACATCAAACAATGACAATAGGTTTAATTAGCTCTTACCGTAAAATTTACGACACTTTTGATAAAAATACTCAAGAGCAAAAATGGACGCTTTTTGCTTTCATTATCGTAAGAACGACCTCAAAATGATGTCTGCGCACTAAATCAATGTGCAAAACGAAATGCGCGCACTACCCCACTTTAAACGCATACTTTTCACCCACTAAGGTATGCAATTCACATGACACAAAAATGAACGAAGTTGCCTAACTTATTGTAAATTTCAACAAAACTTAAAAAGGTTTGTTACAAGGTAAGTACGCAATTAAATTTAAATTTTAAATTTAAAAGTAAATTTATAAATGTATAACGTAGATACGTTGGTTAATTTAAAAATTAAAAAAAAACAAAATAAAAAGAAAATATCGACACCACAAGTTTAAAAAAAATTATTTCGTAAAAAGTTAAATGTGTTAAAGGATAATTTTATAGTAAATTATAATTGTAGAAAAATAGTTTAATTTCGAAAGGCCTTCCTGAGGTAAAGCAGGGTTTTTAATCGTAAAAAGTTAATATGCTAAATGACAATTTAAATTTAGAATGCCTGTTATGTCTTAACAAAAAATGTATTATTTAAGAAATTTGAAAGAGAACGTTAAGAAAAAATAAAATTTAATCAATTACCAATATCAAACTAAAAATTTGAAACGTGGATAATATCTAAAGCAAAACTACTGTGCGCATGTTTGTTTGATTGTCAAGCCTCAAATGACTATTATGTTAATTAATTCCCCTCTAATGGAGATTTTGTTATATTTGCGTTTATACTAGCTATAGAGAGGGGGGTCGTGGATTCTTAGACTCATATAACCATTAATAAGGTAAAAACGAAGGTTTTATACATATATTCATAAATCATAAATATGGTAAGCAATAAATTAACAAAAACAATTCTGAATCGTAAAAATGAATATAAATAAAATGTAATAAGCAAACAAAAATTAACAGCATTCAATAAAAGGTAACTCAAATTGTAATCCGGTTGAAACGCCCGTTTCTTCGGTAGCCCCCAATACAGCCCGCCTGGCTGCGTTGTTTTATGATTCTAATTTATAACGGGGTTATTTTGAAAAGAGTGTGTGCATATTAATATAATGGTATTTTCTTAAGATTACTTGGATAATTACACTAAATGGGTAAATATTATTTACTTTTATAATGATGATTTAAATAAGTACAAATCAGGGTTTGAGGTTAACGTTGATACAGATCTTCTCAGGTGACAGGCATAATTAATAATTCGAATAATTATTTCTAATCATTCGGTCTGGATGGGTTTCAGTGTAATCGTAATAAGGAATTAATTCCCTTACAAAACTAGCTCAATGTCAGAATGATATAAATGGCTTTGATTGAATGGGTAGTGTGAATGCATCTACAATTACTACAATTTCTGGGATAATTAATTCTTATATACATACCTGGTCATTTATTAAAGAAAAGGGATGGTTTCAATTACGTTTTAATTACGTTAAACACATAAACAGATTACTATAAGTTTTTGTTATGAACGAATAAGTTCAAATGGCATTAAATATGGTAATTAAATGATTATTAATTATACAATTTCTTAAGATAATAAGTTTACTATAGGTTTGAACCTACGACCTCAATGGAGAAATTTAGAATTTACATCAGTTCTATTACATAAAGACAAAATTTACATCGATTGGGGCTTGAACTTGATGGCGCAGTTGGTAGCCATACCTAATGTAGTTAATTCAATTTTGATGTATTTATAATTAATTTACTTTTAGTTCAAAAGGATGTTTATATAGGAAATTAAATAATCTACTTATTGAAAACGTATTCGTTTATTACAAAGCAAACCTTAATTCAATTTTGAATTTATTTTTACTTTTAGTTGCATAAAGGGAGTGTTTTCGGAATTTTGGATTTAATTATACAGGTAGTTCTTAATGAGGACAGGATATAATTATACAGGGGGTTTAATTTTGTTATCTTTTATAGCCAAGGATACCTCAGCTGACTGAAGGTAACGTTCTTGGTTCTAGATATTTATAGCCAAAGCGGTCAACCATAAATAGTTAGAATCTGTTCGTCTGGAATTATTTATACAGGGGGTTACATTTTATTACCTTATATAGCCAAGGGATGCCTTAGCTGACTAAAAGTAACGTTCTTGGTTCTAGATATTTACAGCCAAAAGCGGCCAACCGTAAATATTTAGAATGGGTTGGATCTGGTTTAATCTAGAGTGTCAGAGGTATTGCAACAATTTGAATTGCCCAGGCGTGGCTTTAAGACCGTTTTCTGGTTAATGAGCTCGATATTAAGATTGGGGTTACCGCCGGCGTTACTCAGCAAATAGCCCACTCTTAGTACAGATTGTTAGTCCCTCTTTTCCGTTCGATTAATTTTTAAAAGGATTTCGCTGACAGGAATCGACAGGTATTTCAACTATTTGTGTTTATAAATTGTAAAAAAGGTGTACTTTGAAATATTGAAATACTGGTACAATAAGTTCAATTTGTACAGAAAATTGCTTAAAGAACCCTGGTCAGGATTTTATATTTTCTCGAATAAAGAGAAATTTTAACAGAAATTCAGGAACGCTGGTGTAGTAATACTATAGAGGAATGCTTACAGAGAAGTATTCTGTAGGTCAAGTAGTGAATTATAATAAAACTTCCGCTACGGAAGTGGAGCTTTCGCAAATTTGACGCGATGTCTTTTGCACTTATCGAGAAATGGGCTGGTGTATACTCAAACGTTATGTTTGTTCGCACATCTGGATTCTGGAATTGAATAAATTGTTGTATAAATTATTATCAATTATTATTAATTATTAATTTATTATTAATTTTAAATTAATAAAAATTCATTCATCTTACTAATTTTCCTGGGTCATTACATGATAGTTAATACGTCACAAACATTCAAAGATAAAAATATGGCCGACAGCTGTTTACAAAACGGTTATCATTAAATGAACGATTTACAGGCAAGTTAAATTCAAGATCTAATGAAAAAGTAAGTAATTTAGTGATAAAGTAATACACTATTATTAACAATTATAATTATAGATTCAAACAAAAAAAAACAAAACAAAGAGAGAGGAGGAAAAAGGAATTTCAGATAAGGTTAAAGGTAAATAATATTTTAGTAAAAGCAAGGAGTTATTCTAGTAGATTTTCCTATTATAGTATTAAGGAAAGGAGCAGAAAGGAATGAGGTTATAGGTGTGAAGATTATGATTAAAAAATAACTGCAAGTACAACTACGAGATCAACGGAAAGTTCAAAGTAAAGTGCAAGCTGAAAATGTAATGAATCATGAGAAAAGTCCACAGAGTAATAGGTACGCATACCAGTGAGATGGAAAGCGATATGTGCGTGATAACTTGTATGAATGGTATACTTTAAAGCCGCAATATGCGAAGAAAACAATGAATACTCAGCACTATCGAGTAGAAACTTTATTTTCTTTGAGAAACAATTCTTTTTAAAGATCCTTCTAGCGAATATTGAAAATTAATTCAGAAACTTATTTAGGAATGCTTCAGCAACCAAACACCAAAGTTAACTGAATCAAAACACTTTTACGTAAAAAGAAAGAGTATCTATAAACTAGCCAAATGTGTATTAAAATGTAAAGATTAGAAATTTTGAATAGCCAAATGTAAAGTTAAAATGTAAGAGATAATAAATTGTTGGAGAAACTATTGTAAAAATGAAAGGTGTTTTGTATAAAAGTGTAGGCAACCAAAAGTACTTCAATGTATACTTAATTGTATAGCATTAAGGTTAGTAAAAAAAATGTAAAATTCAAACTAAATGAAATGAATAATTAAAAATTTGAGAAAGTTTTGTTACAGGTATAAATGAAACACCCTGTATAACCTAAAATAATTTTAAAATATCCCAGTTCTTTCTACTACACTTCAAAATTTTGTTCTCCTATTCCATCAAATAAGGGAGGTATCGCCCGCTGACGCAAGTTTGGGACACCCTGTATTAACGTCATCATATGCACCTTGACGTACGTAAAAAAATGTACCCTTTCTAATTCTGCAATAAAACATGGGGGTTGACTTAAAAAATGGCGATGACGTCATATAATTTTCTTGACAAATCCTGTATATTTCACTTTTACGTAAAAAAATTCTAAATTGAAAATAAAAATCGGTGGTGGGTCCATTCGAATTTTAATTGAATTTATCCCCTTCTTTACGAACGCACTGTATATTTACTCTCGATAATGATATTGAAACGCGTAGAAATTGTGGAATTATACATTACTGCTATTAAATACGGAGTTCCACGAAGTAAGGTTAACGAATACACGGAGTTCCACGAAGTAAGGTTAACGAATACAAATTAGATAATTATAATTATTTTCTTGACAATGGTACAGTATACGACAATGATAAATAACTTGCGAATTAAATGTTGTTTAATTCATAATAAAATAATTAAAAAAGAACCGTTGCATAACAATGTTTCCGAGACTATTGTATCGGAACGCCACTGGTTAAATAAAAAATCTTATGTAGGTCACAATGTGCGTTTTTTATATTGTAACAACCTATACTAAAATTGATTGTAATATTTTAAACGACTTTCGATAATTTAGGTAAAAACCAAAAAAATGGAAACTTCAGCACTCTGTATATCGAAAAAACAAGCGTTTTATTTTTGGGAAAATACCTAAAAACTTACTGTTTGGAGGAACATTCTTGTATGAAAGATTGCACTTAATTTTCTGCAAGGACACCTCCCCTAAATTAATTCAGAATCATTTTAAAACGTGTATAAAGGCGTCTCTGAACAAGAGCTGTAACTATGTCACTAATTGGTAAGTGGTAATGTTCAAAGTTTTTATACTTATCCAAACATTACCATTAACGTAATGCGATAGCCTTCGCCTTTTTTTTTGTTGTGATGGGAGGATAAACACATTTCTAAAGAATAAATTAAAAGTTAAACAATGTGTTATAAATTTCAGAATTTTTTGATATCCAGTATTAAAATGTAAACTATAAATACATATTTATAATAATTTAGTAAAGAACCAGTATTCTAAGTTTGAAGGTAAACAAAAATGTTAAGTGCAAGTAAACTGTGGAACTGAGGCGGTAATTAATAACCAATTAACTGGTCGTTGATATCAACTGTTTTAAGTATGCGCGAAATTTAAACTTAAGGTGTCAATTAAATACAATTAAGTAACTAAAGAGTACTAAAACTTAATTAAAGACGTAAATAACAATAAGGTTATTTTCTCGGTGTCAAATTTCAATAATGCGGTTATACCAGTATCGTCATAACAAAGAAAACGAAAGTATAACTGCATGTTGTGATTTGAAAAGTATTCAAAACTTCGATTTAGTGTGAGCAAAAAAATGACCGGTACAACGTGACTATTATTTGTCTTTTACTAATTGTAATTTAACCTTGAACATTATGTATTTGTAGTGTAATGTGTTTACTTTTTATTTATCGTTCGTGAGTATAGAATTGTGATAATTTGGTGCAAAAAACATGTATTGATTTTTAAAGTGAATACGGTTATATCTGACAGCTAAAGTATCGATTCAACTTTAGTACCTTAATTTGTTGCTAGAGTGTTAAAATGTGCGGTTTCAGTTTACGCAATACTAATTGTTTATGTAAAAACGGAACAAGAAAATGAAATACTTCGTGATAGACATGAAATTCAGATTGATATTCAATTGTTTTCTGCATTATAGCTAGTAGTGACATCTATTTTTCTTTTCACTAAAACGTTTTGTGAGTTTTTTTTTTAAATAAAAATTTAATTAGTGATTTAAACGATTAAAGAAAAGTGGATAAAATAAAAATGAAGCTTGTTACGGTACATTATCTCGGGTTTACCGCGATGGATAGAAGATTTTCAAATGCGATGTTGCCATGGATTGTTTCTGAAATTCGAAAAAGGGATTCTTATGAAAGGGTAGGTAATCATTTCCTTAAATGTTATTTAAATTTAAGGTAGTTATAATACAACACGCCTTAAAGATGTTATCAAACTTATGCGGGAATTTTAACCACAAATTATGTCAACTTTCTTATACATAGGGTGGTCAATAAACTTTACGATTGTCTTAAACACATAAATTGTTTCATAACGCCACTTATATGTAATTTCCATTCAAGTAGGGAGTTCTCATTGTATTGTTTTAGAGTGCTGATGTATCGCATCAGTATATATCTGCAAAAGTACAAACATAAAACTTTTATAAGCAATCATTGGGAATACCAGATCTGCATATTCTATTTATAAACGAATGACAATCCAAATTACATTTTAAATCATAATTTAAAATTATTATTATTAAATACTTACGTACCTAATTCAGTTTGTATCCTTTTACCGGAAGTAGTGACTTATACAGGGTGCCCGAAAATAAATTTCTCAGCCGCCGGGGTTACACTATATGACCAAAAATAAGTCGACAATCGCATGTCAAAATTTCGAAAAGTTTCTCCTTGTGAAATTATGGCCGTATTAAAAATTGCAATCATGTTTTCAAAATTCAAGTAAAAATAGTTTATTAATTTAAACCAAGTAACATATACACATAATAAAATTAAAATTACATAGGCAAATGCATGCATGCAATAAGCGAAGAAAATTGTTTTCAACACGACCTATTGTTTCGTTTGTAATTTGAGTTAAAGCTCCATAAATACGAACAATACTGCCATCTTCATTATTCGGCAGTACTTTGTATACCGCATTTTTCAAGTAAGTCCAAAGCCAAAAGTCTATTGGGTTGAGATCCGGGGACCTAGGTATTCAAAAAGTAGGTCCTTCGTGATCGATCCATTTATCTGGAAATCGCTGATTTAATATCTTGAACATTTCGAGAATAATGAGCAGGCGCTCCATCATGTTGATACACAACAGTTTGACGTTGCAATAAAGGAATATTTTCCAAAAAGGTAGGTAGTGTGTTTTCGCAAAAACTTGAATAATTCTCTGTTTAATATTCTATACAGAAATTATGTCATTGTCCAATCCACACATTTACATTCCACCGCACTTGATTCTCTAATTTGATGTGGATTTTCGTAATTCCAGCTATGCAAGTTGTGCTGGTTGAACACCCCTTGTTGATTAAAATGGGCCTCATCACTCCACAATATCTTGCTTAAAAGGTCTTCATTTGTATTTAAACAATGTAAAAACTATCTGCAGAATAGTAAGCGCAACTTAATATCTCCAGGATGCAATTTTTGAATCGGCTGTAAGTGATAAGGATGCAGATTTTCTCTTTGCATGAATTTGTGAACAGTACTACGACGATGGTGACGCTTGGTTTCCAACCTCCTGGTACTGTCGTTGAGTAATTGTTCTTCCTGTTGGCATGTTAGCTGTCTAGATCGACTAGCGGGAATCATGTTAGGAGCCAAACATCCAGTTTCAAGTTGACGAATTTCAACAGCACTTATTGTTTTATGATCAGAGTGTCGCTTAGTAGGAAAACGTTGATGGTACAGAGGCTCTGCGGCGCGAGCATTATTATTTCAAATTCCAAGTAGTTTAATAATATCTAAATATTCTTGATTGTTCTGACCATTATAATAAGGACGAAAACGTAATTGTTTACCTTTGTACGTCAGTTCATAATTGATATATTTTACAATCAAACACTGATACACAAAATGATGATAAAGTGATTTTCGACATTTGTGGTCATAGGGTCTAACCCCGGGAGCTGGGAAATTAATTTTGGGACACACTGTATACTTCTTATTAATGACGCCTTTCAGTTTTTTTAAATTCTGAAACGTGGTAATTGTATAGTAATTACGCTATCTTGTTTAATAGAAGCAGAATATTAGTTACTTATATTAAAGGACAAGTGCTACAATGAACGTTATTCTAATAGGTATAAGCATTTTGTGGAATGAGTGGCGAGTGTCTACAAGACACGAATATCATATTTATTTATTACACATGTACCTATTGGCTTGGGATTCGGATTCTTTTTAGCTTTTGATTTGTTTTTTTTTACAGTAGACCAAACAATAATACTAGCAAAATACCTGTGCTTCGCAACGAGATGAAGGTCAACCCCTATTTGCCATCTTCTGATATTGGTTTTCAAAAATCTCTAATGATGCTTTTGCTGTAAGTGTGAAGGAACCCAACAATCCAGCTTTCCTGAAATGAATACGTAAATTCCACAATGATCTTCATCTTGGTTGTAAAACGCAGCATAGTTTGATACCCACCATGATATTTTACAATATTTTGAACCGTCAACCACTAAAGTTCACCTTAAGGGATGATGACCTTTCCCTTGTTTTTGTCAATCTATCCTCGTGATACTCCACACGGTATACTGGGTTTAGAAAACTTAATTTGCTGCCTTGTTCATCCCTCTTGTTTATATCCGTTAGGGGATAATTTCGGGTAAAAGTCAAAACGCGTGTTTATTCATTTCTTAAGGAACATCTAAATATCAATTTTCATTGTTTCTGGGCTAAACGGTTTTCAAGATATGTTTACTTTGTTTAAATAATTCATCCCCCTTTGGAAACCGATTTCACCCCCTGAGATAATATTTCAAGAAACGGCGAAACATGGGTTCGTTCGATTATTAATGAGAATTGATTCTCCGATTTTCAGATCTCCAACTGCTCGGGTTTACGAAATAGCTTATTTTGTCAACCCTTAATTTTCCACCCCTTAGGGGTTGAGTTTTGAAAGATTCTCCCTTAACGTGCGACTACGTGGTAAGGAGTGCATGTTACCTAAGTTTGAAGTTCCTGGGCGTAAATCCTTGTATTAGTACAGATTTTTTTTAAGGTAGAGATATTAAATTCAAACTCAAAAATGAGTTAATTACATATTCCTTACGACCAACAATTTTATTAAGATGATGTACTGCTTCTCATTTTTATAGTAGGCCTATGGCTTGTTTAATTTTCCAATTCTTACTCCAGCTATCAATCCATCGTTTCGGTAGTCTTCCCGGTAATTTGGTGATTTTTGTTTTATTGTCCCTTAGAATTTTAGGTCGGCTGGTGTTCGGCATTCTCGTAATGTGTTCGTTCCATTCTTTCCTTTTCCTAGTTTATCTAACTACATCCTGTGTATTACATATTTGTCTTATGTCCGCGTTCCTTATTCTGTCTTGTATTGTGTGGCCTGTTATTTGTCGTAGTGTTTTCATTTCAGCCGTACGTAGTAGTATCTGCTCGAGTTTCTGCCGCGTATGTCATGATTGGGCGAATGCACGTTTTGTAAATTCTCACTTTTGCTTCGGTATTCATTTCTTTATCGTTTCATATAATGTCTCTGATGTGTCCCGATGATCTTGCAGCTTTGTTTATTTGCGTTTTAGCTTCTGCTAGTAGTTAAAAGTCATCGCTTGTTCAATCGTCTTGTTTTCGACTATTTTGCATCTTCTTGGTTCTTTCGACACTACCAGGGACTTCGTCTTTTCTACTGATGTTTTCATATTGTATTTTTTGGCTGTCAGATAGAGGGCGTGGACCAGTCTTTGTAGATTATCTTAGTTTTCGGACAGTATTACGGAGTCATCTGCATAACATTGTTTTAATTTCATGGTTGCCGATTCTGTGCCTTCTTCCTGTGTTTTTAACTTTCTCTATTATTTTGTCCATGACAAGGTTAAACAGGCCAGGATTTAGGGAATCCCTATGTCTGATACCGGTTGATATTGGAACTTCTTCTGTTAGCCAGAAATTAACAAACGTGCGCTTAATGGCTAATAACCACTTAACTGTTGCTGGGGACGTTACAGAGAATCCGCACGTGAGTCAACATGAACTATCAGAAATAGTAAGTATTAGCCAAAGCTCTGTAGGAAGATGCCTACGCCAACATCATTTTCATCCGTACTGGTTACACCTGCACCAAGAGATGAGAAACTGATTTTGCTAATAGAATGAACTTTTCTAATTGGTCAGAAACAACAACAGGATTCAAATTTTTTGATAGAATGGCGTTTTCTGATGAGGCAACATTTCATAAAAATAGTTTTATGAATCGGCTTAATTTCCATTATTATGCAACAGAAAATCCTCACTTAACAATGCCAACAAATTTTCAGGAAAGATGGAGTTTGAATGTTTGGGGAAGTGTACTGGTAAATCAGGTTATTGGGCCCCGTTTCTTTGAAGCTCATTTAAATGCACAAATGTATGTTAATTTCTTACGAAACGATCTTCCTGTTCTACTGAAAATGTCCCTCTGAATATCACGCAAGCAATGTGGTACCAACACGACGGGCTAGGTGTCAAGGGAGGTTACAAATGTATTGAACTAAATATTTCCTAAAATATGGGTAGGTAGGAATGGTCCTGTTGGGTGGCCTGCACGGTCGCCTGATATGACAACCAGATTATTTTTGTGGGGTTATGTTCATGACAAGGTTTAACAAACAGCTCCTACAACAGGTGAAAATATGAGAGAGAGAATAACAGAAGCTTTTAGATCCATTACACCCAATATGCTCAGAAATGTTTCATGAAGCTTCAACGAAAGAATAGACCTGTCCATCAGAGAGAACGGTCGACATTTTGAACAACTTTTATAACATTTAAGTTTACATTTAATGTTTAATGTTACTTTGATTTTCAAGCAGTGTTTGTTTCTTGAATTAAAAAAAATGTTCTAGAAGTTTTGTAGTTTTCTATGAATTGAGCGATGCTGAGTGTAGCCATCGATGGATGAAAAAATGCACAGGGTGTTAAGTTTGGAGGCTACAAGTTCTCGAATACCGCACGATTCTTACTTAAAATTGGCCCTAATTCCTAAAATACCCCATATAACACAGTAAAACCGTATATTGGAGTAATGGTAAGGTTAAGCCCTATTTAACTTCAAAATAATATACAGGGTGTTGCATTTAAGAAAACTATAATAATGATGTGGTCGAGTTATGGACCATAATGTGTAAAAAAATAAGCTTTTCCAAAAACACTATTTTGGGTAAAAACTAGACCATATTTGAAAACTCATAAAAATTAAAAAATAATTTTTCTTTTAAGTTTGGAGGCTATAAGTTCTCGAATACAGTACGATTTTTACTTAAAATTGGCCCTAACTCCTAAAGTACCCCGTACAACATAGTAAAACCGTATATTGGAGTAATGGTCAAGTTAACCCATGTTCAATTTCAAAATAATATACAGGGTATTCATTAGAAAAAGTTTGGTTCACCCATTCAATATGGATGACCCTGTATATTCGAAAATATTTTTAAAATATGCTCCTGACTAGTCTTCAACTTTTATCTTTATAAAATTTTTTGGTATCTCTTCGTATAAATAGGATATTGGACTACGACGGAGGTTTGACTAACCCTGTATATTCTGTTGTATTATTCTGTTATTCAGGTACCCTTTGTAGGCTTTCTTTTTCTTTTGGACTAGTTCTTTTACCTCATTGTTAAACCATGCTTTTGTGCATCTTTTAGCATTTATGTTTATTTTTCTTGGGCCAAGTTCTTCCCGCGCTGCTTCGTTAATGCTTGTTGAGACCTTATTCCATCCTATTTCCGTAATTTTGTGTTTACGGGACTGTTTCTGAGTTTTTGACTTAGTCTATTGGTATATAGCGTTCTTACACTTTCGTCTCTAATTGATTCTATGTTGGTTTTGGTTGCGTATTCTGGTTGTGGTTTTTTCTTTACCTGTATATTTAGGCGTAGCTTGGATAGGACCACACGGTGGTCTTCGGTTCCTAGATTTGTCGATCTTAGTGATCTCACTTCGAAGATTTATGAAGGGTGTATCTCTGTGTTAGGTAGTCTATCGTTGACGACTGTCCCCTTGAGTTAGACCAGGTGCTTTTGTGCTGTGGCTTATGTTCGGAGAAGGTGTTATTTATTCTTAGATTGTTCATAGTGCAGAAACTAATTAGGGCTTCCCTGTTTTGTTTAGGTTGTTTCCATGAAATCTTTTTTACTCCAGTTATTGGTATATTGCCTACTCTGCTATTCATGTCTCCTATTATTAGGACTTTTCCGAATTTTCTTAACTTCGTCTTGTAAGAGTTGGTAGAAGTTACCCACTTTTTCTATTGGCTTACACTCGTTTGGAGCATATACGCTGTAAATGTGAAGTTTATCCATGACTCATAAAGGACATGTTTTAAAAACCTTTCTAAGAACCCATATTCAAATTTGTCAGGACATTTGCATAGTGTCCAAGTTTCTGTGATCTTGTTAATCGTTTCCTATTGTATAGTGAGCTTATATGTTTGTCCCTTTACCCATTCTTTGTTTCCGAAAGTGGAAATCTGAATGCTGTTGTTTATCTCATAGTACTTCTATCTCTTCTGCATAGTTATCACGTTTTAGGTTACCCTAGTTTAATTTCTCAGTTTGATATCATGTCCTGTGATATGACAAAGTTTGCTGGTTATTCTAACATTTCATAAAAAGTATTCGCAATACAAACTGTTTCCTATTTGGATCTGGCACGACTTTGATCTAAATTACTTTCGATGACATCTTGCACACGTTATATTTAGCTGGATTTTTAAATATCTAAAGCATTTGTTGTTAAACAGTCCATATTATAGTAAAATAACTCGACTTTAATTGGTCATAACGTTACATCTCTATTGAATTTATATGAGTTTAAAACTTACTGGCACATTGTAAATTTAAATTCTGCATCTTGCTAAGTCTTTGTTATTCAATAATTCGACTGATACGCATGACCAAAGAATGTTTAAAACCTATTCGTTTCTATGTCAGGTTTACATTCTTTAATTTTTTACTTTCTTCACATAGTGAAGTTTGTTTATTCAGCAGTTCTCCGGAATATTCGCTATTGGCCACCAAAAATAAGCTTTCTACAATTTTTAAACATTTACAAAATCAGTTTCATGAATTAAAGCTACTACAGAGCCAATCTAGAAGTGTTTGAACAATCTAGTTTTGTTTTCCAAAATTTTCCATTTTGTTACTAATTTGATTGTGTGGGCATAATCAATCATTAATGAAAATTAGGGAGTTCATTGATGCTACCATTTAATGTTTCTAAACACTTTGCAATGTAATCTTGTGACATCTTGTAAAGTCATTCGTTATTGCATTTAAAAGCGCAAGAGAATCACGAACAATATTTACTAAATTTATCCATGACGTTAGAAAGAAGCTAATATTAGCATGCTTCTGGGATAAACCTTGAAAAATAGGCATTTCGAAAACGACTGGTCGTGCTGATGCAAGTTATGAAGCGCTAAGAGGCACTAATGAAGCACTAACCACCCGCGTCGGTTCCATCGTTAGTGCTTTTAACAAGGGTAGGAAGCCAGCACTGTCCAAGGAGGGAGGGTCGTTTTCGCGAAAACGACTGGTCGTGCGGGTGCAAGTTATGAAGCACTAAAGGGCATTAACGAAGCACTAACAATCGGCGGCGGTCTATCGTTAGTGCTTTCAACAAGAGGAGGAAGCCAGCACTCTCCAAGGGGGATTGTTTTCTCGAAAACAACTGGTCGTGCTGATGCAAGTTATGAAGCACTAAGAGGCACTAACAATCCGCGTTGGTCCCATCGTTAGTGTTTTCAACAAGGGTAGGAAGCCAGCACTGTCCAAGGGGAATCGTTTTCTCGAAAACGATCGGTCATGCCGATGCAAGCTATGCAGCACTAAGAGGCACAAACGAAGCACTTACGATCTGCGCCGTTCTTGTTAGTGCTTTAATTGACCGCGATAACTTCACAGACCTATACTCACGTAGGTGTGGAAATGTGTAATTTTGGTCAACTTGGCCTTCAAGAATAAAAAAATATGATTTTACATAACGATTCTACACTTATTAAGTCATTGTTTAAGCAAATAAAATTCCACACTTATTAACACATTGATGGACAGTAGGAAAAACTCGTCGGTGCCAAAAATGACACCGATACTTTTGAACAAATTAGCGCTCGGATTGCCTTATAAAGTATAGCAAATCGACCAGAATTTGAAAAAAAGTTAAAATTTTTTGATTTAGGTGTTTGAAAGTTGACGCCGATAGACGTCCTGCCACATTTGAAAAGGGAAAATTGCTGTGACACCGATAGACATCTTGTTAAAAATATTATATAAATCAGGAGCGTAGCCAAAGGGGAGGAAGCGGCCCCCTCCGAATCCCTAAAATGTTGAGGTAAATATTTTTATGACCCTTTAAAATACTGTTTTATTCAATTTATTGGCAAATATAATACAATATGTCGAAATATGGGACTGACTCCCTCTCCCTTTGTGGCTACGCCACTGAATATAGCAACAAAGATCTATCAAAAATTGTCTTATTCCTAAAACCTAAAAACAGAAAAAATCTAAAACAAGAACTAATAATACTTTTATTGTCTTTGGGCATGCCATTCCTCAAAGCATATTGCGCATAGAGGAGGTTTTCCAGGACAACCTTTACACCTTATCTTCTTTCTCGCCTGATTTCCTTTTTTGGACATATCCTGCATTTTAGAAAAACAGATTTTTTTAATGATTTTTGTCCAGGAGTCCCTGGACTTTATTAGGGCCAGTGTCCCTCTTGGGTCTGGACAACATTTTGATTTTGTTCAGGATCGCGATGGCGGACATGATTCATCTTTTTGCCAAACATATCTACATCTTGGGGTAAGTTAGTTAAAGAGAGAGAGATTTAATGAGGTCGTCTCTAAATTCCAAAAATCTATAAAGGTAAAAGAGTTCCACGTAGTCAAATCCAGAAGGTATAAGATAATTTTTTTATACCATCTAATGGTTTTCCTAGTTGTGTTATAAATTGTAGTCATATGATGTCTCCGATCAACACCCGACATATGATCGTTGTAAGAAGCTACTTCTCTGGGTTTTTATTGACCATATTTCTTTCTGACTCTAATAATACCAGGATGATTTCTCGTTGTAAGTATCAAAACTCTGCTTTTGTCTTTCCATTTAGACACATAAACGTCCTTCTTGCGCACCCAAAAATGTTCGCCACTTTAATTTTCTTTTACGAGGTCTTTGGGATTACCGGCGGTTAAACCTAAGGGTAGCATTAGTATGCGTCTTTAGTTCTAATAATTTTTCGGACCATGCAACACTGTTGTACTAATTATCCATAAACAACTCGTAGCCTTTTTGTAGGTAAAGTTCCATTAGACGAAGAACTAAGATTTCTGTTTTAGAATTACCACCTCCACCATTATTTTTAGTATCCTGCTTAATGTACATTTCTAAATTTAACACATACCCATCAGATGTCGCTAACTGATAAAACTTTATTCCGTATCTGCCTTTTTGTTCTTGATGTAAAGTCTAAATCCAAGTCTGCCTCGAAAATATAGTAACGATTCATCCAAAGATAATTCTTTAGTGGGTACGTAAGCAGTTTGGAATTGAGATCTAAACATATCAACGAGTGCCTGGACTTTTTCTCCTTTAAATTTGGCACTGAACCACACAAAATATTTGCTCCTATCTCCTTGCCGACATCACAGAAGGAAATACAGGAAGAGAAAACCGACGAACGTTGCAGATTGACACTTGAAGTACACAAAGGCCAAAAAGGATTTTAGCTCGTCGACTGTTATTGGTCGAATAGTAGCTCTTCTGCAGTTCCTTGTTTTTGGGCGATTTGTGTTGATTAGGAATATGGTATAATTGTTTGAAGATTCGACTAAATACTCCCATATTTGTTGTGTAAACAATGCCTCGAAAACATCAAGGTGAGGAATTTTCGTTAATATTTATTTGACTCAACGCTGTCTTCGTCGAAATCGAAAGTGAATTGGATCTGTCGTGTCTTCCATAAATCAGGTTTTTCTGGTACAGTGCGGTCCTCATCACCATTACGTTCTGGGCTAAGGTTATCTGGTTCAGCGTTAGATAACTGGGGATTGGATCATAATTTTCAAGATCTGATGATGTAAGATTGATAAGGAAGTTTTCACTTGGGAATCTCCTTAGACCCACCACCTGAATCTGAAGGTATCTGAAGTTTCGCTGGGACCAAAATCTGGATCTGCCCACCATCGCTGTCGTGATAAGGATCTTCTTCCTCATCATCACTAGACAAACTAGGCAATTCGTCATAGTCTCTTCAGTCTTTTCATAAGGATTATTAGTGCCACTTATCTGTAATAAACAGCATCCCTAAGTATACCAAATACATAATTCAAATCAATTTAACACCGAGAAGCTGGTCAAATTTAGCTTATATTATTTCTAAAATTTTCTCCCTAAATACGATCCTGACCAGCTCAATAACGCCATAGAATTGCGATGTTATCAAATTTACGCAAGTATGCAAAATTTTAGTTGAATTGAAAACCGGAATGTGAGTAATTTCTAAGATCCCCCAATAATACGCCAGTGAGCAGCTCAATGATTTCACCATACTGCAATGTCATCTGCTTTACACAAGTATCCAATTTAACATCTTACATTTTTTATTCCTCGCTAGGTACGCCACTGACCAGTTTAATGACCATCATATTGAATTGTTATTTATGTTTAAAGTCTATTTAAAGTAAAAATTATAGAATAATACCAATGTGCTTACATTGCTCAAATTTAATACTTCACAAGTTTCTGCCAAGGACAGTCAAATGATGACTAATTTGATTTATATGGACTGCAGGACGTTTAACGGCGTACAGCGGAATTTGGCAGGTTTTTTCAGCGTGAGGGAGGATGTCACGTGTAACAAAATTATAACCCTATAAAAACAGCGGTATTATAATGTAATAGGTCTGAAATATGGCAGAAACCATGTGTCCTTGACATTTTATATGGGAATTGGGAAACCGATAGACGTTCGTTCGTTTAGCAGCGATATTAGTTTAAACGCCGGAGGGCGTCCTGCCACATTTGGCATGCAAGCGAAGACGCTGATAGGTGTTACTGTCCATCAACGTGTTAAGTGATTAGTTAAGCCATTAAAATTTGGGTACATATTTCTCATTTTTGCAGAAAAAATTTCAAACTTACATAAAACATATGAAATGTAAACTTTCACCATTAACACTCATAATAAAATACTTATCTTTTTGATTTAAGATCACCTAAAGATGTGTCAAACCCTTTATCATCTTCCGGAGTGTATAAGTTATCTTGTTCATGTGGAAAAGTATACATCGGGACCACAAAACGTAGCTTTGATACAAGACGCAAAGAACATATGAGATTTTGTAGATTGGGTCAACCAGAGAGGTCTGCTGTGGCTGACCATGCCCTGAATAATTTAAATCATGACATTCAATTTGACAATATGAAAATATTGTCAAGACAAACCCATTATTATGTTCGTTTGCAACGTGAAGCTATTGAAATATATAAACACCGAATAATTTTAATAGACAAGAAGAAAATCTCCGTTTAAATAGGTTTTGGCATCTTATAATTAAAAAGAGCATAATGATACGCCTTGATTTTAATTTGTTTTCAGCTTTTGGTATGTCTAGGTTTTTGCTGTGTTTTTCCTAGACCTTGAAGCAAATGCTTTACCAATTATATGTTAAATTTCCACAGCACTATAATTTAACATAAGTAGTTGAAATTAAATTGAAATTAAAAATTACAAAGAACGTTCTGCATTGTGCTTTTCATTGTTAATAACACTTCCAATTATTGATAAAGATATCTCTTTGTTAGATTTAACTGGGTTATTTTTTGATGTAATGTTTGGATTTGTGAATGCTTCTATCATTTTAAAATTGAAGTTTTTCACAACTTTACACTTACATCATAACTCGATTAAATTTTGTTAAATGTTTTTTGGCTGGCAAATTTCATTGTTAGCTTTCGTCGTAGAGAGTGTTCTGGTTTGTCATCTTTGAGGCAGTTTAACAATATTTAATTTTAATGACCTAGTTATTCTTTACTACAATTTTATAGTTGGCTTATACGTTTCTCAAACTGTTATATTAATAGCAGGCTTATGTTTATGTTTGAATTTTTCAAATTTGACAAAATTGTTTACTACATCTTTAACAATTTTTAACTAACATTACTACTGACGAAGATAACTGTAAGTGTTATCGAAACGTTTAGATTGTATAATTTAAAATACTAAAAATCCCAAAAGATAAGTATTTTATATAAAAATAGTATCACGGGTAATTTTGGTCAGCACTTTTTAAAAAAATTTGTAATTTACTACAATAATCCATTATTGAGATGGTTTAAGCTTCTTAGTTGGGTACAGTCATTTAAAATGAACGTTAAAGTTATTTAACTAAATTTTATTTTAACCTGAAAAAAAGTTTACATGAAAATTAATTCTTGGTTTATTATCTAAGTTGAGACAAATTAGTTCAGGGATATAATTAAACTAGGTTTGAAAAGATAAACGTTTTATTTAATATTGAATAGCTTAAAAATGAGTATTGAATTCAACAAGCGTTTTAATGTAACCCAACAAATGCAATTTATAATGTTCCTATAGACAACGATTGAATTAGTGATTTTGGATAGTAAGAATTAGATTGAACTCATTTATAATTTATAAGCGCATTTGCATATGTTTGATTTACCTACTTTTTTTCCTTAATTCTTTGTTTATTTCAATATTAATTTTTGTTTTTAGTCTAAGTTGAAAAAATTATTAGACTATTACTAATCTGGTATGTGACTTTAAAATGTAACGTTTTATGAAATTTATATCATAAAATAATTATAGAAAAATTTTAAATTGAAATATTTTAAAACAATAAATTTTAGCGGTATCAATGTCTTTAATAAACGTTAGGTCTTTATTTTTATATTCTTATACAACATTTAATGATTGCCATTTTTAATAAGAATGAAACGTTTAATATGTCAATTAGTTTATTTAAGTTTCTTCAATTCATTTATTATTATTTTTTCGTTTACATTTTCAAAGCCTGTATACCACTGATTAATATCCCTGAACTAATTTGTCTCAATTAGATAATAAACTAGTATTAAGTCTTATTTAAAGGTTCAGGAAAAAACACGATTTGTTAAATAACTGTTTAAGGCATTAACTTATAAGGTGCAACTAAGAATGTAGTACTGTATCTGGGAAACTATCCATCGTAGAGGCTCTAAAAAAAAAATTATAAAAAGGCCAATACAATAACCTGGAAAATCATTTACAAATTAATGAAATGCCTGCTTGGATGTTATAATTTTAATTTAATCTAAAAATGTGATGTTTCTGTTTATTCTCTATATTAACTTAATAAAAATAACTGATCTTTAAAGTCGAGGATAATCTGAATTTAATTGCACTTTTACGTATGTCTAAATTAAAGTGGTGGCATATTCAAATGCATTTTTAAAATCCCCTATCTTCGAAAGCTAATCCGATTTTAACAAACTTGGCGTTTGAAATGAGCTATTCTTGGGCTACAATTTTAATTTTGAATTATAAGTTTCACATGTCGTCGCTGAGGGCTTTGTTCGACATGCCGACATTTACGGTTAATTTTCGAAAAAATTAAATGCATTGTATGACTTTTTTCATGAACAAGTAGCTAAATGATGCCTAAACAAGCTCGCTAAAACCGCATCTCGATATCTTGTTCCTAACCTAAAATATCGGCCAAAGAAAACTTTATACGAAATTTTTTAACTTATTTTCTGGAATTGTTTCTATTATTAAGTTGTGGCCCTAAAAGGACCGATTTAAAGGAGGAAGGTTTTAATGCCCCGTAAATGCTCGAAATGCTGACCATCACGCTCTATGCATTGCTGAAGCCTCTCATGCTAGACAAAACTGCAGCTTCAATTTCGGCTCTCGGTATGTTACGTTCTGCGTTACGAATCCGGTTTTCATATCTTCTCTAGTAGTAGGTTGAGTCCGAAACACGATGTCCTTTAAGCCCATAAAAATTGAGGCAAGTTAGTCTGGCGATCGCGGAGGCCATGGAAACAGACTTCCTCTTCCAATCCACCGCTGTTGAAATACTGCATTAATATGCTCTGCACATTAATAGCAAAATGTGCTGGGCAACCATCCAGCTGCAAAAACGATATTTGCCTTGTTTCCAGAGGCACATCTTCCAACAACAACGGTAATTGATTGGCCAAAAAGTCAAGAAATACATTGCCATTTAGGCGTTGCTCGAAAAAATGTGGCCCAATAATTCTGCCTCCCAGTATGCCACACCATACATTTAAACTCCAACGTCCTTGGCGCTGAACTTCACGCAACCAATGGGGATTTTCTGTAGACCAATAATGCATATTGTGCAGATTGACTCTCCCGTCACTACTGAAGGTGTCTTCATCGGTCCAAATAATTTGAAATAAAAATTCTCTATTTTCGCGTATCAATGGAAATAGTCTAACCTTCGATCAAAATCTTCCTTTTTAAAGGCCTGATGCAAAACGACATGATATGGGTGCATTCTTAAGGTAATTAAAAAAAATTTAAACGAATACCTATATATTTTGATGGCCATTAGAACTTACCTGTAGTCCTTCAAAATATTTTGAACCGTTGTCCGTGATATGCCCAACTCAGTGGATAATGCTCTTGTGCTAACATGAGGATTTTCTTCAATATAGCCCAGTACACGGTTAATATTTTCTTGTGTTTTCCAATTCTGCCGTTGAAACGTAGGACGAAAACTACCATTGGCTCGTAAGCTCGCCACAATCGGGGAAAACTCTTACATCGCAAGGACCGATTTGGATATGAGCCGCGTAAACTCTTTTAGCTACTGCGGCATTCTGAAGACATTCAAAATAAACCAAGCATATCAACAGCTTCATTATTCGTGAAACGCATTTTGAAAGCACAAAAATTCTCCAACTAAGGCGAATTGATAACATGTTTTGAACAATTTAGGATTATGATGTTTTGTTTAGGTATCTGTTTCCATTCTGCTTCTATTAATTGTATTTTTCGAATATATCCATTTGAATATGCATTTATAAATAAAAATAGGCCTTTCTTATAACTATGAAATTGCTTAACTTGACCAGTAAATTTCAAAAGTGGTGAATAAATTGACAATATTTACAACAGATTTCTAGGTAACCTATTCAAATTGAAGCTGCAGTTTTTTACCCATAAGAGTTCAGCAATGCACAGAGTGATAGCAGATTTAGAGCATTTACGGGGCCATTAATAGCCTTCTCCTTTAAATCGGTCCTTTTAGGGCCACATCGTTCGATAGTAACAATTCCAGAAAAAATAGTTCAAAAATAAAAATTTAGGTCGTTATCGTATAAAGTTTTCTTTGGCCGATATTTTAGGTTAGGAACAAGATATCAGATGCGGTTTTCACGGGCTTGTTTAGGCATCATTTAGCTACTTGTATGAAAAAAGTCATACCAATGCATTTAATTTTTTGCGAAAATTAACCGTTTCTGTCGGAATGTCGAACAAAGCCCTCTAGCGACGACATGTGAAACTAACAAAACTTCAATTATTTTAACATTTGTATTTTGTAGCCCAAGAAAAGCTCTTTCAACCCCAAGTTTGTAAAATTCGGATTAGCTGTTTAATAAAAGGGGTGATTTAAGGAAACCTTTGAATACCCCCACCAATTATTTTATAGATACGTCAAAAGTGCACAAAAAAAAGTTCAATTATCCTCGACTTTAAAGATCAGTTATTTGTTAAGGTCAATATTGCAGAATTCACAGAAACTTCACTTTTTAGTACATCAATTGCAGTTACCTAGCGGCCATTTCAGAAACATGAAAATATTTTCCAGGTTTTTGTATTGGCCGTTTTAGTAATAAATTTTTTTTCCGCAAGCCTCTACGATGTATAGTTTCCCAGATACAGTACCTCGCATTCTTAGTTGGCGACCCTGTACAAATGTGTACATCGTTGAAAAGTTTATTCATTAGGCTATCCAAAAATGCAATGATATACAGGGTGTTACATTTAAAATAAAAAAGTTGATACCCCCTTACTTTTACGAATCACCGTAAGTATAGGTTCTAAAATATTTTTAAGTTGTACACGTATTAGATAGAACCATGTAACTTTTGTAGAAATTATTTTAATGAAAAATCAACAGCGAAGCCACACAAGTTTTGTTGTTTGTTAATAATACTACTTATTTAAAATCTAACATTAACTTTTTAATTTGAAAATTTGTAAACAATTTTAATTAATATTAAAATGTAAACTTTCACTATTATTACACATAATTAAAATACTTAGCTTTTGGGTTTTAAATGGTGTATTTTTATTTATATATTTATGTAAATCTATACTTTTCCATAACAATTACAGATATCGTTCTCAGTGGTGATAGTATCTTTAAGTGCTTAAGATGTTACAACAAATTTATAAATATATTACCACTACTGAGGACGATAACTGTAATTGTTATCGATTTATATAAATATAAATAGAAAAAGTAACTTAACTAATCACTTAATAAATGTGGAATCGCTATATAAAAATATATTCTTTTATTATGTGGGCCAAGTTGCTCAAAATTGCACATCTCCGCTCCTATGCGTACTACACCCAATAGCGAGAAATTTGTTTGAAATTTTTTTCTGAAAAAATGAGAGATACGTATCCAAATTTTGTTTTTTTAATCAATCACTTAATTACAGTGTAGAATCGTATGTAAAATTACATTTTTCAGTTTTAAAGGCCAAGTTGACCAAAATTACACATTTGTGGACATGTGGACAGGGGCAGATGTGGACGGTTCAATTTTCCCACGCATTACGCGTTAATTTTAGTTTCCGTATACATCGTGTGATGGCCCAAACCTTTTTGTAGTTGTCTTACAAGTTTGGTATAGTCTGTAAAAATAAAGATTTTCTATTTCGGCTTAGCGCTTTCTTACTCTGAGACAATGGAAATGTAATCCTATTCCAGAAGTTACCAAACGTTTTCAACGAACTCAGTCCGGTACTGAATTTAATATTCCGGTATCTCAAATACTTTTCCAGATATTAAATTTCTACTAATTATCCCATTAGGTATAAGTGCATTCCTATATAATATTTGAATGTACGTTATGTTCTGCATGTACAATTAATGTCACTATTAGTAAACAATAAAAACTGGTTTATGCATATCAATTCCTTTTTAATTACCAATTAATGATTTCGTTGTTGCACATTTCAAAATAAATGAATTATATTAAGTAATAAACCTCTGCATCCACACACAAAAAAAACTTTGCAACATAGTTAAAATTAAAAATCGTTCAAAGTTTTATAACTTCTGGAATAGAATTAAAATTCCATTGTGTTTACCTCTCGCGAGCGGTCTTAAGTCATTGAGCAGGTAATTTACGCTTTCACTTAAGTCGCGTACGTTTCTATTGAAACCCAAACGTTAGAAAGAAACGGCTGTATATTCCCAATGTCTCAGAGTAATAAAGCGCTAAGCCGAAATAGAAAATCTTTATTTTTACAGACTATAGCTGACATTGCTAGGGTTTTACATGGTGTACGTTATATCGATTTTCGAGTGCAAATCGTTTCATTTACTTAATGTATTTCTAACTAATAGTGATAGCTTCCCATAATTATTTTGCCTGGACTGCCAGACGATTTAAGAAAAGGTAAGTAATACAATATTCTACATAGACATAACCTCAATTTTTTTATTATATATATTTTATGCGTAAATATGACATGGGGCAGAAGTGGACTGGCGTGTTGTGCTAGATGTGGACGTGTCCACATGTGCCCCATGGTATACATCTGCACGTGTCCACATGTGCCCTCAGGACATATAAGAAAAAATCCAATAGAACCGACACACCAGAAGAGGCAATACTTCTTGCTCTCCGGGATTTAAAAAAACGGCAATGGTTCATTAAGACAAATTGCGACTAGATACAACTTAAAGAAATCTATGTTACATAACAGATTTAAAAAAGTAAATGCTGGTAATCAAATCGATATAGATCTTCCTGTTAGAAAATTTTTATCAAAGTGTACTTCGAACCAAATATTTACTAAAGATGAAGAAGATTAGTTAGAGAAATATTTAATTTACTCATCCAAATTACATTATGGACTCACGTATTATCAAACTCTATAATAATGTGGTGATGTAATATGGTGCCAGGTATAAATATTTTAATAAATAAATGGGTGTAAATGTTCTCATAACAAATCGTTAAACTAACCCGAGATCCAAAATACTCAATAAAAGATAATGCCGTTGTCTCAGTCGGAAGATTAATGTAGGCCGATTCAATCTTTTTGATTTGCTTAATTACCACAAATTTCTGCTTGGTTATTTCCACTTAACATCCATATAGTAACTGCAATGTAACAATAATAAAAATTATCACGGACGCCAAGTTATTTTTTGATTATGCTCGGAATAACCAACCCGAGTATACAATAAAAATTCACCACAATGTCAAAATAAAAAATATACAAACTATGTTTATTAAATATTTAAATTTAGAATTATATAAAATATATCTTAAAAACTATTTGTAATAGCTTTGAATTACTAAATTATGGATATATAACTTTTTAATAACATCTGGTATCTAAACAAATACCTAAATGTAAACCAAAGGTGATGTAATATTTGCACCAATATTGCGCAATATCTCGTAATAACAATGCTGTACGTTGTAAACCATACCAAAGTTGAATTTTACTTCTTATAAATTTATCTTCATGAAATTTGAATAATCCAATGTTTATTACATTCTCTCGAAAGTTCAAATAAAAAATGTGATCTAAATTTAGATCTGAATTACTTGAAAAATTGTAATCATAAGCATCAAAAATGCCAAAAGTGGTAAAAATGACAAAAGTATAAGTATTAAGAGTAGTAAAAGTGCCTGCAAAGAACAAATGTTTTAAATTTTAATATAATACGAATTAAATGTACCTTACCATTAAATCAATCGCACTTTTCACAAAATTTAGGTGAAAACCCAAAAATGTCTTCCTGTATACACAGAATACATCAAGAAAATGAAAAAATGGACGCGTAGGATGTCAGATGATATAGCGGTGCGCGAAAAAATATGTGCAGAAAATAAATCAAAGATATGGAATATAAACCCCTAAGAATATCTGCACTTAAGTTACACCAAAAAGCAAATTAAGTTACCTACCACATACTTATAATTCATTAATAATTAAAAACTTTTTTTTTCTTATATTTGCAACTAAATGAACGAAGAACGTAAATTATGGTATATTTTAATACAACTCAAAATGGGTTGTTACAACTCGCCAGTTTGCTCATGAGTATGCAGTGATTCTTGAAAAAATATACCAACTACTTGGAAAGAAAACAATTTAGCAGGTTTGGAATGGGCAAAAGGCATCCCCAGCTCTCTTTGCGAAAACCGGAGTCAACGAGTTTGGCAAGAAATATTGACTTAAATAAAACTAATGCAGATCTTTTTTACAATTATCTGGAAAGAGTGTTTGTCAAATATAATTTTTCAAACTAAAGAATTGTTAATGTCGATGAAAGTGGTGTAAACACTGTTTTGCAAATGGCCAAGGTTGTGACCCACAAAGGGAGCAAGCAAGTGTGACAGGCAGTTGGGGCAGACAGAGGTGAACAGGTAACCTTTTGCGGTATAATAGTGGCGAATGGTAATGCTATTCCACCAGCATACGTATTTACAAGGGTTCGATTTAAAGAAAATGTCTTAACTGGGACACCTGAAGGAAGCATGAGAATCGCTTCACCTAAGGGTTGGATGAAGAATGGGGGCTTTTTAGCTGTAATAGCACATATTAAAAAACATACAAACGCGTGCAAAGAAAATCCAGTCTTAGTGTTACTAGACAATTATCACACACACGCATCTTTGGAACTAATTCAATACTGTCGAGAAAATGGTTTGGTGCTGCTTACGTTTCCGCCTCATACACCCATGGGCTGCAACAATTGGACATTTGTGTATTGGGCCCTTTTAAAACATGGTGCCGTTCTTCGTTTAATGAATGGATGTCCAAACATCCTGGTAAAGCCATAACTACTTATGACATTGCATTTATTACAGCTAAACCTTTTAATGAAGCCTTCAATAGGCATAACATAATATCAGGATGTTTAAAATCTGGCTGCTATCTGATGAACAGAAACATATTTACACAAAATGATTTGGTCAGCGCTCAAGTAACCGAAAGACCATTATCTAATGCCGGAAATGCGATCGCTCCATCTTGTATCCTCGAGAACCTCTCTAATGAACCATCCACCAGATCCTTCGTCCAAGGAGAAGATAATAGTACAATTCCTAGCACTTCTCCATTAACGGAAGTACTTACAACAGGGTCCCATAAAATAAATATTATGTCGTCTATTCGTCTATTAGTTTAACACCGTCCATTGAAACGTCAAACGCCTCTATTGCAGTAAGTGCCAATAAACCAAGATGAAGCAAGATATTCGCCCTTTTCCTAAGGCAGTTAGACCAACACCAAGCAAACATTAAAAAAAAAGAAAACGTCTGCAATTTTAACCGAAACTCCTGAAAAAAAAAACAGAATCGACAAGAAGTTTTGGAACGTAAACAGAAAAAGACGCAAAAATCTTGGAACGCGAACAGAAAAAGACGCAGAAGAAACGTCTGAAAGTGATGTAGAACATATTTGTAAGGAGTTGGAGGATAGTCCGATGGAGGATGCAGAAGCTGTTATTAACTACGACGAAACTACACTTGACGTTAATGTTTTTGGTTCTAGTAAAATTTGCTACTAAAAGACTTTAATGCATTTTGTTGGCCAAGTTGTTGTAGTTGTAGCGAATATCTAGTAAATTTTTGGAACTGACACCAGGACCAAAATTTGTATTTCGACATCGTAGAGGTGAAAGTTTGATTACCTTAGGTGACATTGTTCTGAAACTTCCAAAAAATGCCCCCAGTAAGATAAAGACGAAACTTTGCCCAAGTTTCAGATTTTGACAGGGGCAGAATTATTGGTGTGAAAGAAGCAGGTTTGCCATTTCGAGAAATCGGCAGAAGACTTAATCGATACATTTGGTCTTCTTGGTCTGAAGAAGGCATTCAACGACCTCGTCCCAGTGGAAGACCACCACGCAGCACCAATGATCGTGAAGAACGACTTCTTAGGCGGATAGCCACAAGAGATCGGCTTCAGTCACCAAGGTCTGTTGTGGTGAACTGGACAGGAGCTATTGGTCGTCACCTATCGATGTCAACAATCTACAGGAGTATTAGGTCTTTTGGCTTACATTCGTATCGTCCGTACCGACGACCCCAGTTAACTGAAGAGCACAAGACTGCTAGATTGGCATGGTGTCAAGAGCGGCGGGACTGGGGTCTTCAATGGAATAACATCGTCTTCAGCGACGAATATCGCTTTTGTTTGTGGCGTTTGTTTCGAGGAGAACGTCGAAATTTAGAGTTTGTTGAAAGATGACCCACAGACGACACCTGGAGTCATAGTTTGGGGCGCCATACGTGTTGGTGGAAGATCTCCTCTTGTGTTCATTCTAGGCAGATTCAGTTCCTAGCATTACATTGATAATGTTTTGGAGCCAGGGGTAGTACCGTTAATGCAGACGTTGCCAAATGGTATTTTGCAACAAGATAATGCTAGACCACATACCGCACATCTTACAAGAAGGTTTCTGGATCAAGTGCAGCTACCAATATTACCGTGGCCTGCGCGATCGCCAGATCTTTCGCCTATTGAACATGTATGGGACATGATGGGTTGAAGACTAAGGTAACTACCAAAAGATCCCCAAACAACTTGGTTGAATTACGACACCATCTCCAGGTAGCCTGGAATGAACTGCCTCAGGAGGATATACACCATCTCAACTGTTAATATTTTGCCTTCAAAATTTCATCATCATGTTAATAAAGCATTATTTTACCATACTTTCAAGATCATAGCATTATTATTTCTAAGTGGTGCGTTTCATTTAAAACGTAGTGTAGTTAATATATTTGTATTCTGGGATAATAAACGCACATACATTTCCAATGAAATGATAAAATATAAGACACATCAGTTATGAATTGGTACGCCTAAATTTCCATAATTTTAAAATTTTCCACACGTTCCTCCCTCCCCCTACTGTGCTTTATCCCAGTTTGAAATATTTTCTGCAAAAATGAGAAATATGTACCCAAATTTTACTGACTTAACTAATCACTTAATAAGAGTGAATTCGATACGTAAAAATATATTTTTTTATTATGTGGGCCAAGTTGCTCAAATTTACACATTTCCGCTCCTACGTTGTACAACACTCAATACCCAACTTTTATTTGGTTTAAACAATCACTTAATAAGTGCAAAATCGTTATGTAAAATTACATTTTTCAGTTTTAAAGGACAAGTTGACCTATATTGCACGTTTCCACACCTACGTGAGTATCGAAAAAACGAGAAATATATACCCAAAATTTAGTTTAGTTTAAGTTTGGAATCTAATATTTTTTCAATTATGTGGAATTGTTGCGTAAAAAATTATTTTTCAATTAAGTGGGCCAAGTTGCTCAAAATTTCACATCTCCCCTCCTACGCGTACTACACCCAATAGCGAGAAATTTGTTTGAAGTTTTTTTCTGAAAAAATGAGAGAAACGTATCCAAATTTTGTTTTTTTAAACAATCACTTAATTACAGTGTAGACTCGTTATGTAAAATTACAATTTTCAGTTTTAAAGGCCAAGTTGACCAAAATTACACATTTATGCACCTACCTATGCGTTATCCAAGTTCTAAAGTTTTCCCTAAAAAATGAGAAATATGTATCCAAATTTTAGTGAAACTAATCACTGAATAAGTGTGGAATCGTTAGGTGAAAATATATTTTTTAATTTTGTGGGCTAAGTTGCTCACTACGTGTACTACACTCAATAGCGAGAAATTTATCTAAACGTGAAATTTTTTTCTGAAAAAATGATAAATACGTAGCCAAATTTTATGTGTCTGTGTCGTGCTAAGCGTAATATCTGCAATTATACTTTACAGTCGGATATTCACTTATACAACACTCGGTTTAAAAATAACATCTGTGTTCCGTACTGCCGTTTATCTAAAACACAGGATGGTTCTGAGGTTTGGATAAAAGAAGTTTTATAATGCTATCCCGCACACATTAAGATCTCTTGCTTATAATGTTTTCAGAGAAAAAGTCAAAAGATCTTATTAATAACGTGGTTTATTCTTATGAAGAATTTATAAACTTTGATTTAGATTTAATGCAAACGTAAGTGTAAGAACAATAAGTTTTATATATTTTGATTAAATGTTTGACGAGCGAATGTACATATTTATTACAAAGCATAAATAAATTTATTTATTATTACCGAGAAATTTGTATACATTTGAAATTTTTTTTCTGAAAAAATGAGAGATACGTACCAAAATTTTATTTGCTTAAACAATTACTTAATAAGTGTCGAATCTTTATGTAAAATTTTACATTTTGCAATTTTAGTTTTGAAAGCCAAGTTGACATTCTCATTTCCACACATATGTGTACCATGCTTTACCTAAACTTGTAATTTTTTTTCTGAAAAAATGAGAGATACGTACCTAAATTTTATTTACTTAAGCAATCACTTAATCCTTAAGTAAAATTTTTATTTTGCAAATTTAGTTTTGAAAGTTGACATTCTCATTTCCACACATACGTGTACCATGTTTTACCTAAACTTGAAATTTTTTTCTGAATAAATCAGATCTACATACCCAAATTTTATTTGCTTAAAAAATCTCGTAATAAGTGTAGAATCGTTATGTAAAACTACATTTTATAGTTTTGAGACCAAGTTGACCAAAATTACACATTTCCACACCTACGAGTATCTACTATGTTTATCAAAGTTTGAAATTATTTTCTGCAAAAATGACAAATATGTACCCAATTTTTAATGGCTCAAGTAATCACTTAATAATTGTGGAATCGTTACGTAAAAATATATTTTTTAATTCTGTGGGTCAAGTTATTCAAAATTGTACATTTCCGCTCCTACGTGTACTACAGTCAATAGCGAGACATTTATCTAAGTTTGAAATTCTTTTCTGTAAAAATTAGAAATATGTACCCAAATTGTATTTGCTCAAATAATCACTTAACAAGTGTGGAATCGTTATATAACAATACATTTTTTAATTTTGGTGGCCAAGTGGGTCAAAATTGCACATTTTCATCTCTACTCCACTTAATGCATATACAGGGTGGGTGTCTACTGCGTGGACGGAGGATTGCTACTTAACTATTAGAGATATCAAAACCAATTTTGGTGTGGTAATACACGATCATTGGACCTACATTCTAAAAATATTTAGGTATATACAGGGTGATTGACAAATATATGCCAACCCAAACCTGAGTTTTTTAAATACAACACCCTGTATATTTTTTCACGTTTCGATTCCCCGTGAAAAGTAGATACTAGTTGATAATAGGTTTCATAGCCATAAGACGGACCCTTCTTGAGATATTGACGCTTTATCTGAAAATATTGACATAGAGAAGAACAAATAAAACAAAATCCAAAAGCAAATAAGAAAACACGAATGGAAATAAATCCGTTAAGTGATAGGAAAACTTAATTAATAACTAAACAATAAAATAATTCTCTACACCTAAAAATAAGTTGAACAAACATAAACGAATAAAACTATAAATTCCAATTAAATGTTCAAAATGCAGACCACGCCTAGCTAAACACTCGCTCGGTAAACGAAAGATTCACTCGCAACAATATTAGAGGCGAAATGGATTGAAACGCAGCTCTAATTCTATTTTTCATACCTTCGCTTGTGGTGGGAAGATGTTGGTAAACTTTTTCTTTAACGTAGCTCCAAATAGTGCAGACACCAGCGGTAAAAAACTGAAAAACCGTGGAATTTTGAGAATCAAGGTCGATTTTAATGAAAATTTGGATTTAAGCTCTACTTACCCTCTTCTTCAAAATCTACCCTGTGCCGAACCGAGCTTTTTATTTTTTAGCGGTGAACACTACCCTTTATCGCAAAAAATTAAAAAAACGTAGATTTTAGCATGTATTTGGTTAAAATCAAGTTTAAATTAATAATTTGTAGATCTGTTGACATTCTCGAACAAGTTTATGATTAATCAGACAGATGCAGCCCCTATAAATCATCCCCTGAGGGTAGTAATTTTCAAAAATAGTTTTAAAGATATTTATTATAACTTGAAATGATTGAAAATTGCGTCGTATTAAATTTGAATTATTGTACATTTATTTCAAGAAAATTATTATTTGCCGAGACGCTTCAACCCTTATAAATCATCCCCTGAGAATATGAATTATTGAAAAATAATCTCAACTTAGAAGTGATTTGAAAATGCATTTATATTGAATTGAGAATATTTCATTAAGTGGTATAAAATTTGTTGTTTTTTAAACACTTCAACCCTTAATCAAAGCCACCCCTTACGACCAAAAATATAAAAATGGCGGTTATAATTTTTTTTACAGTAATAATCAGAGAAAATGATAAAAATTTATTTACACTGAATATAATTTTTATTTTACGTAGTATATACACAAATTATTAACGAAATTTCATTATGTTACAATTTAATTCAAAATTTTGGCCAAATATAATATATGTTTAATATATATTTAATATATATTTAAACTTACCGATTATATTTTTTTGAAACAATATCAATATGAAAGCTGAGCAGTACACGAAAAGATGAGCTCGCGCCACCACACACCCCACACTCGCTACTCTCCTCGTCCTCACCTCGCTCACTCTCCTCGCTCACTCCACTCCATCTCGCTCACTCTCGCCACCTCGCTCACACTCCTCGCACTCACTCAACTCACTCACACTCACGCTCACACTCATGCTCACACCACACTCACACTCACACTCACGCTCACACTCACACTCACACTCACACCCACACCCACACACACACACACATTAGAGAAGACCGTTATAATACTTTCACTATATGTCAGCTGTTACCTATGGTCCAAAATTCGTGCTCCGAAATTTAAAAAAAAGTGCAGTTGGTGTTTCGACGATAACTCCCTCGGTTTTTAAGCTATAAACTTGCATTTTGTAGGAAATTTCAAGGGCTTCAACGTCATATCAATTAAAACTTTTCTAACCCTTATTTTTGAAAAGGATTGAGTTCAAATGGCTTGGATGAACCACAATTAGTACGCGAATGCAAACTTTGAACTAACATATCTCCTTCAATTTTTATGATACGAATATAAAAAAAAATTAAAATTTTCAGTAAACAAACCCTACAATTAACATTTGAAACATTTTTTCATATCATGGATAGTTTTTGGTTTATTTAAGAAAAATGCATTGTTTTTCCAAAATTCCGAAAATGCAATTTTCAATTTAATTTCTAAAATCCCAAACCGATGAAATCATATCAATAACACCTAAATACAGTTAATTGCAAGTGGGTTACGATTAATTTCAATTTGGGGTGGTAATGATGAGGGTGAATTGTTAAATTTAAAAAAAAAGAATCAAATTTGTTTTTGTTATAAGTCAGTCAATTATTGTGAAAAAGGCTTTTGTGCTCATTTTAAAGGTTATTTTATGTACTTTAAAAAAGGTCTCTTGAGTTTTCCCCAAAAATTTTCCCATTTTCGAGTTATTTAAGGTTGAAGATTTTCAATTTAGGGGTTCTCGAACAATAACTTACTCATTATTGGGTTTACAGAGGTCATCCAAAAACGAATCTCTTTGTTTTTTTATTAGCTACATTTTTGTTCTGAATGATTTTTCCGATAAAATGAAAACTTTTTGAGTTATTCGTGAAAAACGGTTAAAAAACGTGCGTTTTTTCAATCAAAAATGCACCGTTTCAATCGTTAATAACTCAAAAAGTTTTAACTTCATAGAACAAAAGTTGCTTGGAATTGGCCAATCTATCGATCTCCAAAGGTTATTTTGATTAAAAAAATTTTATCTCCTAGAAGGGGTTGCTTTCACCCCTAGGGCAAAAGCCCGCTTCGGCACAGGGTAGATTTTGAAGAAGGTTATAAATACTACCTAAATCCCAATTTTCAAGGAAATCGACCTTGATTCTCAAAATTCCACGGGAAACTGGCTGGTGACTGGACTAAAAGGAAGAAAGGGCGTAAGATCCGGTGATATGGCAGGCCAGTTTTGCACACCACCTCGTCCTATCCACCTCGTCTGACAATTTCTATCAAGATATTGCCTAACGTTGATTGCATAGTGTGGAGGAGCGCCATCTAGTTGAAACCACATTGTACGAATATTATCTACCTCGATATTTTCACCAACGTTAACTGACCATCGATGCTGGTGATCAACAACTCTTAAGATGTGTGGATTAATATCTGAATAGTGATGATAGTTATGTGTATTAATATTGCTATTATTGTGAAAATAGAATGTTATTAACAAAATTGGGTTTTTCATTAACTTTAGTAGTTACCCATTGGCAGAAAGATTCACGATTTTGAAAATCTATTTCACTTAAAGCTTGATGTTGGTCGATATGATAAGGATGCAATTTGTTTTTTTTAATAAAGCTGCGAACTGTATTTCTATTTAGGTCTAGGTGTGTACTTAGCTCTCTGGTACTAATTTCCGGATTTTCCACAACTTGAAACTCAATTTCTTCATTTGGGCTTGTTTTTGCGTGCTTAGGATAACACACACTTCCAGCATTTATAAATCTCTCAGCTACATTCATAAACGCGGCTGTCTTCTCTCTGGGTATCGTCACAGTACAAACGGCTTCGCCGTAAATAAAGATCATCGACCATTTCTTCTTTGAAAAAAATTCATTTTATACACAGATTGACAAAACGATAATCCAAAAACACAGAAACTAATGGAACAATATTTTAATGATTATACAAACGTCAAAACAATAGATGCAATTGTTCCTCTTTATTACGAGCAGCTAGCCTACCTGATTCGTTTTGTTGAATTCTATTGTCATAGTAAATTTGTATTTTAGAATATTTTTACGTAAAAGCGTCAATATCTCAAGAAGGGCCCGTCTTATAGCTATGAAACCTATTATCAATTAGTATCTACTTTTCACGGGGAATCGAAATGTGGAAAAGTATACAGGGTGTTGCATTTGAAAAAATTGAGAAAAATTACATTTCGCATAAGTGAATCATTCTGTATAGTTTTACATGTTTTCGAAAAATTTCTCAGTTTGTTTGTTAGTAGACTATTATTAATAGTCGATGGTATAAAGATATTTACAAAATTGTGGTGACAATGCTCACATCGTGGTTAACTCTATTTTGGTACTAAAGTGACGATATCTACAGAACGGTTAGTGATACAGATACAAATTTCTATACTTCTATTCTAAATGTAACAGTTAATCCTAAATATACAAGGCGTTCCATTAAAAAAACAGGTTTGGGTTGGGACATTTCTGTCAGTCACCCTGTATATTATTTAGAATGTTGGTCCAAAATTAGTTTTGATATCTCTAATAGCAATCCTCCGTCGACGCAATAGTCACCCACCCTGTGTACACGTTAGTGTTTAACTTACTGCTTCTGATAAAGAAAGAACTACATATTTTATTTTCTTATGTGAAGGTTTAAATTCAATAAATGCGTCTGTTAGTCATATTCGTGAAAACGTACTTTTGCTGAACAGTTATTACTGACTTCATGGTAAATATGTAAAAGCTATTGCTAGAATGTTATTGCTAGCTTCACGTGGGCCAAAAGAAAGTGGTTTAAAATGGATCTCTTAAGTAATTTGCATGTTTATTGCTGGAAATTATTGCTAACTTCAACATGGTGCCGAATATGCAAAATCTATTACTGGAAATTTATTAACTTTACACGGGTGATGTCTAGTTCGCTCTTTTAGTACCCTTTCTTAGTTCTCTTTGTGCTTTGTGGTATTTTTAACTACGATGGTTATCACGTTGCTATCACAGGTTTTGCAGAGGAAGGTTAGGTGGTTCGGCAGGAACGAGATGGACATCCCCATCTTGGACGCCTATCATGTAACACTAAATGTCCTCATCTCGTCCTGAAAATCAGCTTTAGGCGCAATAAGGACTTGTTGGGATATTTTCCGGTGGCAGTGATGGTACTAACCCTCCATATATTTAATTTTTAATGAAACCGTTTAAAAGGTTTAACACAATTGATTTAATCGTTTATTAATTAAAATAATCACTGGTTTAAATAATATAATCAATTAATTAAAAATTAAAAAAATAACAGGAGTAATAATATTCTTGGACGTAAGCAAATCAAATATAAGTATTTTACTATTACAGGATTCTCAGGGTCCCTAATACCTTGGAGGTTAGCTAATCTGTCAAATACCATTAGCACATAACATATACAATGATTGTTTATTTTTGGTTAGTGCTTTGATAAAAGGAAGTGCAATTGTGAGCGGAATATAATAATGACAGTTCAAGGTGTTTGTTGTGACAGTAGTAGCAATTACACCTGTGTATTATGAATTGAACAATAAAATACAGGTCGTGAGTAGTTTTATTGGTGAAGGATACATGAAGTAGATCAGATCAGGTTTATGAGGGTTATTTATTCCGTATTGAAGAAGAGCAGGCGTGGGAGTTCAATTGTAACCTTTGTGTCGTATTATGACTCGGGTATCGTAATACAAATCTGTTTAACAGAAAATACGCGTCGGGCAGTTTGAAGACGGCTCAGGCGTTGAAAGACGACGAAGAGTAAGTAACCTGTTACACATGGTAAAAGACTTTGTTACCGTAAACCGAAGGAAATCGTGATCAAATTGGGGAGGGCCAGCTTAATGTTAAGCTAGTTAATATATATATATATATATATATATATATATATATATATATATATATATATATATATATATATATATATATATAAAGCTGCAGATTCTAGAGCTGATTTTTATTTAACGTAAATTACCTTAATACAAAAATACTTCCTAAGAGAGCTGGAGCTCTTGCAAGATGGCGTCCTAACATCGGTTTAATTGAAATATATTCAAAATGGTTTCCCTTTAAATGATAGCGTTCTGTACATTTATTTAAAGGAATATGCCGAACTGTATGGCGTGAATATGATTTTTTAGTTGTACTCATAACCGGCTCGTTTGGGCGGGGCATTGGACATTGTTATTCATAAGTTTTTTGTTTTTCAAAATTTGCTATTTTAACATAAAATTTAAAAAATTTCGATTTTTTCATAAAAGAATGAAGGTCTGGTCTGACGTCACTACGACGAACCGTTTTCGAAATAAATCGATCTGAACATTTCTTGTGTTAATCATACTTTTATAAAATTAACTAACGAATTCATTTATACCTTTCACTTAAAACTTATTTGACACTTTAACCTCAACTAGTATCTGTAATGCTAGTTATTTTGACGTTCACGCAGTTGCTATTATGTTTATTTTCCATAGCCATCTTTCATAAATACAGGGTGTCCCAAGATATTTGGACACATTTTGATCATGAATGCTGCCTAAACGGAAAACGATAGAAACGTGTAGTTTTCACTGGTGTACTTGATTTAGCCCAAAGTTTTATTTTAGCTATAACATAATTTTTTCCCACGAATACAAGGTGTTTTAAAAAAATTGCCATTTTTTAAAGCGAAAATAATGAAGTTTTATAAATATAACACCCTGTATATTTTGCTGTCATCTAGAAGATGTAATCTTCTACTTTATAAAAATGTATAATATGGTACTATTTACTCCAAAAACAAAAGAGTTATATAAGTTTATATAGGTACACCTACTGTATACACGTAGGTTAGATATGCGTTTTGCTGATTAATGCTTCTAAACCAAAATTATAAAATATGCCCTTGCTCGGATTCAAAGGGCTCTGGAAGAGGTCAATGACGTCACTGTAAAAAAAGTATTATGTAAGGTACTATTGTCTAAATGTACTGGGTTGTTCATTTAAAAAACCTAAAACTTTTGGCAAATTGTATCTGGCTGTGCTGATTAAAATGTATGCAGTCGGTGCATAAAAACTTACATAACTCTTTTGTTTTTGGAGTAAATAGTACCATATTATACATTTTATAAAGTAGAAGATTACATCTTCAAGATGACAGCAAAATATACAGGGTGTTATATTTAAAAACTTCATTATTTTCGCTTTAAAAATGGCAATTTTTTAAAACACCTTGTATTCGTGGGAAAAATTATTTTATAGCTAAAATAAAACTTTGGGCTAAATCAAGTACACCAGTGAAAACTACACGTTTCTATCGTTTTCCGTTTAGGCAGCATTCATGATCACAATGTGTCCAAATATCTTGGGACACCCTGTATTTATGAAAGATGGCTATGGAAAATAAACATAATAGCAACTGCGTGAACGTCAAAATAACTAGCATTACAGATACTAGTTGAGGTTAAAGTGTCAAATAAGTTTTAAGTGAAAGATTTTTTATTGTTTAGTTACATTACCGTAAATATAAGAAGTTGAATACTGTTAGAATGGTTTCATTTAGTAACGAAGAATATGCCGATATGCATTTAGTGTACGGCGAAATGCAATGCAACGCTCGGGCAGCAGCACGTAGATATGCAGATAAAAGGTAGAAGACAGCCTGCTCCTAAATCATTTACGCTTCTTCATCAAAGAATTAGGGAAACAGGATCGGTAATTCCTAAAAGTAATGAAACGGGAAGACATGCTGATATAATGGAAGAATATCAGGATGATATTTTAATGGAAATTGAGTACAATCCGGAAATAAGCGCAACGATAAAGGTTCGCGATGACAAAGTATCGATTTAATTCGATTTAATACGTATCAAATGTGTATTCTCTGCGACACAATTCAATAGCTAACACATAAGTGCAACATTTTTTAGTTAACTTGGAACGTATAAGACCGTATTGCAGAGTATGCCAGATGACAAAGCATCGATTTTTAATTGGCTGGTACTAGTCATAAATTAGATGTGTTAGATGTGTTGATAATAGATTGTCTGGGGAACATGTTGATAGTTAAAACAGACGAGCAACAAACTTTTTCAGTAAACTTAGAAGTATATCACGTCGCAAAGGGACCGCGATGACCAAATATCAATAATTATTTAATGCCAGCAACAAATTAGGTTTTGGCACGTATCATATACATATACATATATATATATATATATATATATATATATATATATATATATATATATATATATATACACATATACATATACATACATATACATATAAATACCGCGTGTCCGTTCTCAAACCCGAACATAGCGATTTAACATTGGAATGAACGTTTTTGTAGATCCCTACTCGCCAATTCAACCGACACAAAAGCGAATGGTATCAACCAAAAGGTAAAAGTGATCGCACATCCAAAGATACTAATTACACGACTAAAAGATGAAATATTTAGTTTAAAACACTAAATAGTAATTGGCGTTTTTAAATATGATATTCCTTGATTTCCAATTTGTTTCAAATGTGTCAAATCATTTTAAAAAGTATTAAGCGTTGTTTAATATTGTTATTACAAGTTATCACCTTTAAAATGAATAACGACTGCAGTCTAACATGAAGTCTAAATACCATTCTGACCTGGATAACTGTTTTTGTTTTACAATGTGATTTATTTTTCGTAAGGAGTTTATTATAAAAGACACTGCATAATTATCCTTAAAAATTAAATTAAATGCAATTAAAATTATTACAGATAGCGTAAGGTAAATCTATAGCAGTAAAAAACTCATAAGGTTGAATTTAAGTGTTAGCTCAAATTTGTTCAATTCCTGAATAACGACCTCCAGATTGTAAAAAAGTCACCGTCAACATAAAACGGAGGATTCATGCATTGTAATGGATGAAATTTCGAAATGACCTTGTGTTTTATAGAAGCGGTCTGCCTTGGAATTTTTAAGTTAACATGTATTTATGTCTATTAATATAACACAAGCTAAGTCAAAAAATTAATTAAATATGAATGAAAATGGTTAGTTAGTTAGTATGTATTTATGCCTAAGTCATTTCACCTTGAAGTCAACCTTCAGCATTACACATGCAAAAATTACTTTAAAATAAATGGGTAATTAGGTAACAACAACGACAACATACTTATTTTACCTTGAGAAAAAGTCTCCTTCAATTGGCCTTGAAGTTGGCCATAGGCCTGGCCTGGAGTTGGCCTTGATAATTACCTATGACTTAATTCGGGGCAGGTATAAGAACCTGTTTTGGAGTCTGCGCCCTTTTATCGTGACCCTCCTGGCTGGAAATAGTATTCTAATAAAGAGCCCTAATGGTAACTTGTAAGACAGGTATAAGAACTTCTGTTAGTGCCTGCGCCCTCTTTCCGTGGCCCCCTTGGCTGGAAATCGTATTATAATAAGGGGATCCTATTGCTAACTTCTAAGACATGTGGAAGAACCTGTGTCAGGGTCTGCGCTCTCTTGTCGTAGCACCCTTGGCTGGAAATAGTATTCCAGTAAGGGGCCCCTAATCCTAACTTGTAAGACAGGTATAAGAACTTGTGTTCGAATCTGAGCCCTCTTGTCGTGACCCACTTGGCTGGAAGTAGTATTATAATACGAGGGGGCTCTATTGCTAACTTGTAAGACATGTATATGAACTTATGTCGTGGTCTGCACCCTCTGGTCATAGCCCCCTTGGCAGCAAATAGTATTATAATAAAGGCACTCTAATGCTATCTCGTAAGGCAAGTGTAGGAACTTGTGTTAGGGTCTACCCCTTCCTGTCGCCACCTAGTTGTGTATGGACTAATGAATATTTTCTGTAATAAAGGTGGCGTCACCTAGTGGTATATTTCTAGGACTAATTAGGGTTTGTTTGTGGCGCCATCTAGTGATATATTTTTAAACTAGCGAATGTTTTCTGTAATAGAGGTTGATTTGCAAATCTCTTGCTCGTTTCCACCGTTTCTCTCTCTCGCCTCTCAAAATTTTTAGGTGAAGTTACGTCAATACACATACAATATTAGGTTAGATTAATGAATGCACGGTTTAGGTTAGGTCAGGTCAATTCTCGCGCGCGGGTATTGACCTAACCTAAACCGGCCTCCAGGTGGGAGTCAAGGTCAAGCCGATGTTATCCACGCGGGCGGCCTTGGGAGTTCCCAAGGTCAAATGCAAATCCAGGCCCAAGGTCAACCCTCAAGGTCAAATTACGTTCTCCACGTGTACGGCCTTGGGAATTCCCAACTTCATAAGTTAAAGTTGAGGTTTCCGTTGAATCAATTTGTACGTTTATTTACACAAGTTTCAAAGAAAAATGTCATTTAAATATATGTATATATATATATATATATATATATATATATATATATATATATATATATATATATATATATATATAGGTGTCCCATTACTATTGCGAAAAAATTCACGGGGAGTTTCCTTGATCAAAAATAAGAAAGAAAGTTCCTATGTCCGAAAATGCTTCGTTTTGGAGATACAGGGTGTTAAAATTTAGAGAAAATACAAGTTTTTTTACTAATATCTGGAGAACCTTGATTCCGTTTTTTTTTTAATTTGGTATGTTTGTTTATAAAAACGATAGACGTTTCTGACGTAATTTTATTTATTTTATCCATTCCAGCGGCGTCCGGGACTCACTCTTGTTGATATTAATAAGTAAAAATATGAGACGCCACTTATTTTTCTTAGATTTAATTATTTTTTCTAATTATACGATTAAAAATACAACTTTTCTGATATCTTGCTTCGTTTTCGAGAAAAATATTAATATCATTTTCTATGCATATTCCTAAGGGAAGTAGAAACAAAAAATAGAAAATAAAAATTCAACGTTTTAGTTATTTACTAATCAAATTTAACAATTCATTTGAGGGAAAACAATGTAAAGCTGAGAAACAATAACTCACTAAATAATATTTTTTTTAATCATTAATATTAACAGAAACATAAGAAGAAATTTTGAACAAACAGCATTGATATGAAATGTTAGATTTCGCAACTAGTGCGCTGTTTACACATTTCTTGGTGCGAGGCAGTTCTTTTTTATCCGAGGCGTAGCCGAGGGATAAAATATATGGCCGAGCACCAAAAGTGACAGCGCACGTGAATACATTTTGTAATCGTTCACTAAAATTAGAAAAAAATTAAATTTTGAAATATTTGTTGACAAATGTCAAATTAAATACATAAATAAAAAAGTTTATATATTTAGTTATATACCACTTTTCTCTTTATGTATTAAAAGTAACGATTACAAAAAATACTTTACATACACAGGTGTTACAACAGTGAAAATGTGCACCTCCAACTCTAATACAGGTATCTATCCTACGACACATTGATTGGCGAACCCGTTCAAATATGCCGGCTGTGTGTCTAATTGTTTCACAGGATGCGAGAATGCGGTTTCTTAATTCGTCTATAGTTTGCACTGGATTCGTATAAACCAACTGTTTGAGGTGAGCCCAAAGGAAAAAATCCAACGAATTTAAGTCGTGAGGCCTTGGGGGTCAGGGTTGATTGCCTCCTCGACCTATCCAGTGATTTGGGTAGATATTGTTCAAATATTCACGTGCAACTAAATTGAAATGGGGTGGAGTACCATCGTGCTGCTATATTAGAAGACTATAATAGAAATCATCATAGTCTTATTCTAGGTATAATATTAATTAAACCTTTTTTTAAAAACAATCTACGACTAGATAAGCGCTCATTTGAACAATTAGCTAAACAGAATAATCCCGATGAACATAAACCATGAGAAATTATTATTACAATTGAGCCATATGAACCTCATATATTTATTGTTATTAAACCTCCAAATACTAATCTTATATGTGAAACCGATGAATATGCAAGCTTAATAGCAATGGGATGTCTTCCAAAAGTACGGGCAATTCATCCTCAAGAAAACGGCGATAAACATATCCAGTAAGCCTGGGTGGTAAAAAAATGGGCCTATTAAGTGGTCTCCCACAATTTCGACCCATATATTAAGTGAAAACTGCTGTTGATGACAGCATTCTAATATTTCATTTGGGTTCTCGTCCGCCCATACATGATTATTATGGAAGTTCATTATGGCTTCTCTAGAAAAATTCGCCTCATCCGTGAATAGTACTTGTGCTAAAAATTGAGGATTATTTTTTTAAAATTCTGAAAATTGTAGAACGACTGACATTTAAATTTCTATCTGCCTGATACTTGTCGTTGGAGTGTCCTCAATTTATTGCTGTGCGAGGTCGTCCGTCGGTAAGTTTTCGAAAACTTCCAGTTTCACTAAAACGTTGATAAAGACGGGTGAAGATAGTATGATGAGGAATGATACGATTAGGGTAGTTCTGCTCATAGAGGCGCCTGGCGACTAATGCATTACCGTGGGCAAGGCCATAAAGAAAATGCATATCACACATTTCACTATTTGTGTAATTCATTTTGACAAGCAAGAATTGACAAATACATACTTTAAGTACTTATTAAAATCACACACTTAAGCTTTTAATTTTTTGCTCGAAAACGAAGCAAGATATAAAAAAAAGTAAAGATACAAAAAGTTATTATAATAATTTTTAATTACATATTTACCTTTGAACTTATTCGTTTATAACAAAAACATATAATAATTTAATATTAGTCAAGTTGCTTTGGTATGTCCTTGCGATATTGCAGGCTCACGTTCAATTAATATAAGTAATTTGATTGTAATCTCATTATATTTAGAATTTACATCAGTTCTACATACATAAAGACAAAATTTACATCGATTGGGGCTCGAATCTTGATGGCGCAGTTGGTTAGCGCGGTACTCTAGCAAAGTACGGGTCGTAGGTTCATATCCTACTCGAGGTAAACTTTTTATTTATGTATTTAATAAAATTAATAATAATTTTTAAATACAAAAAGTTGTATTTTTAATTATATAATTAGCTTGTTACATTGTTTTTCCCTCAAATCTATTGTTAAAGTTGATTAGTAAATAACTAAAACATTAAATTTCTATTTTTGTTTCTACTTCCGTTAGGATTTTTTGCTCGAAAACGAAGCAAGACATCAAAAAAAAAAAAATTAGACAAAAGTTGTATTTTTAATCGTATAATTAGAAAAAATAATGAAACCTAAGATAATCGTCTCATATTTTTACTTATTAATATCAACAGGAGTGAGTACCCGGCCGCCGCTGGAATGGATAAAATAACTCAAATTACGTCAGAAGACGTCTATCGTTTTTATAAACAAACAATCAGGTTCTCCAGATATTAGTAAAAAACTTGTATTTTCTCTAAATTTTAACACCCTGTAGCTCCGAAACGAAGCATTTTCGGACATAGCTTCATAGAAACTTTCTTTCTTATTTTTGATCAAGGAACTCCCCCATCGAATTTTTTTAAATTTTATGTTAAAATTGCCAAATTTCGAAAAATAAAAAACCTATGAATAATATTGACCAATACCCCGCCCAAACGAACCGCTTATGAGTACAACTAAAAAATCATATTCACACCATACGATTGGGCATATTCCTTTAAATAAATGTACAGAACCCTATCATTTAAAGGGTAACCATTTTGAATATATTTGAATTAAACCGATGTTAGTGCGGCATCTTCCAAGAGCTCCAGCTCTCTTAGGAAGTATTTTTGTATTAAGGTAATTTACGTTAAATCGACATAAAATCAGCTCTAAAAACTGCAGTTTTCTTTTGTGCAAAGAGTTTGTGGACACCATATATATATATATATATATATATATATATATATATATATATATATATATATATATATATATCAGGGTGAATCTTATCTAATCCGCCAAAATTAAAGGAGTGCTAGAAAGTTCATATGTGGGTGGGTCCGAAAATGCTTTGTTTCCGAGATACAGGGTGTCAACGTTGAAAAAATAAATCGCGTTTTATTCAATATCTTTCGACTGTTTCGAAATAATTTCATGAAATTTTTTATATGGGGGTTTTTTGGGATGACAAATTCAAATCTTTTCTGCTAAACAAAGTGAAGTTGCTAGAGCAGACACATAAGTAAACAAGTAAGAATCCCTATTGTTAAACCTGTCAAAAGAATAGCCTCCGAAAATGTGTATGCATCATGAGTTTTAAATGCGTTTTTCTCGGAAAGAGTTGCTCCTAGCGACTTCACTAAGATATACCTTTTTTTATCAGAAAAGATAGGAAGATCGATTTTTCTAGTCCAAAATGGTATACAGTGTAGCACAAAAAAATTGCGACGATTTAAAGGGGTCGAAATGGTTGCCGCTGGCGCCCCCTAGAAACCACAACTAATTGGACCACAAATTTAAATTTGTCATCCCAAAAAACCTCCGCATACGAAATGAAATTATTTCGAAATAGTCGAAAGATATTGAAGAAAACGCGATTTCTTTTTTCAACTTTGACGCCCTGTATCTCGGAAACGAAGCATTTCCAGACCCATGTACATATGAACTTTTTTGCTTAGAATGATGAGTTCTAGCACTCCTTTAATTATGGCGGGTTAGATAAGATTCACCCTGTATATATATATATATATATATATATATATATATATATATATATATATATATATATGTATATGAGTAGAATAAGGACACCTCACCTTTCACTTTTGAACTTGGGAATTTCCAAGGCTGTCCACGTGGAGGACGCAATTTGGCCTTGAGGGTTGACCTCGGACCTGACCTTGCATTTGACCTTGGGAATTCCCAAGGCCGTCCACGTGGATGACATCGGCTTGACCTTGACTCCCACCTGAAGGGCGAGCATTGACCTAACCTAACCTAAAAATTTTGAGAGACGAAAGAGAGAGAGAGAGAGAGAGCGAGAGAGAGAGAGAGATGTGCACAATCAACCTCTATTAGATAAAACATTCGCTAGTTTAAAAATTATATCACTAGATGGCGCCACAAAAAAACCCTAATTAGTCCTAGAAATATACTGCTAGGTGGCGCCACTTTTATTACAGAAAATATCCATGAGTCCACACACAACTAGGTGGCGTCAGGAGGGCGCAGACCCTAACACAAGTTCCTATACTTCTCTTAAGAGATAACATTAGAACCCCTTATTATAATACTATTTGCTGCCAAGGGGCCACGACAAGAGGGCGCAGACTCTAAAACAGGTTCTTATACCTGCCCCGAATTAAGTCAAAGGAAATTACCAAGGCCAACTCTAGGCAAGGCCTATGGCCAACTTCAAGGCCAGTTGAAGGCGACTTTTTCTCAAGGTAAAATAATTATGTTGTTGTTGTTACCTAATTACTCATTTATTTTAAAGTAATTTTTGCATGTGTATTGCTGAAGGTTGACTTCAAGGTGAAATGGCTTAGACATAAATACATACTAACTTAAAAAAAATTCCAAGGCCACCACTTCTATAAGATATCAATAATACAATTTTACCATTTTCATTCATATTTAATCAATTTTTTGACTTACCTTGTGTTATATTACTAGACAAATACATGTTAACTTAAAAATACCAAGGCCGACCTCTTCTATAAAACACAAGGTCATTTCAAAATTTCATCCATTACAGTTCAAGAATCCGCCGTTTTATGTTGACGGTGACTTTTTTACAATCTGGAGGTCGTTATTCAGATATTGAAAAAAATTGATTTAACACTTAAATTCAACCTTATGAGTTTTTTTGCGGTAGATTTACCTTACGCTATCTGTAATAATTTTAATTGCATTTAATTTAATTTTTTAGGATAATTGTGCAGTGTCTTTTATAATAAACTCTTTACGAAAAATAAATCACATTGTAAAACAAAAACAGTTATCCAGATCTGCGTGGTATATAAACTTCATATTAGATTGCAGTCGTTATTCATTTTAAAGGTAATAACTTGGCCGACAATATTAAACAACGCTAAATACTTTTTAAAATTATTCGACACATTTGAAACAAATTGGAAATAAAGGAATATCATTTTTAAAACGCCAATTACTATTTAGTGTTTTAACTATATTTCATCTTTTAGTCTTGTAATTAGTATCTTTGGATGTGCGATCATTTCACCTTTTGATTGATACCATTAGCCTTGGCCAGCAGGAATGTACAAAACGTTCATTCCAATGTTAAATCGCTATGTTCGGGTTTGAGAAAGGACACACGGTTTGTATATGTACATGTATATGTATATGTATATGTGTATGTATATGTATATTATATGTATATGTATATGTATATTATATGTATATGTATATGTATATGTATATGTATATGTATATGTATATGATATATATGTATATGTATATGTATATGTATATGTATATGTATATGTATATGTATATGTATATGTATATGTATATGTATATGTATATGTATATGTATATGTATAGTATATGTATATGTATATGTATATGTATATGTATATGTATATGTATATGTATATGTATATGTATATGTATATGTATATGTATATGTATATGTATATGTATATGTATATGTATATGTATATGTAGTATGTATATGTTGTATGTGTATGTAGTGTATGTGTATGTATGTGTGTATGTGATATGTATGTGTATGTGTATGTGTATGTGTATGTGTATGTGTTGTATGTGTATGTGTTTGTGTATGTGTATGTGTATGTATGTGTATGTGTATGTGTATGTGTATGTGTATGTGTATGTGTATGTGTATGTATTGTATATGTATATGTATATGATGTATATGTATATGTATATGTATATGTATATGTATATGTATATGTATATGTATATGTATATGTATATGTATATGTATATGTATATGTATATGTATATGTATATGTATATGTATATGTATATGTATATGTATATGTATATGTATATGTATATGTATATGTATATGTATATGTATATGTATATGTATATGTATATGTATATGTATATGTATATGTATATGTATATGTATATGTATATGTATATGTATATGTATATGTATATGTATATGTATATGTATATGTATATGTATATGTATAGTATATGTATATGTATATGTTATATGTATATGTATATGTATATGTATATGTATGTATGTATGTACATGTAATGTACGTACGTGTACGTGTACGTGTACTGTACGTGTACGTGTACGTGTACGTGTACGTGTACGTGTACGTGTACGTGTACGTGTACGTGTACGTGTACGTGTACGTGTACGTAGTACGTATACGTATACGTATACGTATACGTATAAGTATACGTATGCGTTTGCATATACGTATATGTATGTGTTGCAAACATCGTAAAAACAAGTACGTCAGAAATTGTTGCTCTAAGATAGCGTGATAGTTTGTTAGTTTCAAATACTTAATCCATTCTTTGCCTTCGTACCTATTCCACCGAGCCTTTAATACGGTTTAGGTTACTTTCAATGCGTGCCAAATTACAAAATTGTTACTCGTCCTAAATAATTAAACATAGATACTTAATGACAGGGACCCGTGTTTATACGTTATAAGTTTACTGAAATAATTTGAACCGAAATGTTGCTCAGACAATTTATTTTCGTTACGTGCCAAACATCTAATTTACTCTGCAATGCTCTCTTATACGTTCTAAGTTAGCTAAAAAATGTTGCTCTTATGTGTTAGCTATTGAATTGTGTCGCAGTGTTACGCGCTTTGATACGTTTTAAGTTTACTGATTGAAATTGTTGCTCTTATATTTAAGATATCGAAAGGTACATCAGATTCATCAGACAGTCTACTATCGATACGTACCAAACACTTGCTCATATTGACCAATTAAAAATCTATATTTGTTCATCGCGGACCCTATGCGATGCGCTCTTATACGATCTATATTAATTAAAAATTGTTTTGCTCTTATGTTTTAGCTATTGAAACATTTCTAAGACTTTCGATACGTGTTAAACATCGAATCTGTTGCTCGTCTTAAGTTATGAAATCGATATTTTCTCATCGCGGACCCACTGCGACGCATCCTTGTACGATCTAAGTTAACTAAAAAATGTGTAGCTCTTATGCTTTAGTTACTGAAGTGTTCTTCAAACAAACTACTTTTTATACGCATGACTGACCGAATTAGTTGTTCGTTCTAAATAATAAAAAACCGGTGCTTTGTTGATCTTATGCTTTACCTTTAACTATTTAGGACGATCAACAAATTCGTTTTTAAATACGTATTGAAAGTAGCTTCTCAGAGAAACATTTAGGTTGCTAAAGCATTAAGATTAACAAATCTCTTTAATATGAGCTATAAGAGCTCATTGCAGAGGATTCGCGATGCCAAAATATCAATCTTTAAATATTTAAGATAATCAACAAATTCGGTCATTATATGTATCAAAAGTAGATTGTCTCAGTAGTTAAAACATAAGAGCAACAAACATTTTTAGTTAACGTAGAACAAAATGTCGATTTTTAATTAGTCAGTATGAGCAATAAATTAGGTGTTTGGTACGTATCAATAGCAGATAGATTGTCTGATTGTCTGTTGGACAGCTAAAACATAAGAGTAATAATTTCTTTCAGTAATATTATTACGTATAAGAGCGCATCGCAGAAAGTCCGAGAGGGCAATGTATCAACAAATTCGGTCAATAATATGTATCGAAGGTAGATTTTTGAGAAATATTTCAATAACTAAAGCATAAGAGCAACAATTTTTTTTAGTTAACGTTAAAGAACGAGCAACAAATTCAATGTTTGGTACATATCGAAAGTACTGAGAAACATTTTAGTAGTTAAAACATAAGAGCAACGAATTTTTTAGTTAGCTTAGAACGTTAAAGAGCGCGTCGCAAACGTGTCAAATGCACTGTGGAATAGGTTCGAAAGCAAACAATCGATTATTTCAAACAAAAAACAAACTCGAATTGCTTAGATTATGCGGAAATATGTTAAATCGGAACTATCAATTTCGAACCATAGTAAATGTCATCTGACTATACCGAGTATGAGGTACAGTCGCTTGATTTTAGTGTGTAGTTGTATTTTTTAAATCAGGCCACTTTTACAAAATGTTTTCACGCTATCTTAGAGCCACAAAAGAGCAACAAATTCTGACGTACTTCTTTTACGATTCTTGCCCTTCCCACTTTGATTACGATCTTCTCTTAAACAATTTGAGCAACAAAGTCTGCGGTAACAAATTAGCAACAAAATAGCACTACATTTTTCAATAGGTGTCATTTATTTTAAACTTTCAGGGCTGGTTTGTTACAAGATCACGAAATACATTATTATAATTTTTCTCAGGGTTTTTTTTCGACAATAAAAACGCATTAGAAATAAATATAATTTGGTTATAACGTCAAAAGTATTGCTTTAACTTTTTTTTAATATTCCTGATGTAGCACTTACTATCATTGGATTGTAAAGAAGTGACAAATGTTGTCACGTGTGGTTAAATTTGGTTTAGAATTTTTTTCTCGGATATTAATATTTAGATATCGTAAATACAGTTCAGAAAAATAATGTCTTTCTGCGAATTTTATTTTTGTTATTTTGGTTTTCGATAAAAGATAGTGGATTTGTTCATGAGAAAATTTATAATCATTGCTGTAAAGGATTTTGATAAACTTAATTATTATAGTATTATCGTCGTGAGATTGTTTTATAGATTATGAGCAAGAACTGGCGTCATATAAGCTTATCGTGCATGATAGTGTACATTTTGTAATGCGTTAAATTTGACCCTAGGTATTGAATAGTCTTCAGTTTGTTAGTAATTAGTACCGTTAATGTAAGGGTTGTTGCAGATTGGGTTGAGCTGTTGGAATCTGCCTAGAAGAGTTTGGTTTAAGATACATAGAAGCAAAAAAGGAAGTAGCTTCTTTAAGTATATTTCCGTAGGAGATGTTGAGTTTGCATTTAGTGGGAGGTTAGATATGACGTGATGAATAGCGGGGTAAGAGGATTTTTTTTAGTTAGTTGAGCTTGAAAATTTGAGTTGTGAGTGCAAGAATTTCCTGAAGATACCATTAATGTAGTTATCTTATCACTAATTGGGGATTTATAAAGTTCAATCACCCTGGGGAAATTTTCGTTTTTGTGTGACGTCAGGTGTTCTTAACGTTCTCGTTTTATAGTGGATATATTTACGCCTTGGAGCGGATTTATATGTCTAGTGTTTTTGGTATAATCTGTATATAAAGCAGATTTACGTACAAGTATTCGAATTTGTGTTAAATGAAACTAGGTGATTTAGTAATTAAGGACCCCTGGACTAGAATGTAGTAGATGTTAGTTTGCTAGTGAATACCGGAGCAGTGTATTTAAAAGAAGTTCTGATCATTTTACCTGTTGTGATTGGAAGTTTACGTTTACTGATGGGTTTGTGTATAAAGAATGAATTGAAGGTTCCAACCGATTATTGTTCCCGATCAACTGAACGAGTGTAATACCATTCCCGTGCCCTATAGCTGTGACTTGGAATCAAAAGATCGTTCGAAAGTTTATTAACTGCGAACTTGAGGTAATTAATGAAGTTGTGTTTATTTTTGTATGTTGTGTATGTATTTGTTTTGAAATATGTGGACAGCGCTTGTATGTTGTAATTTGAACAAACGTCTTACAGGCTTGTTAATGTAATTTCATTGATAAGACATTCTATTTACAGGAGCGTTTTTCATCTTGTCTTTTGTTTTCTTTTGTATTTTGGTGTTTACGCTCCAAAAATGTGGTATGTTTTTTTTTTAAATTTATATTGCTATAACGATTTTCGATAAACGAAATTAAGGTATGATTATTTAAATTTTTCCAATCTCCTTCAGCCACAGTCAAGGATTACCAATACAGATAAAGTATATTTGTATGGTGAGATGAAGGATAGGTGTGCTCAGCTGCTCAGGATAGAATCGGAAGGAACGGAATTAGGGTCCTGATGGGAAGATATTACCCCATAATTCGACTAAATAGCTGCACATGGTGTGCGTATACGCAGTGACCATGCCACTATACTAATATGAGGAAAACTCCCTGAAAAAATGTGAACGGGAATCGAACTGATTACCTTCAGAATGCGACGCAGGTCGTGTTAATACAGGCCCACTAGCTCGGTCCAAGTTTTAGGCGTATTATTTTGAATTTTATGTGACTTCTTCCCAACTCACAGTGATACAGTTATTTAACTAGTCAGGGAATTGTACAGCCCCTGCACTGACGACGTTTGTTTGTTTACGATTTAGACGAAGCATTAAGTGTTGTTTTTTTATATTTTACGAAAGTGAGATCATACATTTATAGCAGATATTGAAATTATTAGTTAAAAAATAGAGGTATTGCGATAGATTTAACGTCAAGAAAAGTAGTATTTCGTAATTGTTTGATTGTCTCTACGTATCGGAGACTATTGATCTCACGGCACACTCGCGTTATATTAATATTACGTGCGATTATTTTGAAGTCTTTTTTTATGTATAGCACCAGTCCAGGAGCACTTGTTCTGATTCATTTGGTTGAATTCTACGAAAGGTAAGTAGATTTTTGCTGTGGAGTACTAGCGTTTATTTGTCTGCTAAATTTTATCAATATTTCTGATTGAAACAAACTGGCGCCCGTTGTTTAATGACTTTTCCGATACCAATTAATGACATTCTTGTTCATACCGCACGCAGAGCAACTCACTTCCACTTAGCTATCGCCAATTACCCTTAACTGTTAACGCAAATCTTACTGCCATTTTTACCCGTAGCAATATTACCATTGTTTAATTATGTGAAGAATTTCGTGACGTTACCATGTTTTATTTATTTTGTGGTAATTTTTTATTTTTGGGATAACTAAAAAAGTAAGTATAAAAATAATTTTGAGATGAACATTTTTATAGTAAATAGCTAACCTTTTTAAGGAAGGGATTTGTAAGGTCATAAACAGCAGCATTGAAGCACAAAATTTTTTAGGTTAATATATCATTTACTAACATAAACTACATTGATTTTATTTTTTGTGTTTTGCCTATTATTGAGGGTGAAATAATGGACTAGTCTCAATAGATATCAGAAGTCGCCGAATAAAATCTGGACATGCGTACATTGGAAGGAACGACTTGTTTTCGATAACAAATTCGAGCAAACGCTCCTCTATTACTTTTTGGAACTTTGAGTTTTTCAGTTTTTCTTGTATTTTTTCAAAATCGGCAGTTTTTATCTAAATTGTTTTTTATTAGTTTCTTACATTTAACCACGTTATCTGTATTACCTTTTTCCAATCGTTATCTTTGAATAAGTTTACCAAATCTTCTAAAGGAGAACTTCCTTCTATTTCCTGAAATAATTGAATGTTTTTAGAAAGTTAGATTAAGAAGGTTGACTTACCGTAGGTGTTTGGATGAGTTGATATATGCTATTATCAAACATTGTATATCGATCATGGTAGAGTGCATATGCCCATGGTTCACGGAAGTACGAGTATAAATCTGGCACGAAAATGGTTTCGAATCGTGTTTTTAGATTATTTAGCAATTTTTCGTGTTTCCCCCATAAACTTATTATGTTTTTTACGTCAATTTTCTATCAAATTAAGTGTTATTTATGATCTAGCGTGGACCTACTTACGCATTTGGTTAAGCATGTGATTGTTTCAACTACCCCATGACGGTTTAAGTGTATTCGAAAATAGCCTTGCCTGTTGAGTTTTTTACAACTGCCAGTAACCAAAGCATTACCCTGAAAGAAAAATTAGAACTGTTGGCGTAGAAGGTCAATATCGTACGTATTCTTCAGATGTCATTGCAACTTCTAATGGTACTGGCTTTCCTGGTTTTGCTACCAGTAAATAATGTAAACCTCCAGGTAATTGACAGAACGTTACGACAGGTTCTTTGTAATGCGGAACTATCATATTGCCGGGTTTACAAAATGTGTCATCAGAATCATCTTCTTCGCAGTTTGGTATTATTTTTGCTCGAATGCGGTGAGCAAGTTTAGTTCCAATTTCTTCAAAATTAAAGTATTTGTGCGCTAGATCATCAGCATAGTAACGTCTCGAGTACTTTGTAATGGTACCTGCCCCATATATGAAAGGGTCGTTTGTTTTACAATCTGGCCCAATTACCAAGGCACCATCGAAAACCAAACCCGCACTGTTAATTGCTTTGAAGGTTTTTTCACTTACTTGTTTATCATGATACATAAACATTGCTTTACAGTCTAGGTTTAATCGTTTTAGTGTTGATTCAAATTTAACGCTCGTTACTAAATTTTCATCCTTATCCATTGTCCAGTCTACAAAGTAGTACGAACGATGGTATGTAACACCTTCATCTTCGATAGCTTTTCTAACACCTCCGTCTACTTCAGGATCGTTAAATATAGTCTCATTAGGAAAAGGTTCTTCTTTTGAACGAATTGGGAACGATTCAACAAATGTTAAACTGGTTCGCGGTACTCCAAAACTAATAAGTGCATTTACGCAACAAAATGCTTCCAATTCGTAACCATAAACTATAACATTGCCTGAAAAAACTGTAAAAATTATCGCTCTTTCATTTTTACATGATGTATTAATGTCACTTTTTTAAATAATAGTTGATAACACTTGCACATTATAATTTTCCACTTTTGACTCATACTGAATTTCTTGTAATGTAATTGCAATCATAGCTGACCGAGAAACTTAGTCGATATGATGGATATCGAAAACAATTAGTTTGGGCATAGAATGAAGGATAGGTGTGAAGACAGCAACGGTTTTTGGGAACGTTTTTTTTTAAATTATAAAAAAAATCCGTCTAGTTTCACAACTTGTGCTTCGCAAATAAGCCCCCTGATTATCATAAATTATAAAAATTCTGGATTAAACAAGTTCTGAAGGAAAATACTAATAAAGATTTGAATAGCATCTCATCTATCGTATTTGCTATAGTCCATTCAAGATTTAAGTATCTATAGTTGGTTCACGATTACCCTTTTGCAAAAAATAAATTTATATTGTACATTTACATGTAGTGAACAAATGCTTATTTTAGATACGTGGGGTAATTCATACCATGGCAATTAAAATACCAAAACGTTAATCGGAGTGTTATATGTCTCATTTGTTTCAATAGAATTTTGCACGAACGTTGTTGTAATAACCGCATTATTAATTAATCTCAGCAAAATTTTAGTCCATCGTGAAGAAAATACTTTTTCATTTTACAGTGTTAAATAACAAGTTCAAAAGCAATCGGATTAATTTTCGTGATGTATAAAAAATATTATACGTTTTCTTCTATTTTGCCTAATTCGTGATTTATACTCAAACCATTTGACATTCAATAACTATTATATCTTGTGTATTATATGTTAAAGGTAGATTTACGTAGAGTAGGGCTAGATAGTTGTGTTTATTTATAAGAAGAAATAACTCTATTACGATACCATTTTCAATGTTTCAATACACGTATTAAAACTTTTTCTTGTTTTTAATGTTGTTGATGTCCAATAAGTTTAGACTTAAAGGAGATCGCTTATTAACCATTATTTCAAAAATTACGACCAATTAATCTAAAATCGGTAATAGAGTTAAATATGTATGTGTCAGTTTAATTCCAGCTCATCATAACGTAAATTTGACTTTAAAACAATTGAACATTCGGACAACTTGAAAAAAGTAGGTTTTATATTTTAATGACGTTTTCCCTAAAGGAAATGATCACTCAAAACTGATACGTTGTTACAATTTCGTGTTATATAAATCATTTCAGGAATATTATACAGTGATCAACTTAATTAATGGTTATCAGTCTTATGCGTATTTTTTGTATCTAAATGAAATAATCTATTCAAGTTTAAGTACAGCGTATTTCATAAAAAGAATGTGATGTTTAAAGGTTTCAGTAGTATCTCAGCTACCGTATTTGCTATACTCCATTCAAGATCTAGGAATCTATAGTCGCTTCGCGGTTGCACTTTACAAAAAAATATATTTTATATCCAGAGCCAACAAAGTCTTATTTTATATACGAGGGGCAATTCATTAAAATAAGCGTACTTAAAAAAATCTTAGTGTACATTTATTAACATTTTATCCAGGACTTTTTGGCGAAACATGTTGATCGTAGTGGCGCCTGTGACCTATATTATCGATTTAGCGTTTTATTTGAAGGTAAGCGCGAATTTTGAAGCAATATTTCAGAGATTTTTCATCTTACTGAAACCCACGGCCTTCTTCGATGGGTTTAGTCGGCAACCCGATTATTTTAATAAGCCAACGCGATACCTCGTGTAACTTAAATGCATAAACCACAACGACTTGCAATTTCGCAGAACTGTCTTCTGGATTAGCAATACCAATAACTAATACGAGGAGCAATTTATTAAAATTAGGGAAGCATATCCATTACTGTTCACGACAGTGCGTTCTATAATTCTGTGCTATAGTCGGTTTATGAAGTTATTTGTTATTGGTGCAATCATTAAAAAGCGTTGGCTTTTGATAATTTATTTATCGTTTATTCACTGTTTGGAATTAAAATAAATTTAACTTACTGAAGTAAATCTTATTGTATTTTTTGAAATTTAAACTGAATATTACGAATTTTGTGTATGAAATTGAGTTAGTAGTTTACTTATCTATATTTCTACCATAATTTCGCGTAGGACCTTTTACCGAAAAATTGTGATCGTAGTGGCGTCTATGGCGTTTATTATTCACTTAGAGTTTTATTTGCTAATTTTGAAGCAATTTTAAAATCTCACTAGAACCCACGGCCTTCTTCCGTAAGTTTAGCCAGCAAATTTTAAATTTTATATGCAAAATGAAAAAAACCTATTTTATACACAAGGGAAAATTTATTAAAATTAAGGAGGTGAGTAAGTATACATTTTGAATGATTTAAGATTTTTTGAACATCTCGCCTAGGCCTTTTTACCGAAAAATGTCGATCGGAGTGGTACCTAAGACTTATATTGTCAATTTTGGTCTTACTTGAGAGTAAGTATGAATTTTGAAGCAAATTTTCAGATATTTTACATCTTACTTAATTCCACGACTTTCCTCGATGAGTTTAGTCGGCAAACCGCTTATTTTAATAAGTACGCGAAATTTAGTGGTGATTGAGCATATAGACTATTACTTTTATTACCTTTATATGTCAATTTTCCCGATATCCTTGCGAGACGAACGCAATTTCGTGAAAAATGTACTTAGTAATTTTATTAATTTAATTAAATTAGTTAACCCTTTACTATTTATTTACATTCCTATTCGTGTAATTTTTTTAATCAATTAAATATTTCATGTAAGTTGGAATACAAGTAATATCATAAAAATAATTTGACGTTTATAGATTTGAATAGCATTTCACCTACCTTATTTGCCATACTCCATTCAAGATTTAATTATCCAGTGTTGGTTTGGCGTTACACTTTTGCAAAAAATTAAAGTTTATATGAAAATTGAACAAAGACCTATTTTTTATACGAGGATAAATTCAGTAAAATTAAGGATGCACGTCCACTATAGTTTGTATCATAGTGCATTCCAGAATTCGGTTCTATAGTCTGTTTATGTAGTTATTTGTTATTGGTGAAAACTTTAAAAAGCGCTGTGAATATTTTTGCACCTCTGTATTTTCATAATTTATTTAACGCTTGTTTATTCATCATTTCGAATTTAAATATTAAAATAATAAAATTATTTAAACAAATCCTAGTGTACTTTTTTGAAATTTAAAGTGGATGTTACGAATTCTGTGTATGAAATTGAGTTAGTAGTTTACGGAGTGGCCACTTATTTAGAGTATGCTATTTATTTAGTTTTATTTGCAAAATTTCAAGCAGTTTTTCAGATATTTTACCGCTCATAATACCCAAGCTCTCTTTCGGTGCGTTTCATCGGTAATCCGCTTATGTTATAAGCCTACGCGAAATCTAGTGTGGATTGAGCGTATAAACCATCTCGGCCGCAATTCTGCTGATACTCGCTTCTGGCTTAGTGATACAAATTATTATTATTTTTGTTTTCTTTGTAGATCTTTTTTCCTGATTTCCTAGCGAGACAGTAATTTCGTTAGTATTTTTAGAAATTTTATTTAATTTTAAACTTAATTTATCTACAGTTCTATTCGTGTAATTTTTTTAGTAAATAAATTAAGTATTTCGTCGAAGTTAGAGTACTTCATTAAAAGAATTTGACGTTTAAAGATTTGGCTAGTATTTCACCTACCTTGTTTGGTATACTCCATTCATGATTTAAATATCTATAGTCAGCTTATAATTGTACTTAAAAAAAAAAAAATTTATATACTGAGTAAACAAAGGCCAATTTTATATACGAGGGATAATTAATCATTATTTGTCTGTGAAGTGATTTACTATTGATGCGAGTATTTGTGTTTTCAAAATTTAATGAACGTTTGTTTATTGATTATTTTGGATTCAAATAAATTTAATGAGCTTATTTAGACAAATCTTGGTGTACTTTCTGAAGTTTTTAGTAAAAAATTTCGCTCGTGGTGGCGCTTGTGACGCAATCGTGCCCATACTTTTAAAATTGTTGTTTCTGGCCTAGTGATGCAAATAACTATTATTCTTATTCCATTTACATATCCTTTTTTCCGATTTCCGAGCGAGATGAAAGCAATCCTAATTCAAAATTGCAGTAAACATTTAAAGAGTTTAGATGCCAGAGTGCTCTATTCAATTCAATTGAATCTTACGAAACACGTTAAGAAAAGTTGATTTTTCAAAAAAAAGTATGGCTTACCTTGTTCGGAAATACCGATGCGTTTAATTTGCCTTAAAGCATTTCTTGCATCCAAATCTGTGTTAATCAAGAAGACGTTGTCAGGAAATCTACATTTTGTTTTCTTAGCTCCTATGCCTGCTTTTTGAAATTGTTTTCCACACATGATAAACAAAAAATCATAAGGAACAGAGAATTTATCGTTAACTACCACTGTTTTATTTTTTCGGTTAATGCTGGTCATAACCCCGAAAACCTCGTTTACGTAAGTTTGTAATGAGATCATTTGCATACGTTTGCAGTCGAAAAGGGTTCGACTTACGAAAAGAAGATTTCGAATATGGTTGTCTTTTTTTAAACTGTTGATTCCGTGAGGTGAGATAACAGTTATGTTACTGAAGGTGACGCGATAAGATCTTGCTTTAGAATGAATTAAAGCGTTTAAAAATGATAGAGCAATGGAACTGGTTCCAACCACTACGATTTTTATGTTTATCTCGTGGTGCTTTAAAGTGCAAATGGCCTTAGTTGCCAAATAGAGCGCATAAGATGGCACGTCTGTAGTTACTACGTCATAACCTGGTTTTGTTTCGTCATCTAAACCACTATCTGTGAATTCCGGCATTCTTCTAGGCTGCACAGGAACTAAGCTTTCAATAATTCCACAGATAGGACGCTCACGTAAGTTAATGTCAGCATCTGCCGGGGTAATACAGTAATACAAATTTGAATAATCACTTAACCTCATAATTTCTTTAAGGAAAAACTTTGATTGCCTTTGGAAGATTGGTGAAAGAACCAAATGCATTAATAAACCGTGTCTGTCATTTCTATAGTGTTCTTCATGTACCCATTGTAAAACGTCGTAATGATGTTTTATATAATCAAGACCACTCGCTTGTCTTACAACAGCGACACCGACAATTTTTTTTTCAGATGTGAACGCATACGCTTCAAAATCGTGTTCTTCACAAACAGCGGATAAAAAATTGTCCATAAAAGTATGTATCAAACTCATATTTTCAAGTAACTCTTGTACCTCTTCAATATCTTGCACAACTGCAGCACGTACGAGAGGCGTGCCCAAAATAGCATTTCTATGTAGAATATACAATTCGTGTGGATAAGTTGAAATCGGACGTGGTGGAACTCGTACAAATAAGTTCAGCATAGGAAAAGGAGGACACGGCGATGGTAACGACAACACACAATAATTGCGATTTGGAAAACATTCAAACGCTGCTTGTAGTAATAAAGGAATTGATTCCAATTCATGCATAGGTTCTGATGCTGCTATTTCAAGAGCGAAAGCATTAATTTTTCCATGATACGTAGGACGTGAGTGTTGATCAAGGTATGGATTTGTTTCTGAAACGTCTAATTCGAAATAGAAATTTAAAAAATTTAAACTTACCAGGTATATGGTAATCATCATCATCCTCTTCATCTTCATCTGGTGTGGCCACTTTAGTAAATAAATGCATCTTGTAATCATTCGAAGATAACGCAATCGCGCTATAATCAGCACTATCTTTGGAGAAGATTGACGAAGTTTGCGATGGCTCATGAATATCTAAGTGAACTGAGGAAACGTTAAGGATTACCACGTCGTCTTCGGAAGATTCATCTTCATAAATAATATTGGAGTCATCTTCGTTAGGTATGATATTCGATAGTGACGTATATGAGCTTGGTACTATATTAGATATTGATTGCTCGTCTTTTAAACTGTGTAAAAATATTTACTCAATTTGGATTTTTTGAGTTTGAACAAAACTTACGTATCATTTCTAAATGCGTGGAGGCTAACAAGATGTGATATAGTATACGTTTCGTCAGCGAAGTGAGGCTGCTTTAAACCATAAAATGGTACCAGTTCAAATTCTTGGTTTAAAAGTGCCGAGTTGATATTTTTATTTAAACACAAAACGGCAACTGCAGATTCATTATGTTCCGCGACAATTAGTTGCCTTCCAGCATTTTCGTGTTTAGTTATCATTTCTGCAATGTAAAATTCGCCGTACGCCTTCTCTAATTTATCCGAATATGTCGAAATAAGTGACACCAAGTTGTCATTATCTTCTTCAACTGCTCTTCGTATTTTATATTTATTTACAAAATATTGACGAACGAACAGGAAGAGGGTCTGCACTTTACTAGAGTCGTAGAAACCTAAATTTTTTTGGAAAGTTATAGTTAGCGATGGTGAAGTATTTGGTACCCGTTGGTGTTATCCTGGTACCATTGCCTTGAAGCCAATTCATTGATGGTGAACGTGGTGGAATAATTAAAATAATAAATTCTAGGAATGGATAATGTCCAAATATATATTCGAACATTGGTGTCAGAAACGTGTAGATGTATTGATTATTCCATCCCATTAAGTGTAACCAAAGTGTATTGTATGGGTTTGTTGCCTCCAAATGGTAAATATTTTTAATCCAACTAGTCCAATCCCATGGTGGTATAGCAGGTAAGTTAGGATGATCATGCAAACACATGTACGCCACATACCCATCTTCATTTTTTAGACATACTGGTAAAAAACACGTATTTCTAGGAAAAAGGAAATTTAGCAACACAAAGTACACTGTTAAATTACTATTCACATTGTTTTCTTATAGTTTACATTTCTAAATAAAGCATGTGTGTATTCGTTCCCTAATATTTCCAAAAATTCTACATCGGCTTCTGTAACTCGATGTACCCCTTCTGATGATACAATAGAATCCTTTTGGAATTCAACTTCTTCTTTTTTTGACATATTTGACAAACTGTTTAGTGGACTTGATTAAAATGTTTTGTTTGTTTTTATCAAAAATGTCACGGTTTCTATGAAATCGGAAACATAATTTTTTGCATAGACCGTTCTCTTTTACTTAGTACAGAGTTCAGGCGAGCAAAATTATGTTGAGGGCTGGAAGACAATTTTTTCTTAGTCTTGCATTTATTTTTCGGCATTTACCACAAAAAAAAAACAGCACGCCCGTTTTCACTAGTTAAACACATATCAAGTAAATGTGTACGCCTTCTATCTTGACCTTGACCGAGTGACGCATACTGGGTCGAAATTTTCAATGGATAAGCTATTGCATTACGGGTCTCATTGTAAATAATCTTGTAATATATTTCTCACTAATTGGGGTTAAAGGTCATTATTCCGGGAGCGATTACAAATAAACGCCTGAAGTGTTCTCAAGTTTGTTTTCGATAAATGAAAGCATACCAAATAAAGATGTGCAGATGTCCTATTTCGACCTCGATCTGGTGACTACTGGAACAGAGGACAATGCGGGTGTCTTTCGAAAGCATTTTTTGTCGAGGTTTCAAATATTCATTATTAATCTCACTGCAGGACATATTCCTTACAAATTGAGGTCAAAGGTCAAATGTCCGTATCCGTAATTACAATGTAAACCGTTTAACCTTTATAAATCTGTTCTCAATAAACAATAGCATGCCAATTGAAGTTATACATATCCTAGTTTGACCTAATTTAGGTGATATCTATTGAGACAATGATCAAGACTAACCTATTCCTTACAAGTTGAGGTCAAAGGTTAATGTTTGTATCCGTAATTACAATGATAACGGTTTAACGTTTATAAATCTGTTCTCAATAAACAATAGCATGCCAATTGAGGTTATACATATCCTATTTTGACCTAATTTAGGTGATCTCTATTGAGACAAAGGTCAAGACCAATGTTTTAATCCAAAACCTATGACTATGTGGGTCATTGAAATCATTTTGTGTTGGGAATTTTAAAAACGCATTTTATTGACCTCAAAATGTAGCCTATTTATTAAAAATTGAGATCAAAGGTCCGTGTCCGCCTTTACAGGATAAACGGTTAAAGCGTTTTACAAAAAATTTTTTCGATGATGATATATCAATAAGGATCCTGTTGCGACCACGAATTTACTAGGATAAAGGTCAAAGTCAATAAAATGTTTAATTTTTCAATACGCGTGTCATTTGAAGACATCTTTTGTGGATATATCAAGTACGTTTTTATTGCTCTACTTCACAAGTTGAGGTCACAGGTCAATGCTCGTGTCGACAACTAGAAGATAAACGGCTCAACTTTTTTAGTATCTGTTTTCTATAATTTAGAAAATATCAATTAAAGTTATGCATCTCCTATTTTAATCTTGATCGAATGATCTTTACTGAGACAAAGGTGAATGTTAAAATTTTTAATTGTGCACTACAGATGTCATTTGAAAACATTGTTTGGGCACATTTTAAGTATGCATTTGTTCACCTCAATTCATGACCTATTCACAAGTTAAGGTCAAAGGCCAATGTTCGCTTCCGCGATTATAGGATGAACAGCTCAACTTTTTTAGTCTATTTTCAATAAATAATGGCATGTCCATTAAAGTTATGCATCTTCTATTTCGACCTTATTCGTATGTCTATTAAGACATCAAGTCCAATAGTCTTCATTTGAGGACATGTAGTAATACGGGTCTTTGAAAACATGTGTGGAAACTTCATATACCTGAACAATGTTCGCGTCTGTGGTTGTAGGATACCCAGTTTAGTTTTTTTCAATCAATCTGTTTTTAATAAACTATAACATGCCAATTAAAGTTCCGTATCTGCTATTTTGACCTCGGTCTAGTGACCTCTACAGTGAGATAGGTCATGGCCAATAAAATGTTCAATTGTGCAATACGAGTGTCATTTGCAAGCATTTTTCGACATCGCATTTCATTGACCTCAATTTGTGAGTTCACAGATTACCGAATAAATGACTCAAGTGTTTCTCAAATTTGTTTTCGATAAAGGATGACATATAATTTAAAGATGGGCATCTCTTTCGACCTCAATTTACTGGGCAATTAACTTTTAATTATGCAATACGGGTATCATTCGATAGCATTTTGGAGATTTTAATTGTGTGTGTTATTGACCTCAACAGTTGTGCTATTTCCACAAATTAAGGTCCAATGTCAATACCTGTGTCCACCATTACCAGAGAAACGGATCAACATTTTTAAAATCGGTTTTCTGTAAATTCTAATTATGCACCTTCTATTTTAACCTCGTTCGTGTGACCTGAGATAAAGATCGAGGTCAAGTTATTTAATTGCGCTGTACAGATAATATTTTAAAACGATTTGTTGGAGTATCGAATAAATAACTCACCGTTAAATCTGTTTCTAGTAAATGGTATGCCAATTAAAGTTAGGCACATCCTACTTTTGTGGCGTTCTAATATCATAAATTATCGTCTGGAATCTTGGTATATATGAATTAAGTTATTTGCGTAAAGTCGAGCGTATGTAATATTGACAGCCTGGAATGTATAGCTTGTGTAAATAGTGTTGAGAATTTAATTGACTCAGTTTACAGTCGTTGGTAGTATTATGTTTCGTGCATTCCTGAATTGACGGCAGTTTCCATGTGAAATGATGAGTTGTTATTTACCGAGTCTAAGTACTTTTGAAGAGGGGGTAGAGAATTGTTTCCATTTTTCGTTCGGTTGGAGTTTTCGATCTTGAAAGTTGAAGTAAAAACAATTAAGATGTAGTCGCGAATTATTGTGTTGTAGCGTCCCCGTCAGGTCGTTATGGTGAAGTGAAGACGCGATTTGTGTTGGGATTGTGCAATATAGGTGGTATATTAGTAGTTTGCTTATATGCGGTTTTGAAGTATAGTTACACCCCTAACAAATTTGTTTATCATTTTATCGAGGAATTCCGGGTTCAATAAGTGAAGCCGAAGATTTCCTTGTGCTGTTCTGAAGAAAGAAAATGCGTCTTCCTAATCTATAACCAACATCGGCGCCGAAGGGTGCAGCGAATGTTATGATTTTGTGATAAAAAAACTCTCGAATTTATTGAAATTATAGACATTATTACCGTGGTTTTTTCGCGCAATAGAAACGTATCACGTGCAATTTTTTTTGGTGAAAGTTAAAAAGCCAGTTTATTATGTGTTTAAGAATGTATATAAGATTAGTTAAAATAATTGCCTACTTAGGATTTTGTTAGATTTGTGATTGTGCGACATTTGCAATAAAAATTTGTTAGCTGATTGATGGAATTTGCACCAGAAGAATGGAAATTGCGGAAGAACGCTGGTACGATTGTGTATTTTGCTTTGTATGCTTGTTTATAATAATGTTTGGTGTAATTTCAAAGTTTTATTAAATGTCGAATTGGAAAATTTCGAGGTCATTGTAGTTTTAATGTTTTTGATTTTCAGAAAGTTTTTGTTTCTTTTTATTGTAGTAATAAAATCAGTTGGATTTAATTGAATGTGCTTCGCACCTACAGTAGATAATATTTTTTTAAATATTGTTATTTATATAGATATATTGGTGATGCTTACGCAAGAAGAAGTAATTGATATTACTTTTCCTTGACATTAGCGGCAGTTGTTGAATAGGTGACGTAACTTCATTTTTTTAGGTGTAACGTATTTTTTTTGTTTTGCGGAATTACTTTTGTATACTCCTCGCGGCTAGGGGAATGTTTCTTGATTGTATTTGTAGTGTAATTGTTATTTTACCTTCAACAAATTAAAAGCACGTTGATTTTAAAAGTTAACAACATTTAGAAATGTAAAGTAAGTCCTGATGATTTGTTTTGATGAATTTTGAGTAACGTTTATTAAATTATAGGAAGTTTTAAATATTCGATCACGATTTGTTGATTTTTCTTGTGAACAATATTTATTTTAAATGGAACAATTAATGACCGTGTCGACCAGTTATTTTTTTTGTTACCTGAGCAAGTAATTTTATGTTGAAGTTTACATCGAAAAGGTATAATGCATTTTTTGCGGATTTTAAATGAAGCTTAAAATTTTATTTAAATGTAAGTGAGGTTTGCGTAGATATTTTTGAAGTAGAATTTTCAGGTAAAGGTGAGTGTTTTCTTTTCGAGTGAACATTATGGTTTCCTGTGGCCATTATTTTAAGATCTAGTTCATGACGTTTTTCCCGCTATAAATTTATTTAACAGGTGGTGCCTTTGTGACATTTTTCTGATTTTGATTTTATTGAGTTGTGCCGAGTGCCCTTTTGGAGTGAAGAGTAAGAACCCCGCCTATATCACTGAGCTAACATTACCTTTAAGGACTGATGTTCTAGTGAGTGTCTTGCCCGTAACAATACATTTTTTATTTGTGCAATATAGATACTATCTTAAAACGTTTCTGTGGGTTATAGGATAAACGACACATTTTCTAATGTGTGTTTTTAATAAATAATACTACGCCAATTAAACCTAAAGGATATATTTTCCCGCTTGCAAATTCTGAATAAACACTGAATTAAAATTACGAGGACGACCGGTAATATAATATAAAAACTAGATTGAAGCTTCTACGCAACCGGTTAGTGATTTACGACACAATAAAATGGATAGCATCGCTAATACTTCCTGGGTGTGGTGCAAGAGATTATAGTGAAAACTAAGCCTAAGTTATTTTATTATAACAAACCCATAAAGCAATTGAACGTTACGATCGCTTTACAGTAATTACACTAATCTAATCTAATAATTTCATTTTGATTATTGGCGGTATCATTTATTAAACCACTATTTTATTTTGTAGGAGAGTTATGCTGTATACACTGCAGAAGGCAGCTTTTTAAGTATGAACATCTATCGTACCAAATTTAGAATTTATATAATGAACTTAGTTTATAATAGATTTGATCTGGTTTGACGAAGAGGTAACCCCTATATCCAGCTGCCAGCAAGCTTCACCCTAGTTAAGGTAGGCGTAGACGAGTGCAGGTTAGAATGACGCTACGTCGGTAACCAGTTGAACGTACAGCCATCCACCAGAATCGTAATAAGTGCAAAGTGATACTCTGACAATTGTTTTACCTCTACGATGTCAGTAGAGCCCCAAAAGTTGTAATTACTTTTAACTATCAGCTATTTTTTTTAGTCCGAAGAGTTCATCCACTAAAAGAAATTTGAACATTACCAAAAATAAAAGAAATAGTGGTATCTTACCCACGAATGAAAGGAGTGTTCTCAATTATCACTACGTAAGTATGTGAATGATTATTTCAATTAAATCTTCTATTTTAGAGACTGCCGATTGGCATCAGTAAGCAAGAATAGAAAATTATCAAGACAACACCTTTACTTTTTACTCATGGGGACTCAGCAACCACGTTCTAGCACGTTTTCCGAAAATAGAAAAAAAAAAGATCAATGTTACCAATAAGTTTTTTCTTAATTTTTGAAAATAATAAAATTTCTGAGAAGTAACGTGTGTCTATTTACGGTACCGCCCTCTAGCCATAATCAACCAAACTAACCAGTTAACATTAAATAATAAGTATAGAAAGTGCTAGAAATGTTGTAAACGTCTCATAGGTGGCACTACCATGTCAATTTGGACATGTAATTTCTTTTAATACAGTAAATTCAGAGAATTTGTTGATCAAATTATATCGAATTTAAGATCGATTTTTGCAAGTTACACGTGCTACAACTGCGCCATGTGTATTTGCATCAGCCCGTACGTGGTTATTATGAAAATTCTTAATGCCATGTCTTGAGAAGTTGACTTCATCTGTAAACAAAACAGTGACAGCAAAATTGGGATTGTTTGCAATTTTTCTTAATATCCACTGGCAATACTGCATATGGAGCGGATAGTCATTAGGTAGCAAATGTTGAGCACGTTGAACATGATATGGATGCAATAAAGTTTCTTTTAGAATATTCTAAATAGTTTTGTAACTAACATTTACTTGTTGAGCAATTTTTCTGTTACTTGTTTCTGGATGTTCGTCAATAATTTGAAGAACGTGAACTTCAAGTTATGCAAGGTTACCTGTCAAGCCACAAAATGGTTTAGTTCCAGTTAGATTTTTACATGTCAACGACAGTGAAGTAAGCCTTAGGAATTTTAAACCCGAATATGTAGAATCCAAAATTGTCATAATTTTGAAAAAATGAAATATTATTTAGTAGAGTAAATAAACTTTAAATGTAAATAATACAAATAATTATAATACTGAGGAACGAGACTCAATTCAAACAATCTGCGCAAAGTATGCTGATGTGTTTTTTATGGGACAGGACAAAGCGTCTGTTACCATTGTAATGAAAACATTAAGGTTAAAAACCCGAAATCTGTTTATAAGATACAGTAGCTAAAAGATAGATGTGAATAAAAAATTAAGGAATTATTGAAAACAGTATTATTGTAAGTCTGGTTGGTCAGCACCGTTGTTAATAGTGCCAAAAATTCAGGAGCATTTTACAATCCTCCATCATCCATTTTGTAGAATGTTCAAGTCCGCCGAAAACTAACTTTTCTTACTTCGCGAAGGGTAGCCGGAGGAGGGTTGGAGAGATAGTTTGATGCGGTAAGTTAAGAGTTTTCCCAGGTGTGTTTGCACAATATCAACGAATATCGTTGATACATCGAAGACAATTGGTGTAAAAATACTCCTTTCATCCAGGATTTTTACTATAGTTCCTTAAAAGTATACGTAGGGACATTTTTAATCTCTCCTTAGAGTAGTATTAAAGCATACCATTTATAAAAATTCCCTCTCTCCTAATTTTGAGAGGAGACCAATCGTGAAAGCGAACTCTATCACTCCGCGGAGGGTGGTCGAGGAGTCACAATCCACGTCGTCATGGGAACTCTATAATAATCATTTGTGGACATTGAAGTCATGCTTTTGGACGTTTTTCCACCGAGAACCTTGCATAAATGAGTGCCAAAATCCACGTGATCGTCAACAATGCATTATGTTATCTTATTGGGTATCAATTGCATCACGTTTGTAATATGCGCCAGAAACCGCGTATTTTTACCTCTGTTCGTCCGCGAATGCGGCAGTAGACCACTCAAAGTCAGAACTCGGGAACACAATAACAACAGCCGCAAAGGCGAAATAAAAAGATCAAGAATCGCGGAACATGTCCAGAATGAAGACCACCGAATCCAATGGGATAATATACGGATAGTAGCCAAGGACGAGAATATAACTCGACGAAAATCCACTAAGTCAAGCTAGTGTAGAAATGAAACTCATATGGATCCCAATAATGCACGAAGGGCATAGACGCAATACACCCACGCAATAGCACAAGTAATACCTCATTTGAAAGCTCGTCCCAAGCCTTTTTCAACGACATCAACAACATAAAAATATTACTACTGATCCATGAGTTTCAACCCAATTAATGTTTTGAGGTTTTTGGGTTGAAACTGTTATTGTTGATGTCGTTCAAAAGGATTTGAAACGAGCTTTCAAATGAGGTATTACTTGACATGTGATCCCATTTACAATTATTTTACAAAATGGCGGTTGTCCGCCATTTTTAATGATTACGTCACTGAATACCATAAAAAACGTTGTATATGTGCCTTAGTTTGGTTTCCCAAAATTGTATTAATTTCAGTTTTAATTGGATTTCTCAGTGGCTCAGAGGTAAAGGTGTCAGACTTGTAAGTCAAGGGTACCAAGTTCGAATCTGAGAGTAAAGTGCTTGGGAAAATTGTAAATAAATGAGTTCGACTAGTACTAAATCAGTCTTTCTCAGGGCTAAGTCTGATGACAGAAGTAGAGTCTTCTTCCGAAACGTCTCGCTACAGTAGCAAAAACTGTGGAAATAGGCCGATAAACTCAATTATTTCTAACTGGAAATGCCAAAATCGTTATTTACGCAAATATTTCGGTGAAAAAACGTCCTTAAGGCATGGTTTCAATGTCCAATAAATGTAGTTTTTTAAACTGCAAGGATTGTGAGCTCCCCCTCTGTCCTCACCGCGGTGTGCAATAGTTTGTTTTTACGATTGCTGTACTATCAAAATTGGTGCAGGCCTCGACAGAGGGAATTGTTTTCCACCAATAATTTCTAAACGGTCATGGTATCACTCGTTGCCAAACCGTAGAACTGTAACACTCCGAACGCCTTCCGAAAATTCCTTTTAGAGTAAAAAAGAGTTAGAATTTTTTGGACGGATTTGGCCTCCACACAATGCACCTCTTAATGGGAACTTGACAATAATCATTTATTAGACATTGAAGTCATGCTTTAGGATGTTTTTACACCGAAATTTTTTCATAAATAACCATTGACATATGTGGTCAAAACTCATGTGTGCCAAAACCGTTAAATTAACGTGGTCTTTCTTTAAAATATTCCTTAGGACATTAGTAACTACGACTACTAATAAGGTTGAACTGGAGGTCAAATGTGAAGATTAAAATTTATAAAACACGTTCACATTAATATAACTCGCGAACGATTTTACGTAGAAATACGCGGCTTTTGGAGTTATTTTACAACTTGATGCACCGATGTCCATTAAGTGAATGCATTTTCGACTTTCACGTGGATTCTGACTTGAGATGTCACAGTCATTATTTATGCAAAGATTTCGATGGAAAATCGTCCTAAGGCATGATTTGAATACCCAATAAATGAAAATTACAGAGTTTCTATGATCACAAGGATTGTGACCTGTCTCTCTCTCCCCCCCCCCCTCCCTTTATTACCGACCGCGGAGTGAGAAAGAGCTCATTTTCACGATTGTTCTGTTATCAAAATTGGGAAAGATTTCGACGAGGGGAATGGTTTTCCACCAACTATTTGTAAACGATACATTGTATATACGTCATGCGATTACTCGTTGGAAAGCTCTCGACAAGCCGCAAATATGTAACACTCCGACTACCACCCGGGCTTCTCCCTCGGAGTAAGAAAGAGCAAAATTTTTGTGAACGTATATGACGTCCATACAAAATTTTGAAAATGTTTGAAGATATGCTTTCATAGTATTCTAATGAAAGCTTTCGACAAACTGCATCGAACTCTGTCACTTTAGCTACGTTTACACCTTTCTCCCGGAGTAAGAAAGAGAAACAGTTTTTTGGCTGATTTAATCTTTCCTCAGAATGGGGAGTGAAGAGGGAGGAGGGTAATAATTCCAAAATGACGCTTTCATTGCACTCTTATGTAAGCTATCGACAAGCCGCATCAAACTGTGTCACTTTGGCTCCGTCTACGCCCTCCCCTCAGAATAAGAAAAATATCTATGAAGTTATGACTTCAATGTTCAATAAATTAATACTACGGAGTTTCTATAACTACGAGGATTGTAAGCCCCTTCCCTCCGGTCACCCACCACGGAGTGAGAAAGGATTCGTTTTTACGATTGCTGTCCTATCAAAAATGGGAAAGGTCGGAATACTGAACCATTGGGACTGTCCTCCGGAGTCACTCTTCCTCAGAGTAAAAAAGAGTTTTTTGGACGTATTTAGCCTCCATACACAGAAAATGTTTGTAGTATGCCTTCATGGTATTACTATGAAAGGTCTCGACAATCCGCATCGAACTGTGGCACTTTGGCCCTGTCTACACTCTTCCCCCGGAGTAAGAAAGAGTTTTTGGCGGATTTGGTCTTCCCACAGAGAAGAGGGAGATGTGGTAAAAATTCTTCTAAGTGTACCGTCGTGGTACTTTAAATGAAAGGCCTTGACGAAAGGGGTATTTTTCACCAACTTTCACCCCCTCCGATTCTCTACAAGCGAGAGCGGACATAATTCCAAACCAATAGATCGTAGATACCTTATGAGACTACTCGTTGGAAAGCTCTGGAGAAGCTGCATTGAACTGTGTTATTCCTGAAATTTCAAGTTTGCAACACGTTACTACACTAATCTTAGGACGGTTTATTTAGCTTTTTGGTCTGGAGTTTTTTTGTTGTGTATGATGGTTGTATAGTTTGGACTATTTTACGCACATAGTTTGAACATTCTAATACATTGACTTTGCCCTATGGTGGACACAACTTTAATTTTTTATTTTCCCTCAAAATTTAAGCACTATGAGCGAATAGATAAAAATTTGGGTTATGGGTGTAAGTATAATACAAAAATATTAGTTCCAAGTTTATTTTGTACGTAATCAACCACAAATTGCATGAAAATTATTTTGTTATAAAAATATGTGAACTTTTAAACCTTTAAAGAGCTGACAAGTTATCTAGCTTAAAAACATGGTTACGTGTTCTTGTCCTTTTAGACAATTGTACAAAGTGCAAATCGAAACATCACTCAAACTATTAAGAAAAATAGGCACTGCCATTAAGCACTACGTCTTTCACTGCCAATTTGAGCAACTCTCAAATTGGTGCCAAAGGCACAAGATGGCGACCATATAAATTGAACCATTCTGTGGTGAATCATGGGTTACCCCTATGTTACAATTGTCGTCTGAACAATGCAATTTTTTTGTTCAAATCCATCTTTCATATACTAAATCAAAAATCCTGGTGCACTTACTCACTAAGTTTATCACATATCTTGAAAACTGAAATTTTGTATTTATGTCAACAAGACAAAAATTTAGGTGCACGGACTCGAAAAGATATTGAATATATCACAGCCATTGGGATTGTTTATAAACATTGTTCATCGACAATAAAATGAAATTTAAACAATACAATCTCTTTTTACCAACTCAAAAATTGTGCAAACACAATGTGCAAACAAAAACTTTACTGAGTATACTGAATTAACATAGATGGTGTTGGTCTTGCATTTTTTCCACGCCCTGTAGGTTCTACCCAAAAATTACTCCCACTAGCCTTCGGTTTTTCTCCGTCTGAAAATTGATATTGTGCATCAAAAAGAGTGTGATACGGTGGTGGTAATGCAGGTAGATTGCTTGGCGACACTTCTCTTGGTAACTCGTCTCGTACGTACAGCTGAGTTTTGCAGATAAGACCCAATAAGAATTCAAGCACGAATGATAATGCAGATAAACCGTATCCAGTGGTGATTACGTAATAGGTTAGAAGGAAATCTGTGTTGCGCAGCTGTCTTTCAATACTCTTCAAATTTAGAGGACAAATGGATGCTCTTGGTAGATTTTCTCTTACTTTGTATTTAACACACCCCCCTTCTACAAGATGCTCTAACCTGAAAAAATATGCGTTAGGTTTACTTGAAAAGAAAATAGGGAAAATGCGACTTACAGATTGTCGAAGAGAGGTTTAAATTTAAAGTCGTGTCTATAGACAAATACTCTTTCACGTGCTAATACTGGCCATGTCGTTATTACAAATACACATCTTTCTGATTCAAGCAACCCTGCTCGTGCTCTTTGTAAATAGTCTTTATACATAATGTGCTCTACGAGAGGTTTTTCTCCAAGGTACAAATAATTCTTTTTTTTGACAATATCGTAGACTATGGTGTCTTTGCTTTCATATACATAATGGGCTTTGGAACCTTTTAGGTCCGCTTTCAGAACCTGAAAAGGTTTAAGGTTTGAACTAAATTACGGATGGAATAATAGCAACTTACGTTAGTGGCTGCTTCCTCAATCGCGTTTCCTCTGTCTGTTACCCAAGTATACCCCTGATCCCCAATATCTGCCGGTATTTCCACAGGTAATGTGAATACAGAGAGTGTCAAAAAAGCAGTAAGATTTGCAGTATAAAAAGCTGTCAGAACTGTTATGAAAACCCACCAAGTCGCAAATACAACTCTTGTTGAATCTGAAAGCAAAATATGAAATATTGTTTCGGGATAGCCGAAAGTTTTGGGTTCCGGAAAATTCACCGCCAACAATCAATTACCGACGGCAATTCACCGACAACAAATCACCGAGTAAATTATAAAAATTCACCGAAACAACAATTCACCGAAATCAACATTCACCGAAACAAAAATTCATCGCTCATAATAAGAATAATTATTAGATATTTTAATTATCTTCAGTAGAATCTTAACAAAAATATATTACAGTAACACACTAATTTTGTTTTCTAATTAGTTAAAAATAACTTACCTCCTGTTATTCGATTTTGATTTGCCTTTAATTAATTCCTATGAAAAGTACATTATCATAACTCATTTAGTTTTGTTCACTAATTAGAAAAATAATTACCTTTAATAGATCCGTATTAAAAGAACATTACAATAATGGCCGTTTGCACCGTAATTCTTAAGCCATACTTAAAGTTAAATAAAGCTTTATTACTATAGAAAATAGCAAACCACGGTAAGTCATTAATTTTGTTTAATATTAGTGAAAAATAATATAAATAGGGGGTGAGCATATTTACCCAAGTACTATCTGGTGGTTATAGATAAGTTACTTTTCACTAATTAGTTAAATAATAATTTTTTTTCCGGTGAATGTTGGTTTCGGTGAATTGTTGTGGCGGTGAATTTACTTTCGGTGAATTGTTGTCGGTGAATTGCTGTCGGTGAATTGTTGTCGGTGAATTGTTGGCGGTGAATTTTCCTAGATCCGAAAGTTTTACCTGCTGATGGTGACATAGTGGAACCTTGTTTAATAATTGCGCCATAAACGAACCATAAGCACGAAAGAACGTTATACGTTAAATCCTGTTCTCCTGGACAAATTTTGCGATGGATAAAGATGAACAAGCTGACTATTGGTGCCATTCCTAGTAAGAATCCTAGGATAATAAACCAGACTTCAACAGTGAAGGGAGCCAGCAATCCAGAACCGGTAGCAGACTCTAGGGGTCGTTTCATTAAAACGACCCATTCGCCTACGTCCAGTGCAGGAGAGTAATCCACGTATTGGTTGTAAGCGTCAATTCTTGCTATAAATGCCGCTGCTAGATCAGCTTTCTGAGAAAAAGTGAATATTAGTACATTTTGGTAGAACGTATAGAAATATGCTATGAGAAGTAAGTTCACTTCTATATTTACCTTTGAACTATTCGTTCATAACAAAAACTTATAATAATTTAATATTAGTCAAGTTGCTTTGGTATGTGTAAATCCTTGCGATATTGCAGGCTCTCATTCCAAAAATATAAGTAATTTGATTGTAATTTCATTATATTTAGAATTTACATCAGTTCTACATACATAAAGATAAGATTTACATCGATTGGGGCTTGAATGTTGATAGCTCAGTTGGTAAGCGCGGTACTCTAGCAAAGTACAAGTCGTAGGTTCAAATCCTACTCCAGGTAAACTTTTTATTCATGTATTTAATAAAATTAATAATAATTTTTAATTACATATTTACCTTTGAACTTATTCGTTCATAACAAAAGCTTATAATAATTCACTTCTATAGATTTTAAAGGATGAGGCTAATTAGCAAAAATTTTCGGATATATTTTGAAGCATAGTTACAGTAGAATTTCGTCTACGGCGGTTTCATATTTCATAAAAAATTATTCGAAAATTTTGTAACGAAGGGTTTGTAACGCCTAGATTTTTTACCTATAACAATTTTTTTCAATTACCCTAATTGGATTCTCGGTATAGTGCGCCCAAACTTTTTGTATCCCGGTAACTTCCAAATAATAAAGAATATGCAATATACAGGGTGGCGCATTAGTGTGACAAAGTACCATATCTCCTTTATTTAAAGAGATACAAAAAAAAATTAAATACAAAAGTTGTAAGATATGTTCTGGTGCATATTCCAAAAATATTTTTAATTATACAGGGTAGATCATAAAAGCTTATAAGTAATTTTAAATTTTTTTTAAAATAGAAAACTCTATATATTATTACATATTTAGATTCTACATACAATTTTAGACACATTTTATGTATAGTGTCCTATACCTAAGTCGAACCGTTTTTGACAAATTTCAAATTTTTTGTCAAAAATGACGTTTGCAGGCCAAAATATAGGTGGAAATCTTTTCTAAACGAAGCCTTTATCAATTAGTTATGGTTGGTTTCCTTGGAAATGGGGACCTACTCTAATGAGCTGTATTGATATTTTTGTAATACATTCATACAGGGTGATCAAAATGGACAATAAAAAGTAGATTCAAAAAACCTATAAAGTCATTTTTTAATGGAAACCCCTATTTTTTAATTCTATCTTATTTAGCATTAAAAATAAGGGTGACTTTGTATAAGAGTGTATATTCCAAAAATTGTAGTTTTGAAATAATGACAATTTAACATTTTTTATTGTAAAAGGCTATACGGCTTTCAAGTTTTGTTGTTAGTTGGCCGTGACGGCGAGGCGTGGCATATAAAAATAATAGAGATCATCAGAAACGTCATTATTTATTGTCAGTTGATAATTTGTGTGATGCATTAGTGTATTTTATAGCAAATTGATTTAAAACTTGAATTAAAATTGTAAATAATGAATTTTTCGCAAGCCGAGATGGTTGATATGATTTTTGTTTTGGGAGCTAGTGATAAGAATACGCTCTTAGCAAGAAGACTGTAGCAACAACGGTTTCCAGAGAGACGTTAACCTGAAACAAGGGCATTTGAAAAGTTTTTGGAGCGTTTTGAAAGAACTGGCAATGTGTTATATGAAAAAAATACTAGGGAAAAACGTGCACAGACTGAGGAAAATCAATTAAATGTACTATTAATAGTTACCGAAAATTCATATATTGGACAACGACCCATTTCTCTGCAGGTTGGTTTTGAACGACGTACGGTACAGCGGATATTGAAGTCTCAAAAAATGCACCCCTATCACATTCAACTACTTCAAGAGTTGGTTCCTGAAGATTATCAAAGACGACTGGAATTTTGTCAATGGGCTCAAAACAAAATAAACCAACAAAGAAATTTTGTTCATTTGATTTTATTTACAGATGAGGCCACATTTCACAGAAACGGAAGTGTAAACAGACACAATTTTCATTACTATTCTACCGAAAATCCACATTTTGTAAGATATACTTCTCAAACTAGATGGTCTTTAAATGTTTGGAGAGGTGTTGTCGGTAATCATGTAATTGGACCATATTTTTTTGATCAACGAGTAACAGGGGAAGTATACTTAGACTTTCTGCAAAACCATCTACCTAATTTGTTGCGTCAAGTGCCACAGGATACGCAACAAGAAATGTGGTTTCTTCATGATGGGGCCCCAGTACATCATACAGGTCCGATAATAACTTTTTTAAATGCTAGATATCCAGAATGTTGGATTGGGAGGGGAGGGCCTGTTGCTTGGCCTGCTAGATCCCAGATCTTACTAAAATGGACTTTAGCATATGGGGGTACGTCAAAGAGCAGGTTTATAAAATACCGCCTACAACAAAGGAAGACATGAAGATTAGGATTAGAAACTGTTTTCAAAACATTAGTGTTGAAACGTGTAGAAATTTAAGCAGCGAATTTGAGAGACGTATTGCATTGTGTATTCAAGAAAGAGGCGGACATTTCGAACAACTTATTAGGTAGTACGTATTTGACGTGTTTCTAGTACTTTTATCTGTATAATTAGTTACAGGTTTAGTTACATTAGAGGTGTTAAGTTTATGATTAGGATTAGGACATAATTTGTTGAATCAAAAAATATTGTCTTTACTTTAAGTTCGTTTAATAAAATAATTATTTATATGGGGTTCAATAAATTGTAATATTTTTCTCTGAAGTGCTCGATTTTTTTGTTTCGCGCGCCCGCGTCACGGCCAACTAACAACAAAACTTGAAAGCCGTATAGCCTTTTTACAATAAAAAATGTTAAATTGTCATTATTTCAAAACTACAATTTTTGGAATATACACTTTATACAAAGTCACCCTTATTTTTAATGCTAAATAAGATAGAATTAAAAAATAGGGGTTTCCATTTAAAAAAATGACTTTATAGGTTTTTTGAATCTACTTTTTATTGTCCATTTTTGTTCACCCTGTATGAATGTATTACAAAAATATCAATACAGCCCATTAGAGTAGGTCCCCATTTCCAATGAAACCAACCATAACTAATTGATAAAGGCTTCGTTTATAGAAAACATTTCTACCTATGTTTTGGCCTGAAAACGTCATTTTTGACCAAAAATTTGAAATTTGTCAAAAACGGTTAGACTTAGGTATAGGACATTATACATAAAATTTAAAATTACTTCTAAGCTTTTATGATCTACCCTGTATAATCAAAAATATTTTTGGAATATGCACCAGAACATATCTTACAACTTTTGTATTTAATTTTTGTTTGTATCTCTTTAAATAAAGAAAAAAGGGGCTTTGTCACACTAATTCGCCACCCTGTATGTATGCGGATAAAATCTTTTATAAACCTTGAAGTATGAGCTAGTGAGTTCTGAGGGAATATTATTATAGTGCTTTGTTGAAATAGGCAAAGCACATATGAAAAATTTTTAAATTATAATCTACATGTAACAGAGGGTTTGGTATTTATCACGGGTTTTACCAATCCCACAGAATTATTATTGTGACTGAGAACCTTAAAACCAATAAGCACGATGTAGGACGTATATCCTAGCAACTAGCGAGGAAATTAGAACATTGGGGTTACGTAGTTAGAATATTATTTTTGTCCTGGATAAATATAAATGTTGTTAAACATTAGCCATGAATTCTTGAAAATAAAAACCCGCAAAGTCCAAAAAGGGATAAAAAATAAGTATCCAGTAAATATGACATTTTTTAACCAATATCAATGTAAATGAAATTAAAATTTGAATTTTAAGTAAAAATTCATTCAGTAACAAAATATCAACGTAAATTGATATAAAAGTTAGGCAGTTGATGGCCTTGTTACCAGGATTGAATAAATATTACTCAAAACAAACTAACTAACTTTAAGAATCGTCAAATGCAAACGATCTTATAAGGTTCCTACCCAGTTTCCAAAGAGCTCTGTTTCAGCTTAAGTAACTCTATTTGCTAGTAATTTAAAACAAACCGTAAATCTATGTGTGAGACTGCTTGTATATTCGGTAATGTTATACAAGAAAAATAAATAAATTATGGTGGCATCACGTTTCTACCTTGAATATAAATGAAGATCAATAATTACAAAGAAAACCATTAACTTAAATTCTGATACAGTAAGTGTGAGTAAAGGGTGTACACTTTTTAACTGTGCGCGAGTCAGATATTTTATAAACTGGCTGCTTCAACAAAATATGTAATCAACAGTTTACCTCTCCTAAAGTTGTTAAGAACAGAAATACCATATAAATAAAGACACAGGTAAGCAAGTAAGTTTGATGTCATGGATATTGCGTACTTTGCCTTAATGACTTGATGAATAGCGGATAGAATAAATGAAAGCTTCCAGTAACTTGTTACAATTTACATATATCTCGGTAAAGGTAAGCAAAGCCTGATGTATATCAACAAAATTTGTAGGTAGATGTGATAGTAAGTACCATTAAACATAAGCATCCGTTGAGCATAAAAGCAATAAAAGGTCTAATATTAATGTCTAGTTGAAGAAATTCATAGAATTATTACTCACCACGTTTGTACGAGAGGATTTTATAAAAAAATTATTTCCGAGCTAGTCGATGAAAAAAGAAAGACAGCAGAAATCCTTTATCCAATAAATAGTGCCTTAAATCATAGCCCTGCTATTTGGGTTTTGTTTAACTCATATTAACCATAGGAAATTATTTATTCTAGGCACATATTTTAAATCAAATCGACGTGTGTTAACTGGAAAATCTGCTAAAAGGCAAATCGAGTATTTTCTACTGAATTAATCAATATTAGTTATAAGATAAAATTTAAATGGAAAGTACATATGTAAATAACGTAACGTGAAAGATGGTGTAACGTAAGATTTTATCTAAGGCGAAATTTGTATGTGTATTTAATCAAACTTCACAATGAAACGGAGAATGTGGAGTAAAATACTATAACCAAGTTACAATTTATATACCTGTTAAAGGCGATACGTTCTACGCATCATTTGAATGGAACTCAGACATTACTGAACATTGTTTCGCGGACTCTGCTTCCGTAATCAGGCTTAGTCTTGAGAAGGACTGTTTTCGCACTTGAGTCGAATTCATATGTTATATATATATATATATATATATATATATATATATATATATATATATATATATATATTTTTATTCCATGCACTTGACTACTCAGTTTCGAACTTGGTACCTTTCACTTACTAGCCTGACACCTTTACCGCTGACCCACCGAGTAATCCAATATATTTTTTTAGAACTTCTTGCACAGGTGTATTGCGCTTAAGCTCTTCGCGCATTATTGGAATCCATATGGGTTTCATTTCCACACTAGCTTGGCTTATTGGATTTTCTGCTAGTGCGATGTACGTGGGTTCTTTGAGTTTCCGGCGAGTTGTGTTCTTGTCCTTTGCCACTATCTGTATGTTATGTCATTGGATGCGGTAGTCTTCGTTCCAGACATGTTCGGCGATTCTTGATTTTTCTGTTTCGCCCTTGCGGACGTTGTTCTTATGTTCCGGCGTTCTCACTGTGAGTGGTCTACCGCTCTCTTCTATGTATGCTCTGCCGCATTCGCATGGTAGGTTGTATACATAATAGAATTCGGGACTAATTTTGGACGAGATGAAAGGTTTTGGACTAACCCCCCAAAAGGGATCAAGTACGTACGACATAAAAGTGCTTAACCGAACAGGTACCTCGTTTCGAATGTAATCTGACAGGCCTATTGTTTCATATCAGCACGTGGACAACTGTCACAGTGTTGGCCAAAATGTATAATTTTGTATTGTGATACTCACAACATAAGAATGAAAAGCCTTACAAGCATATCAAAGTAAAAATTTATTTCTTTTAATATTCGAGTTATTTAATCATTAAAATGAAAAGTTTTTAATAGACACCAGTGGTCCAAAATAGTTTTTTTCTTTCCAAAAATAATTTTCAACTTTGAGAACCATTTCTCGTTCGCCAGAAGAAAGAGCATGTCTCTTCAAATTATCCATAACTCCACTTTATAATATAGCAATCACTTTTTCACTCGTTACCACGCAAGTGAGAACAGTAAACTAATTCCCAAAATAGCTATTGTTTCTTAGCGGCCTCTCGCTAGTTATCAAATAAATTAATGACTTAACTGATCATTAGAAAGCATATAATTCAGGAATTTTATGTAATTGTGGAATTTCCAGGATCGGCGTAATTGCTTTCTTATTATAATATCAATAGTAATTTGAAAACTGATTTTCAAATTATTTAGAATAAGATAATGATTCTTTTTTAATCCGTATTTTCCATTCTGGGTAATAATTGAATAACTAGAATAATAAAAGAAAAAAAAATTTACTTTACTTTGGTTTGTTTGAAAAAATGTTTATTTTATTTTTATTTAATACATAGCAATTCACAATAAAACAGTTTGGTAGTCACTGTAACGGTGGTAGACGAAACAGTAGGCCTACCAGATTAAATTGTTACATTAGTTTTTTACATTCGAAACAACTAACCTGTTCGGTTAAGCAGATATCTGCACTTTTACGTCGTTAATTAATATTTAAAAGCGGAGATATTGTCTTGACGAAGGTAAGCAGGTTACCATGTCGATATGCACAATAAAAAAGTTCTACGAGAACAATGGAAAGGGATGTATAATCTCGGACGAAAGGCTTGGGTAAAGGCCAAAAATACCAATTTAAGAATCCGGTTCTAATAACACCCCGCCCACCGCTTCCCTCTGTAAAATGTAGAGTAACAACTCAATAGACATAATTGAAAAAAATATTTCTATAATTTTGGTCCATTTTGTATAGTGTAACTACTGCATCACAAACTCTTCTATTGGGGCGCGACACGTTACTGCTACGAACCTTCTCGAGATCGGCACTATTAGACTGAACGCGCCTGATCCGACGTTGGACTACGTTGGATTTATTTATTTGTTTTTATTTATTGTATTTTTTTTTGTATTTGTGGGCCGAGATCTAGACGCAAACGGAAATGTCAGACATCTCGATGCTCAACTACTAATGGTTATTAGCAGTACCCGTCACAAGAATTTTGAGCTACTAATGGAATCCCACGTTTAATAAGGGACCTTTAACGTGACAATAATCGTATTTCTATGGGACCTACCTTTTTACTTCCTATCCGGGAAGAAGGGGTGCTTTGGTTTTTTCCGTTTTAGAAAAACTGCCACCTCGGCCAGGTGTGAACCCGCGCCGCTCGGGTGGAAGGCAAACACTCTAACCATTCCACCATCGAAGCAGCCTTTATTTATTATTGTTTATTTTAATTTCTTTTACGTAATGTTTTTCATACAGCCCTGTTATTGTCATTATTCGTTACTTCATATTCTGTGGAGGTAGGGCCTTCACTCACTTAGGATGAATTTTTAAAGCGTTCAGGTCCAAAATAGTCCGTGTACAACTATTTGTTTCTATTTTTTGTTGTTACTCTATACTTGTTTTTTCCAGGAGTGGGGTAAATTTTTGAAAGTCTCTTGGTGTAAACCCTTAGTCAAGTTATAGTCTTAATCATTCAAAATTTTTTAAATACGTAAAGAAAAAGTTTGCCTCGAGTGGGATTTGAACCTACGATATGTACTTTGCTACAGTACCGCTCTACCAACTGAGCTATCGAGATACAGGCCCCAGTCGATGCAGCTTTTAATTTCTATAATGAGATCACAGTCAACTTGTTTATACTAATGAGATGTGAGCCCACAATTCGCTGGGTTTCACACATGCCAAAGAAATGTGACTAATATTGAAAATTGTATTAGTTATTACCAATACTAATAGTAAACTATAAGTTATTTGTTTTTAATGAACGAATAAGCCATTCATAAGAAAACGATGTAATTAAAATTTTTTTAAATACATAAATAAGAATGAAAATGTAAACTTTCATCATTATTACACACATTAAAATACTTAAATTTTTTGGTTTTTTTAAATGTATATTTGTATGTTTAAGTTAATCTCAACCTTTGGATAACACTTACAGTTATCTTCGTCAGTAGTAATATTATCTATGAAAAAAGATGTTTAAACAATGTGTGTGCGCGTGTGCGTGTATGCGCGCGCGTGTGTGGTTGTGTGGGCGTGGGATTGAGTGTATGTTAGTATCCATGATCGTTCCAGAACCATAACATGTACGTATTTTTTGCATTTTTAGTTCTCCAATAAAATTTTATTTCGTTTTACGCGTGCCTAGTAATATGCGTGTGTGTCTGGTGTAGAGTCGGCCATGTGTGTGTGTGAGTGGCTTGAGTGTATGCTACTATCCACGATCACTCTAGAACCATAACACGTACGTACTTCAAATGTTGTATTTAAACTTTGTTTAACTTCTCCTTTATATTTGTTATATGTTTTTTACATTTCGAAACATTTTTGCATCATTGTGGTGTAATAAAATTTTATTGTAGCATGCGTACTAACAGGTGTGTAGTGTTGTGGTGTGTTGTGTTGGAGTGTGGATGGCAGCGTGTCTGTGTCGTGTGTGGTCGCGTGTGGTGTGTGTGTTGTGGTGTGTGTTGTGTGTGTGTGTGTGTGTGTGTGTGTGTGCTGTTGTGTGTGTGTGTGTTGTGTAGTCACCACGATAATCAGAACCATAATACGTACGTACTTCAAGTTTTGCATTTAAGCTTTATTTCATTTCTCCTGGATCTGTTTAGATTATGAAAAATCCAGTGGTGCGTGGGAGGGTTTATGTAGCAGTTGTGTGTGTTGTGTATGTAGTGATGTGCTGAAACAGCGTGTATTGTGTCAGATGATTAGTCACCACGACATACTCTAGAACCATAATAGCGTAGTACTTAAGTTATGTTAAGCTATATATTTCATTTCTCCTATACTGTTTAGATTATGAAAAGCGGCGTGATGATAGTTTAATTTAACACCATTTTTGTTTTTATTAGTTTTGAAACAGCATAATTTCAAAGATATAAAAATACCGAAATATCGCGCTTAGACGTAACGGGTAATTATGTTCTATATATTGCTTGCTCCTATACTTACGTATAAATAGAAAGCTATGCAATAGGTTTAAATTTTCAAAAATTTGCATTTCTCGACGGTTTATGGCCCAAACAACACCAAAAACACATTTTTAGAAAAACAATTTCGTGTCTGTCTGTGTGTCTGTGTGTGCGCGCGATATCTTTTGAACCGTTAAGGCTATCGATATGACATTTGATACAAAAATTCTTTGTCGTAAAATCTAGGTCAAGTTAACGAGCAAAATCCAACCAGTGGCGGGGCATTCGTAGGGGCTTTGAAAATTAAAAAAATTCATTGTTTTAAATTTTAAAATGTTACAAAATTAAAAAACAAAGTAATATTTTTCTATATAATTTCAAAATGAAAAATAATAACCAGTGGCGCACCGTTTTTAGGGTGCAAAATTGTGCATTTTTAAATTTATAAACCGATTTTTCTGAATGTCGGGTATTGGGGGGTTTTAAGATCGCTAAGTATAAATCATGTGTCAAAGTTAAAAAATTCAAAATGGCGGATCAAAAATGGGGTATTATCGTGTTTATTTAATTTATCAACCGATTTTTTGGTCGTGTATTAGGGGTTTTTAATATTGCTAAGAATAAATCATTTGTCAAAATTAAAAAGTTCAAAATGGCGGATCAAAAATAGGGTATTATTGTGTTTAAAATCCGATATGACTGAAATTCAAATATTGAACTTGCTTATAACAAATGTTTGGTCAAAATTTATTTATATATATGAGAAACCATTAAGGCAGATTATTTGGCAGCGATTTTTTTTTTTTTGATACGACACGTAATTTATCGGCAAAGAATTTCTAAGGCAGAATTTAAGTGTTAGTTCAAATTTTTTCAAAATCTGAATAATGATCAACTTTGAAGGAAAACGCCTAAACATAATTTTTAAAGAAAATGTAATTTTGCATAACTTTTCTTTATAGAGCTTCTTTGTACAAAGTCAAATAAAATAGGATTGAAAATGCTTAAACTGTATTATTGATATTTTATAGAAGTGGGCGGCTTTGGAATTTCGAGTTTGCATCTAGTTGTCTATTAAGCTCTATCTGATTATTGTTGTTTTTTTACAACGCAGTCTCTTTTGGTTATGATGACCGTATTAAAAAAAAGGTTGCATATTATCCTCAAAAAAATTATTTCTTTTCTTATAATTTCCACTTTGTAGGTTGGAAGCTCGTACGTTGTTCCATTTCAGATATTTTCAAGTAATAATGTTTAATTAGGTGAAACGTAATTAGGTAAAGGTAAAACATGTACTTAGTATTACGATATAGTGTACGATGGTTGTTTCATGCGCAATCTACCGCAATGTTTTAGCTTTTTTTCCAGAAATCGGATACTAATAACAAACAGATTTGTTAGCTACTCATTAAACGTCATTCTAGTTTGTCAGTTTAAATTAATAATCACGCTAACAATGATAATTAAACATTAAATATTACATTATTAAAAAGACGTTTGTGATTTACCGACGCTCATGGCCACTTGCTAAAACTGTTTTGTGAACGTAGAAAAAATGTTGTATACACTCGTGCAAAAGTGTTCGTTGCACCATTGTATATTATATATACAATGGTTGCACTCGATGCGTTGTCCAACTCAGCATAACGACCTCGTTGGACAAACTCAGTGTTTGTACTTGTTACATAAATAACTATTATAGGTTTAAAGTGGACAAGATTTTTATGGCGGGATTTGTTACCTTTTTTACATATGGAGGCGTGTATTTACCTTTTCTCTACTTTACGAATTAACCCTTATGTTAATAAAGTATTTGCATGAAAGAAACTGAAAAGAAATTAATATTTCAAATTGGGCTCCCGGATCGTCGTTATTTAACTCAAAATCAAGTAAATCGTGAATTTTATTTTAAATTTTTTTTAACAAAAAAATCGCTGCATTACCAAATACATTTAAAATTATGGTTGTTAACACATGCAAGTAAACTTTATTGTAAAAATAGAGAATAATAACAGTTAATGGTTTACAAAAAGTATTATGTATTACATTACAATATTTGTTGAATGTTCTTTCATCACAAACCGGAAGTTGACATTCAGTGCAATCTTGTGCGTTTTTAGTTTTCTCTTTATTGTTAATTTATAATATACAGGGTGGGTATCTACTGCGTGAACGGAGGATTTCTCCTTAACTATTAGAAATTTCAAAACCAATTTTGGTGTGGTAATACATGATCATTGGACCTACATTCTAAAAATATTTAGGTATATACAGGTGATTGACAAAATATGCCAACCCAAACTTTTGTTTTTTTTAATGAACACCCTTGTATATCATTGCATTTGTATCTGTATCATTAACCATTTTGCAGATATCGTCACTTTAGTACCAAAATGGAGTTAACTTAGGAACCACGATACGTGCGTTGTCATCACGATTTTGTAAATCTGTTTATACCACCGGCTATTGATAATAGTTTACTACAAACAAACTGGGAAATTTTTCGAAAACATGTAAAACTATACAGAATGATTAACTTACGCGAAATGTAATTTTTCTCAGTTTTTTCAAATGCAACACCCTGTATATTTTTTCACATTTCGATACCCCGTGAAAAGTAGATACTAACTGATAATGGGTTTCATAACCATAAGACGGACCCTTCTTGAGATATTGACGATTTTACGTAAAAATATTCTAAAATACAAATTTACTATGACAATAGAATTCAACAAAACAAATTAGGTAGGCTAGCCGCTCGTAATAAAGAGGAGCAATTCCATCTATTGTTTTGACGTTTGTATAATCATTAAAATTTTGTTCCATTAGTTTCTGTGTTTTTGGATTGTCGTTTTGTCTATTTGTGTATAAAATGAATTTTTCCAAAGAAGAAATGGTCGATATGATCTTTATTTACGGCGAAGCTCAAAGAAATGCTTTGCTGGCTATCCGTTTGTACTGTGAACGATACCCAGAGAGAATCGTTTATGAATGTAGCTGAGAGATTTATAAATTCTGGAAGTGTGTGTTATTCTAAGCCCGCAAAAATAAGCCCAAATGAAGAAATTGAGTTTCAAGGTGTGGCATGCCTTATAGAAAATCCGCAAATTAGTACCAGATAGCTAAGTACACACCTAGACCTAAATAGAAATACAGTTCGCAGCTTTATTAAAAAAACAAATCCTTATCATATCGAGCAACATCAAGCTTTAAGTGAAATAGATTTTCAAAATCGTGAATCTTTATGCCAATGGGTAACTACTAAAGTCAATGAAGAACCCAATTTTGCTAATAACATTCTATTTTCACAATATTGGCAATATTAATACACATAACTATCATCACTATTCAGATATTCAGATCTTCCCACCACAAGCGAAGATATGAAAAATATAATTAGAGCAGCGTTTCAATCCATTTCGCCTCTAATGTTGTTGCGAGTAAATCTTTCGTTTACCGAGCGAACTGCAAAGTGTTTAGCGAGGCGCGGTCAGCATTTTGAACATTTAATTTCAATTTATGATTTTATTCGTTTATGTTTACTTGTTCAACTTATTTTTAGGTGTAGAGAATTATTTTATTGTTTAGTTATTGTACAATCTAAATTCTATTTCTTTTTGCTATTGTTTTAGTAGCTTAGCAATGTGTAAAAAAAAAGAGTAGTAGTAATAATATCATTGACAAGACATTTTCGTTTTTTAATAAAAATCAGCAAAATTGTGGAATTTGAAGTTATTTCAAATTAATTTTGATGAAATGTGTCCGATTACATTAGTTCAACCATTTCATTTGGTCCTTCGAGCCGGATTTGTTTATTTTAGACAATTTTTTATGTTTTCTGGTCATTCAAATGGACATTGAGGAAGCAAGCATACAGAATTCACAGATACACTAGTTATAATTGAACAATGGAAGAAGTCATTTGATGGAAATCTTTGATGCATTTAATGTATTGAGGTGCATTGTAACATTTTATAATTACATTTGTTTGATTTTGAGTCGAAAATATCTAAATTACTTATTAAAATTTGTTAAATACGCTTGTTGTATTTAAAGACATTCATTTCAGGATTCCTTGTGCAAACTTTGTTTTTACATTTAAAGAGAGTTATCGAGCCTAAAACGTTTTATTTTAATCATTAATTTATAGTTTAATTTATTTTTTAAAACAATTCGATGGTTCCAAATAAATCAAAAGATTTCAAGTTATTGATGTTTAGAGCTAGAACAAGTTAGTAATTTTAACGAATTTGTTAGTTCATTCGACGACGAAATATTACTAACAGGATTACAGCAATTAAAATTTGAATTCGAGTTATTCAAGCCAACCTTAAATGAATATAAATCAGTTTCAGAGCAGATATCCCTTTATGGAAATGCGATGCACAATATTCCATCGTTTTCGCAATTTTACAAAGATTTCGTGTCTATTTCAGTGACAGTTCAGTCTTTACTTGACAAATCTGATCAAAAAATTAAATCATTGTCAAACGAAAGTTTAATTAGTACGTGTTCTATTGCGAATAAAAATAAGGAAAATGTTAAGCTTCCTACCATAAATCTTCCGAGTTTCTCCGGAGAATATCAGGATTTTAGAGCATTTTTCGAATTCTTATATTTAAAAAATTGTTTGAAAGGTCTTGCGTTGCAAACGTTAAGTGAAATTAAACCTTCTGAAACTAATTATTCTATCACTATCGATCTTTTAAAAGAAAGATATGATAATCAAAAGTTGCTAATTTTCAGCAATTTTGATTCTTTATTTGAAACGTCAAGAATTAGTAAAGATACACAATTGCGGGAATTTTACAATAATTTTGTCAAACATTTGCGCACTGTAGACAATGAGGGTATATCACCGCAAGAGTACAAAGATGCCGTTTTGGCATACATTGTAAAGAATAAAGTAGATTCTATCACTGCTAAAGAGTTTGCCAAACAATTTGCAAGGAAAATTCCTAATGTTGAACAGACATCTAAATTCTTGTCTAACAAATGTGATATTATCGACGACATTTCCAACGTACCAAGTAATTCTATTTCCAATTTAGGAAAAAAATCAAATCAAAAGAGTTCCTACACTCTAGCCCAAACTATGCACTATTGTGCCTTGTGTAAGGAACAGCATTTCGTAAATCATTGCTATCCTTCTTGGCCTTATCTATCAAGAATCGTTTCTACAAAGCAAAGTCTTTGCGGCTTTGTCTTGTGTGTCTTCGTCATGCAATGCTACTACTAATTGCAAAAATTGTAATCAACGTCACAATAGTTTACTTTGTTTCAAGTCTGCTAATTCAAATAATTTAAAGCGTGAAGTTACTCGGCCTGGTGCTCCTTGCCAGAATGAGATTATTAGTCTTTCTTCTTCTAATTTGTTGTTCTCCTGCTCAGTCAGAATTCCAGGTGTTGAGTCCTCTGAGACTCCCGCCATTTCTTCCGTATGTGGGTTTTCAAGATCCTTCGAGGTTTTATTATCCACTGTTCAAGTTAACGTCGTCAGTGACAAGTCTTTTACTGTTAAGGGTCTCCTTGATTCAGGGTCCCAAAACAATCATATCTGAAAATCTACATAAAAGGTTGAATTCTTCTTGTAAATCAATCAACCCTTACACTTAACGAATTAGCTTTCGGTATCCTAGCTCGAAGTACAGTTCTGAAAATTACACTCCACAACCGAACGTTTCAAGTCTGATATCGACTGTTTAGTCGTTCCCAAAAATTACTGATCCTCTTTTCGAATTATGTTCAGTAAAGAATTTTGAATTCCTCCTAATTTACGTGCTGATCCTTCTTATAATCAGCCAGGCGACCGTAGTAGATACTTGAAATTTTCCTATTTAGAGAATAACGATTTAAACAGAAATATATTATCAAAAGGTCATACTTACTTTATGGAATGAAACCACTATACAGCTGTAATACGTAATTTACTTTTCGGTTCCTAACCTACAACCGTTTTCAATTCATAAAAAATTAATCTCTTTCTCTCTGTTGGAGTGAATGAAAATTGTTATTAATGTTTGATGTTTGTAAATACCATTGGCGATTAAAACAGAACCACAACCAAAACAAACATCATGTATACTACCCTCTTTTATTTTCTAAATTATGTAAAACACGGCTTTATAAATATAATTTAATTAAAAACTTTAATCAAAAATTGTGACATCTTAAAATTGAAGCTTAGAATCATTGTAATGTCCACACCTTTTAAACGTTTTCCCTTTCTGGCGTAGATAATATTATCAAACACTAAAAGAAAGTGACTTTACTCAAAAGGTCATGAAACTGTGACGCCCCTCCCCCTTCTGGTACGCCTATGAAACGTTCTATCTTAATTAGACTGATTTTAAAATAATATACCTGGGGTGCTTTAAGAGTTGATCCCTTTGTGCACGCTTGAGAAGGGTGTACTTTCATTTTCTTCGGCCATCTAGGTACCGTTACCACAACATTTCCTATTCACTATTACTCTAAAATCAAAACTAAAGGAATTATGAGACTTATGTATCAATGAATTTATTAAACAAACGATGACAAAACAATTTTAATTCCAATATCTTATTACGATACCCCATAGAAAAATAATTATAGTAACTGTTCAAAAACGTCTCCTCGTCGATCAATACTCAAACTCTGCTGAGGATACTGTTGGTAGCTTTTAGAATTGTTCTACCTTCTGCCGTCAACCTGATTTATTAATCCGGTTTCCTATTTTGTATTGTAATTGGTCAAGAGTCTTATAAATTTCATCCTTTAAGTCCGACGACCGTGGAGGCCATTTAACAGGTGAACAGGCCCATTTGATGACATTTAGAAGGATGCAGGATACGTACGAGACTGTTGAGTAATTACAAAATAGGATAATCGATACCGAACTCATAAATCAGACACACGGTATAACATTTCTGAAAGCTATCAACAGTGTCCTCAATAGAGTTCAAAAATGTATTGATCGAGGATGGGTCGCTTTTGAACATCTACTATAATGGTTTTTGTTATTGGGTATCATAAACAAGGGTTTGCCATTAAAAAAAGTTACTTTGGCTAATAATTCGAAAAACCCATTAACAATTATTTTTTTTTATTTGGTTTTCTGCTTTTCCGTAAACAATACCAATTTGGTCATTTAACAGAAATCGTAGTTACACGAAAAAAGTTAGGCCCGTCCCGAAGCCTAGCCCGGATAAAGTTATGCTGGCCCGGCCCGAATTTGAGCCCGAAATCGTGTCGAGTTCGGGCCCTAATTGCAGATGGGTTACATTCAGAATGATTGTTATATTTAATAATAAAACATTTTGATACGTGTACTACTAGTTGACAGTTTTAGTGTTAGATGCTCTTCGAAATCAATTTATTAAAACCTTTAAAATACATATCTTTTTTGGGTTTTTTAATGGTGTATTTATATATTACACAATCTAAACGTTTGGATAACACTTGCAGTTATCTTCGTCAGCAGTAATATTATATATTAAAATTGTAGAAACAATTTTTTTAATTTGCTTCCATTTTGGTTCTTTAATAGACGTATTAACAAACGCGACGTCATCCATCATCGTCTTTTCTTCGCCACACTCCGTCATTATATACTCATTGTTTATCTTACCCCTTCTCGTTTTACCACATAAACTTCTTATAAATCTTATACCCACGGCATTTATTTCTCTTTCGTGTTTTTTTGGACATACCTATGTCTCACTTTCATACAGTACTGACGGGACAAACACGGCATTATAAATTGCTTGTTTCGCAGCTAGACTCATGCTTTCGTTTTTCATTATCGTTCACATACTACAAATCCCTTCGTCCAATCTCACATCCATTGCACCATCTGCCGTAAATATGCTACCCAGATACACAAACTCATCCACTTGCTCCACAATTTCATCTTGCAGGGTAAATACTCTACCTTCCCGACTGAAGACCACAATCTTAGTTTTGTTCACGTTTAACTTTAGGCCCATGCCGTCACAGAATGTATCAAGCTTCCTCAGAGCAGTTTGTAGCTCATCCGCAGTGTCACTTAATAAGACTGTGGCATCTGCATATACCATAAGTAGTACATTTACGTCACCAACCATTACAACATTTGTACCGGTACATGCTTGCCTAACACATTTATCCATGTATACATTGAACAACCACGATGAAATCACACAGACTTGGCGCACTCCTTGCTCAGTATTAAAGTATTCACTCAAACCTGATCTCACCATAACACAAGCACGGTTACCGTTGTATACTGCCCTTACTCTGTTTACTAGACCTTTATTTACGCCATATTCATTTAATATTTCCCACAGCTTCTCCCTATTCAGCCTGTCGTATGCACAGTAAAAGCTTCCTTTTTACACTTTTCGATCACCTGCTGGAGAGCAACCATCTGACCAACACATCCTCTCCCTAGTATGAAACCACCCTGCACATGGCAAATCTTAGTTTGTGTAGTTTCTCGTATTCTATAAATCAATATTCTTCCAAATACTTTACCAGGTACACTGAGCAAACTTATTCCTCTGTAGTTCTTGCAATCACTCTTGTTCCCTTTACCCTTATACAGTGGCACAATGGTCAGGCTCTTCTAATCCCTCGGCACTTTTCCACCCTTAAGGCATATACATGGAATAATTCACACAATTTTCGTATAAGCTTTAGACCTCCGTTCTTTAGCATTTCACCAGTGATTTCATCTACACCTGTTCCTTGACCGTTTTTCAACCTTCCTACCGCTTTCTCTACCTCATTTGTTCCAATATTCTTATCAGTTTCATTCACCATTCCTTCTACGTTCTCCTTATTTAACCCTTCAGTCCTACTTTCCTCACTACTGTGCAGCTTTCCGAAATATTCTTCTCAACATTTCATCACTCCTGCAGCGTTCTGTTTTGACCCATTTCTCTCGAAATCATTCTACATTTTCTATCCTTCCACAACCATCACTTCCTCTTTACTTATTCTCACTGCCTCCTTAGCTTCTTTTTTTCTTAATCTGTACATCTCATATAACCGCTTTTTCTCAGTAACATTTTTTGCAGCAATCATTACCATGTACGCATCTTTTTTCTTACACACTGCCACATTTTTTCTGTCTACCTACAGTCGCACTTCCACATATCCGTACGCCACAATTGGCAACACAGTTGTTCAAGCTTGTCCATGCAATTTTAACGTCAGTATATTTTATTGGTTCGTTCCACCCCTTTTCATTCACATTCAACTCTTTACTCACAGCATCTGCGTATTTCATTCTCGCACTATTATCTACTAGTTTGTATACCCTAATTCTGGAAGTTCGCACTACGTTTAATTTCCTTCTCCAGACCCACTTTTTCCCTAAACACACTCTCGACACAGCTTAAAATTGGCCTGATCCACACTCAGATTCGCGCATGTTTCTAAGTCGTTCATCATACACTATCAAGTCAATCATACCTTTAGATTCACCTCCTTGTCATGTGTACATAAGCACATTTTTATGTTTAAGCCACAAACAGGCTTCTCCCCACACAGATTTTCATCAGGCGTTCACCATTCTTACTGACTGTTTGGTCTCCTAACTTTTCTAGAACGTGTTCAGTATGATCTCTCTGTACAGCGACCCATCTGTTCATATCTCCAAATATCATCACTCTTTCGTTTGGCTTATATACGTTCAACACATTCTCTACATATTTCCAGAAGTTCTCATACTCTTGGTCTCGTTCTCCATTCACTGTGCATAGCATTCACTAAGAAAAATTCTTCGAAACTCCACTTTCAGTCTAACCCACATTACCCGAGAAGACACCAATTCGCACTGTTTAACACATATTTTCGCTCTTTCATTTAAGATCACCCCAACTTATTTTGCGCCATGCACTTCAGTTGCAACCCCTGACCATAGTGCTAGGCTGCAATCCTCCATCTCCACAGCATCCTTTTCTTTGCGCTTTGTTTCCGATACACACAGAATATCAAGCTGCCTCTACCTCTAACATTCCACGTATTGACTCGCCATTCACTCCTTGCAAGTCAGCAACGGGGCCCGTCTGTTTTGACCTTGACCGCACCTTGTTGCCAGGTCGACCCGAGGCAATTGTATTGTTCTCTTGAGTAATACCATAGCGGGCAGATCGGCTACTAGCCAAATCGTGTCCCGGACGATGTAGTATTCCCTACTAACGGTATCGTCCTACTACCGGACAGTTATTTGTCTACTGCCCCGACACGTAAGGAAGTAAGAAGTAGAAATATCGACAGAGTCAAGAAAGATATAAATAATATAGGGTGAATACTTACTGTATGAATGTATATATATATATATATATATATATATATATATATATATATATATATTATATTTCAATTAGATTGTTCCCTACGCGTATCTTGGTTGTTGTGCTACTTACCGTACTCGCTGTTATTTATTTGCGACCAGATGATTTAATTATTTTTAATTTATATTTCGGAGTTGTTAGTTATTTATTTATTTAATTTAATATTTATTTATTTATTTTTTTACGGATTTGATTATTTATTTTTATCATTACAGGTGATGAAACAAATTCTTGTGACGATGGTTATGTTTGTGTATTATTATAGAAACGGGATTTGTAGTATTGTATAGTAAAGTAACTGCACAACTGAATATTCATTAACCTAATTAAAAAATAAAAGATCGTGCATAGGTTATACAGTACCCCAATCTGTTTATGCTTAGTTTCGTGGCTGTTTATTTTGATTTATAATTTAGGTTTTATGTTGCATATTATTATCATTTTAAACTAATCAAATCTGTTTTATTATTGTCGTAAACTGTGATAACAACGTTTCTATTTTTTAAATTTCACTTTTATTTAATTGGAGGGTAATAATAAATAAATAAAATATGAAGCCGTGTATTTTTTATTATTTTTTTACAAATTTAAACGTTTTATAATAATTACAGTTATCTTCTTCAGTAGTAAATCATACTAATTTCAAAAAAATTATTATCATTTACTGAAGGACGTAACTAATTGTTATTAAATTAAAAAAAAATTATTATGCTCAAAAGCTAATTATGAGTATTAATCGTGAAAGTTTGTATTTTCATACTGTTACTAACTGTAATTTTAGAATTTATAAATCTAAAATTGGAGACTATGATATAAACGAACGCTTTGTGAATATAGTGAACTTAGACATATAAAGTTAATAAAACTGAGAAATAATTCAACTTTTGTTACCGTAAATATAAAATCAATAAGACAAACGTTTTATAAAATTCTCGATATTATTTACTCAGTAAAACCACTTCAATTTTCATGTTTACTGTGTCGGAAAATTATGTATTTTATCAAAAAACCAATGTTTATAGTTCACGGTGGGAAATTATAATGTAAGTAAAAGATTAATAATCGATCATTTATATATGTCACGCATTACCTTATTTGAAAGTATACCAAATACTCCTGCCGTTTGGTTGCCTAAAATACTGTCTTCGGGCACGACCACCGTATAATTAAAATGAAATCTGTCCTGGATGTAACGAAGGAATTCAAAGGCTATTCCTTTTCCGACCCATTTTTCATCTTCCCATTCTGCGTAGTTTAAAGGTGAATTCTGAAAGATAATTTTTAATTAGTTCTTGATTTTGGCGGGGGTGGGTGTTATACCTGGGTTGTTGCCACTGTTAAGTGTTGACCTCGTAGTTCTTCTCCCAACATTTTCAAATATTGTCTGTCTGTCATGCCGTTAACTAAAGTGAAAAAGTGTTTCGTTTAATCTACATTTAAAATAAAAATAAAATACGTATTTAGAATATGATGGCGCCTTGATACAAGAGATCTAAGAAATAAATGAAATGCAGCACTTATTTTTTAATTTGAAACATTATTTCAAAAATCTTAATTTATATCTTTTTCGTTACTTTATGTTACTAATGTTATAATTACTTAATTAAATATAATTACACATTCTGAGTTGTGTAAGAATGATTCGCGCATTAAAGCACGAATGAAGTATTGTGCCCAATTTTGGGTTTACTAATAAGAATATCTTAAGAATTAATCATTAAAATTAGTGGTTTATTGAGAGAAGTAAATTTATAACAAAATTAAAAAATTATTAATTTTATTAAATACATAAATAAAAAGTTTACCTCAAGTAGATTTGAACTACGATGTATTTGTAGAGTACTAACAATTGCTATCAAGATTCAAACCCCAATTGATGTAAATTTTGTCTTTATTATATTTAGAATTTACATCAGTTCCACATACATAAAGACAAAATTTACATCCATCGGGGTTTGAATCTCGATAGCGCAGTTAGTTAGCGTGGTACTCTAGCAAAGTACAGGTCGTAGGTTTATTTATGTATTTAATAAAATGAATAATGATTTTTAATTACATATTTACCTTATTCGTTCATAACAAAACTTATAATAAATTATAACAAAATTGTTTCTTGTGCACGTTATTAATTGATTTCTAAAATCAATGAATTAAAACATTTTGCCATTGTAGGTACGTGTATTAAAATCTGTAATTTCCTACCTTCCTGGAACTTATGGTTAGTTATGACGTAGAAGTTTTATTTTAGTGGAATTAAAAATATCCTGAAAGGTTCTTTCTTTATACAGGGTGTCCGTTTTTCGAGTGCCTGCATGTGGATCTCGCTTATCTTTAGAGATAAATAGTCGGTTAAATTAGGGCAAAGTTCGCATTTTTATGTTGAACAATAATCTGAAATAAAACTAGACCCGCCATCTTTTGTTTTTGAACTATGGCTAAAAAAAGAAAATTTTGGTTTTTGTTTTTATTTTTTTTAACAAAAATCATTAAAGCTAGACGTTTTTAACTAAAACATTGTGAAGGCACTTTTTCACAAGAAATCTAAATCTGTCATCGTAATTTCCATGGCATCCTAGACGCAAGAGATACACCTAGCTTTGTTTTTTCTGAATAGAATTATGTATCACACACAATAGTTCTGCCTTACATTTACGCCAAAATTTTCAATTTTGCAATTTTAAGAAGTGTGTTTTGTAAAGATAACAACATTCGATTGCAAGTGTTCAAATTGGCCACCCTCCACTTCAAAGCACAACGCCGCTTGAGACATCCCTTCTCCCGATGTCATGTCTAAGAGTGGTAATAATTCTTTCGCGAAGTTCATTGAGATCAGCTGGTAACGGTTTACAAATTTTATTTTTCATTGTCCCCCACAAATAGGAGACAGATCGAGCGACCTTGCTGGCCAGTGTACGTCACCGTTATTAGCAATAATTCGATTAGGGACATTTCCGGCAAGTATTCCCTAACCCTTCTAGCATTATGCAGCGGCGCACCATCTTGCTGGAACCATTAAAACGCCGAAGAGCAATATTTTTGTCTATAAAGTTAAAAACCTCATAAGAAATTGAGGTACGATCGGCATTTAAATGTTCTTCATAGATGTTTGGATCTATTACTATATCGCCAAAAAAACCAATCCCCACGTTAAGGCCAAAGCGTATTTGCGGTCGCCGTTCTTGGAACTGTTGCGGGTTCTCAACTGACCAGCAATTCTCATTGTGCCGATTAAGCATTCCTGCATTAGTGAACTTGCACTCATCAGACTATATGACATCAAGGATTTAACTAACTGATCTCAACTTCCTCGTCCAGACGGGATTGTCTTGTACCTAATGAAAAAATGTATGCTTAGTATTTCTATTTAGGTGTTCGTTATAAAAATCATGTGAATTTTCACCGCTTGTAAGATTTCATGTTCATGCCATCATTTTGTCTAGATTTATTAAACGAATCCTATTCACCCAAACTTCTATCCATAAATAAAAAAAAACCTTAAACTCTGTTGTCGCTCTGGATGATGCTACAAATATGTTTCCGCAGTGACTTCTGCATTTTGATTCGAAGCATAATAAATTCGCAGCATATCTCTTTATTCTTCATTGGACAAAGACATTTTCGCGGCAAGAACAACGCAAACGTGAATTACACACAAGAATGGCAGAACTGTCCAATTTTTCGCTAAAACAATCGAACGTTGTTATCTTTCCAAAGCAAATCTCTTAAGATGGTAAAATTTTTCGCGTAAATATAAAGCAGAACTATTATGTGTGATACATCATCGTATTCAGACAAAAAAACTTGATATAAAAATGCAAAAATCCTAAATGGCGCCCATAACAAAAAACAAAGTTGGATGCTGTGTCTTTTGCGTCTAGGGTGCCATGAAAATTACGATCCCTGTGAAAAAGTTCCTTCGCAATATTTTAGTCAAAAACGTCTAGCTTTAATGGTTTTTGGCCAAAAAAATAAAAACGAAAACCAAAACTTTCATTTGTTTGCAATAATTCAAAAACTAAAGACGACAGCTCTAATTCTCTTTCAGATTATTGTTCAACATAAAAATGCGCAACTTTGTCCCAATTTAACCGACTGTTTATCTCTAAAGATAAGTGAGATCCACATGCAGGCACTCGAAAAACGGACACCGTGTATAAAGAAAGAATCTTTCAGGATATTTTTAATTCCACCTAAATAAAACTTCTACGTCATAACTAACCATAAGTTCCACGAAGGTAGGAAATTACAGATTTTAATACACGTACCTGCAATGACACGACCTGTTTAGCATTCGGGAGGTAATGAGTTCGATTCCCGTTACCGTCTACCTTGTATGAGGTATGAGGTTTTGGATTTTGAAGAAATTCAAATTTTTATGGACGGTTGGTGTTAGTCGCATGCATTTGTGTGTATTGTAAGTTTATACGCAATTATGAATTTTTAAATAGTTTTCAAAAATTTGAATTTGATGTAAAACTTTGAATTTTTCGAATCGTTTATAGTTTATTTGAAAATCGTCCAAATTCTTAACTTATGTTGGGCGTTTTGGATTTTTTGACTGATATTAATGAAATTCAAATGTTTACACACGGTTGATTTTAGTTGTATAGTTTATGCCCAATTATGAATTTTTTAATAGTTTTCAAAGAATTTGAATTTAATGTAAAATTTTGGAATTTTCGAACCGATTAAAAATAGTTTCAAAAACACATACATTTTTTGCCACATTTTAGGTTTTTTTTGAAAAACATTCAAATTCTTAACTTATTTTGGGCGTTTTGAATTTTTCTGACTGATATTAAAGAAATTCAAATTTTACGGACGATTGATTTTAGTTGTCAAGTTTATGCCCAATTATGAATTTTTTAAAATCAGTTTCCCAAAAAATTTAATTTAATGTAAAAGTTTGGATTTTTCGAACCGATTAAAAATAGTTGAAAAGACCAGTGAGTCCGTTTAACTTTTTTCCGACATTTTAGGTTTTGTGATTATGTAAACATCCAAATTCTTAACTTATATTGGGCGTTTTCGATATTTCTGACTGATTTTAAAGAAACTCCAATTTTTACGGACGGTTGGTGTTAGTCGCATTCATTTTTGTGTATTATAAGTTTATGCCCAATTATGGATTGTTTTATAGTTTTCAAAGAATTTGAATTTAATGTAAAATTTTGGATTACGAACCGATTAAAAATAGTTTAAAAAACACATAAATTTTTTGCCACATTTTGGGTTTTGTGGTTTTATTTGAAAAGCATTCAAATTGTATTTTTTTTGAATGATATTAAGGAAATTCAAATTTTTTACGGACGGTTGATTTTGGTTGCAACGTTTATGCCCAATTATAAATTTTTTAAATCAGTTTCCCAAGAAATTGAATTTAACGTAAAACTTTGGATTTTTCGAACCCTTAAAAAATAGTTTGGAAGACCATTGAGCGTGTTTAAATTTTTTGCCACATTTTAGGTTTTGTGATTTTATTTATAAAACATTCAAATTCTTAACTTATTTTGGGCGTTTTGGATTTTTTTGACTGATATTAATGAAATTAAAATTTTTACGGACGGTTGATTTTAGTTGGAAGGTTTATGCCCAATTATGAAATTTTTTAAATCAGTTTTCAAAAAATTTGAGTTTGATGTAAACATTTTTTAAACTGATTAAAAATAGTTTAAAAAAATCCCTAAATTTTTTGCGACGTTTTAGATTTTGTTATTTTATTTTAAAATATTCAAATTCTTATTTTGGGCGTTTTGGATTTTTCTGACTGATATTAAAGAAATTCTAATTTGTACGGACGATTGAGTTTAGCTGTCAAGTTTATGCCCAATTATAAATTTTTTAAATCGGTTTGACATATTTTATCGTTTGTGATTTTATTTGAAAAACATCAAAATTCTTAACTTATTTTGTGCGTTTTGAATTTTTCTCACTGATTTTAAAGAAATTGAAATTTTTACGGAAGGTTTATGTTAGTCTCATGCATTTTTGTGTATTGTAAGTTTATGCCCAATTATTGATTTTGTAATAGTTTTCAAAGAATTTGAATTTAATGTAAAATTTTGGATTTTTCGGATCGATTGAAAATAGTTTAAGCGCATTTGAACTTTTTAGGTTTTGCGATTTTATTTGAAAACATCCATATTTTTTCCAAAATAATTAAAACCAAGCAGTTTTTACTTAAATTTAATGCACAATTTAATTTCTTGTTTAATTTTGAAAAAAAACATTCAAATGTTTTCTAACTGGCAAGGAAAATTAGCCATTTCTTGCAACATATGAGGAAAATTTATATTTTGGTGTGTTTGGTTTAGTATTTTGAATATTTGGTTCCATTTTGGATTTTCCTAGGATATTTCTATTCAATTAAAAAAATTGTGTTCATGAATAATATGATATTTTTTGTTGATTTTGGTAAATTTGCCTTTTCTAATGTGTTTTTTAAACTCTTCTGGCAATAATTCGATAGACTGACCAGAAGAAAAGTTAACCCTAAATCCCACCTAACCGACTTTCAGGGCAACCTAATCTCCTCCGACCAAGGAAAGTCCGATTTCTTCGGTCACCTCCTCTAATCCATTTTCCAATCCCCAGATGATACCCAATTCGATAACCTGTTCAAGGCACTCCTTGAGGGTCGCCTTGAAGAATTCCGCAACCTTAACCTTCCTGAAGTGCAACTCGAAAACGAGAATCCCTTTTATGCCCCCATCACGCCCGACCAGGTCCACACTTATTTCAAAAAAGGAAAAAATTCCGCCCCAGGTCATGACGGCCTAAATCGAAAAATCCTCCGCCACTTACCCAACCCAGCCCTCCTATTACTCTCTAACATATACAACCAATGCCTAATCCTATCCCATTTCCCGACGGATTGGAAAAATGCTTTGAGCTAGCCAGCCAACTCAGGGACCACCTAGAATGCAACGTCCTCCTTCGTAATAGCCAATTCGGCTTCCGTCTCAACCAAACGTGTCACGATCCCTTGTTGCAGCTACTTACAGAGACCACTAGAGCATTCAATCACAAGCAATGCAATCTGGGTGTGTTTCTGCACATTAAGCAAGCATTCAACAGGACCTGACACGCCGGTCTCCTGCACAAGAACCGTAACCTCAACATCCCCGACCCCTTCTTCAAATTCCTACTCTAGTACCTGACCAATAGGTCAGTTCGAGTCAAAGTAGGGAAAACCTTCTCCGATTCTTTTCAACCTACAGCAGCCGTATCGCATGGTTCTGCCTTAGCCCCTATCCTTTACACCATCTTTGCATCAGACATTCCGGAAGTTACACAACCCGGAGTAGCCGTTGCGCAGTTTGCGGATGACACCGTCTTCTGGGCGGTTAATTGGAACAGTGAAACGGCCTCCCGCCTCATATCTAATACCCTACGGAACTTTTCCATCTGGACGAACCGGTGAAGAGTCTCCGTCAATCCTTCCAAAACTCAAACACTCCTTTTCCGATATCCTAACTACACCGAAGCCAAGTTCCCAAATCTTGCCTCCAGAAATGTTTCCCTCGCCCTAAACCAAGAAAGACTCCAAGATGAAATCACCTACCTCCTCTTCACTAGAACCCTCAATTGGCTCCCCGATGTGAAAAGAACACTCAATAGGATTAGAAACCGCTCAAACCTACTGGGCGCCCTCCGGGGTAGAATCGGAGGTTTGCACCCTAAAACTCTTCAACACACTTACAAAAGATACATCCGCCCTGTTATGGATTTCCCAACACTCATATACACCAATATAAACCCCAATCACCTTTCCTCTATCGCCTCCTGTGAACGCCGAAGTTTTGGACGCATATACAGGTTACCCCCCAGGTACCCTCGTGACCTCACAACACAACACGCAAACATACCACCAATAAGACAAAGGATCCAAACACTTCAGAAAAACTCCGCGTATAAAAGAATTTTCGGCGATGCCATCCGAACCAAAGAAATCCTTACCACTCCCTACAACTAACGCTTTCCCCAATTCCCACGAAGAAAACCTAAATTAAAATTCAAGCACCCCCCCCCCCCCGTGATCGTTACACAACTCGTTGACGACCTCCTTGAGGAGATAGCAGAATAGATAACATCCCACATGCCCTCCGCATCCGCCGTCTATTCGATGACGACCTAGCATGATATCGGACAACGAATCGAATTAACCACACTAAGCACGCTACAACCCCACTAAACAACACGTATATATATATATATATATATATATATATATATATATATATATATATATATATATATATATATATATAAGCTAATAATAAGTAAAATACTAACCATAAGCATGAGTATACCAACAAAAAAAAAATTTTAGTCGCATGCTTTTTTTTGTATTGTTTGTTTATACCCAATTAACGATTATTTAAATCAAGTCTTCAAAAAATTTGAATTTATTGTAAAACTTTGGATTTTTCGAACCGATTAAAAATAGTTTAAGAAAACCAGTGAGCGCATTTGAATTTTCTGCCACATTTTAGGTTTAGTAATTATATTTGAAAACATTCATATTTTTGCATAATTTTGTAACTGATTTTAAATAAATTCAAATTGTTACGGACGGTTGGTTTTAGTCTCATGCGTTTTTTGTATTGTTAGTTTATGCCCAATTAAGGATTTTTGAATCAGCCTCCAAAAATTTGAATTTATTGTAAAACTTTGGATTTTTCGAACCGATTAAAATAGTTCAGAAAACCAGTGAGCGCATTTGAATTTTCTGCCACATTTTAGGTTTAGTGATTATATTTGAAAACATCCATATTTTTTGCATAATTTTTGTGACTGATTTTAAATAAATTCATATTGTTACGGACGGTTGGTTTTAGTCGCATGCGTTTTTTGTATTGTTAGTTTATGTCCAATTAAGGATTTTTAAATCAGTCTTCAAAAAATTTAATGTAATGTAAAACTTTGGATATTTTGAACCGATTAAAAATAGTTCAAGAAAACCAGTGAGCGCATTTGAATTTTCTGCCACATTTTAGGTTTAGTGATTATATTTGAAAACATCCATATTTTTGCATAATTTTTGTTAATGATTTTAAATTAATTGAAATTGTTACGGGTGGTTGGTTTTAGTCGCATGCGTTTTTGGTATTGTTAGTTTTTCCCCAATTAAGGATTTTTAAATCAGTCTTCAAAAATTTGAATGTAGTGTAAAACTTTGGTTTTTGAACCGATTAAAATAGTTCAAGAAAACTAGTGTGAGCATTTGAATTTTCTGCCACATTTTAGTTTTGTGATTATATTTGAAAACGTCTATATTATTTTTCAGAATTTTTGTGACTGATTTTAAAGTTAAAATTTTGTGGGCGGTTGGTTTTGTCACATACGTTCTTCTGTATAGTTAGTGCATGCCCAATGAAGAATTTTTAAATCGGTTTAAAAAATTTGAATTTAATGTAAAACTTGGGATTTTTCGAACCGATTAAAAATAGTTTAAAATGGCCATTAAACGCGTTTAAATGATTTGCCACATTTTAAGTTTTATGATTTTATTTGAAAAACATCCATTGTAAGCTTATGCCCAATTATAAATTTTTTAAAACAGTTTTAAAAAAATTTGAATGTAATGTAAAACTTTCGTACCGATTAAAAATAGTTCAAGAAAACCAGTGAGCGCATTTGAATTTTCTGCCACATTTTAGGTTTAGTGATTATATTTGAAAACGTCCATATTTTTTGCATAATTTTGTGAATGATTTTAAATAAATTAAAATTGTTACGGACGGGTGGTTTTAGTCCAATGCGTTTTTTGTATTGTTAGTTTTTCCCCAATTAAGGATTTTTAAATCAGTCTTCAAAAATTTGAATGTAGTGTAAAACTTTGGATTTTTCGAACCGATTAAAAATAGTTCAAGAAAACCGGTGGGCGCATTTGAATTTTCTGCCACATTTTAGTTTTAGTGATTATATTTGAAAACATCTATATTTTTTCATAATTTTTGTGACTGATTTTAAAGTTAAAATTTTTGCGGGCGGTTGTTTTAGTCACATACGTTCTTCTGTATTGTTGGCGTATGCCCAATGAAGGATTTTTTTAAATCTGTTTTAAAAAAAATTGAATTTAATGTAAAACTTGGGATTTTTCGAACCGATTAAAAATAGTTTAAAAAGGTCATTAATCGCGTTTAAATGTTTTGCCCCATTTTAAGCTTTATGATTTTATTCGAAAAACATCCATTGTAAGTTTATGCCCAATTATAAATTTTTTAAAACAGTTTTAAAAGAATTTGAATTTAATGTAAAACTTTGGTTTTTTCGTAGCGATTAAAAATAGTTCAAGAAAACCAGTGAGCGCATTTGAATTTTCTGCCACATTTTAGGTTTAGTGATTCTATTTGAAAAATCCATATTTTTGTATAATTTTGTGACCGATTTTAGATAAATTCAAATTGTTACGGACGGTTGGTTTTAGTCGCATTTTTTTTTGCATTGTTAGTTTACGCCCAATTAAGGATTTTTTTAAATCAGTCTTCAAAAATTTGAATGTATGTAAAACTTTGGATTTCTCGAACCGATTAAAAATAGTTCAAAAAAACAGTGAGCGCATTAGAATTTTCTGCCACATTTTAGGTTTAGTGATTATATTTGAGAACATGTATATTTTTTCGTAATTTTTGTGACTGATTTTAAAGTTCAAATTTTTGCGGGCGGTTGGTTTTAGTCACATGCGTTCTTCTGTATTTGAATTTAATGTAAAACTTTGGATTTTTGAACCGATTAAAAATAGTTTAAAAAGGTCATTAAACGCGTTTAAATGATTTGCCCCATTTTAAGCTTTATGATTTTATTCGAAAAACATCCATTGTAAGTTTATGCCCAATTATAAATTTTTTAAAACAGTTTTAAAAGAATTTGAATTTAATGTAAAACTTTGGTTTTTTCGTAGCGATTAAAAATAGTTCAAGAAAACCAGTGAGCGCATTTGAATTTTCTGCCACATTTTAGGTTTAGTGGTTATATTTGAAAACATCCATATTTTTTGCATAATTTTTGTGAATGATTTTAGATAAATTCAATTTGTTACGGACGGTCGTTTTAGTCCAATGCGTTTTTTGTATTGTTAGTTTTGCCCAATTAAGGATTTTTAAATCAGTCTTCAAAAATTTGAATGTAATGTAAAACTTTGGATTTTTCACCGATTAAAAATAGTTCAAGAAAACCAGTGAGCGCATTTGAATTTTCTGACACATTTTAGGTTTAGTGATTATATTTGAAAACATCCATATTTTTTGCATAATTTTTGTGACTGATTTTAAATAAATTCAAATTGTTACGGACGGTTGGTCTTAGTCGCATGCGTTTTTTAGGCATTGTTAGTTTATGCCCAATTAAGATTTTTAATCAGTCTTCAAAAATTTGAATTTATTGTAAAACTTTGGATTTTTCGAACCGATTAAAAATAGTTTAAGAAAACCAGTGAGCGCATTTGAATTTTCTGCCACATTTTAGGTTTAGTGATTATATTTGAAAACATCCATATTTTTGCACAATTTTGTGACTGATTTTAAATAAATTCAAATTGTTACGGACGGTCGTTTTAGTCCAATGCGTTTTTTGTATTGTTAGTTTTGCCCAATTAAGAATTTTTAAATCAGTCTTCAAAAATTTGAATGTAATGTAAAACTTTCGTACCGATTAAAAATAGTTCAAGAAAACCAGTGAGCGCATTTGAATTTTCTGCCACATTTTAGGTTTAGTGATTATATTTGAAAACATCCATATTTTTTGCATAATTTTTGTGACTGATTTTAAATAAATTCAAATTGTTACGGACGGTTGGTTTTAGTCGCATGCGTTTTTTTGCATTGTTAGTTTATGCCCAATTAAGGATTTTGTAAATCAGTCTTCAAAAAATTTGAATGTAGTGTAAAACTTTGGATTTTTCGAACCGATTAAAAATAGTTCAAGAAAACCAGTGAGCGCATTTGAATTTTCTGCCACATTTTAGGTTTAGTGATTATATTTGAAAACATCCATATTTTTTGCATAATTTTTGTGAATGATTTTAAATAAATTCAAATTGTTACGGACGGTCGTTTTAGTCCAATGCGTTTTTTTTGTATTGTTAGTTTACCCCCAATTAAGGATTTTTTAAATCAGTCTTCAAAAAATTTGAATGTAATGTAAAACTTTGAATTTTTCGTACCGATTAAAAATAGTTCAAAAAAACCAGTGAGCGCATTTGAATTTTCTGCCAGGTTTTAGGTTCAGTGATTATAGGTATTTGAAAACATCCATATTTTTTGCATAATTTTTGTGAATGATTTTAAATAAATTCAAATTGTTACGGACGGTTGGTTTTAGTCGCATGCGTTTTTTTTGTATTGTTAGTTTATGCCCAATTAAGGATTTTTTAATCAGTCTTCAAAAATTTGAATGTAATGTAAAACTTTGGATTTTTCGAACCGATTAAAAATAGTTCAAGAAAACAGTGAGCGCATTTAATTTTCTGCCACATTTTAGGTTTAGTGATTATATTTGAAAACTTCCATATTTTTGCATAATTTTGTGAATGATTTTAAATAAATTCAAATTGTTACGGACCGGTGGTTTTAGTCCAATGCGTTTTTTTGTATTGTTAGTTTTTGCCCAATTAAGGATTTTTAAATCAGTCTTCAAAAATTTGAATGTAATGTGAAACTTTGGATTTTTCGAACCGATTAAAAATAGTTCAAGAAAATCAGTGAGCGCATTTGAATTTTCTGCTACATTTTAGGTGCAGTGATTATATTTGAAAACGTCCATATTTTTTGCATAATTTTTGTGACTGATTTTAAATAATTCAAATTGTTACGGACGGTTGGTTTTAGTCGCATGCGTTTTTTTGCATTGTTAGTTTACGCCAAATTAAGGATTTTTTAAATCAGTCTTCAAAAAATTTGAATGTATAGTAAAACTTTGGATTTTACGTACCGATTAAAAATAGTTCAAGAAAACTAGTGAGCGCATTTGAATTTTCCGCCACATTTTAGGTTTAGTGATTATAGGTATTTGAAAACATCCATATTTTTTGCATAATTTTTGTGACTGATTTTAAAGGAAAAATTTTTGCGGGCGTTTGATTTTAGTCACATACATTCTTCTGTATAGTAAGTGTATGCCCAATGAAGGATTTTTAAATTGGTTTTAAAAAATTTGAATTTATTGTAAAACTTTGGATTTTTCGACCATTAAAAATAGTTTAAAAGGTCATTAAACGCGTTTAAATGTTTTGCCACAGTTTAAGTTTTATGATTTTATTTGAAAACATCCATTGTAAGTCTATGCCCAATTATAAATTTTTAAAATAGTTTTAAAAAATTTGAATTTAATGTAAAACTTTTATACCGATTAAAAATAGTTCAAGAAAACCAGTTAGCGCATTTGAATTTTCTGCCACATTTTAGGTTTAGTGATTATATTTGAAAACATCTATATTTTTTCATAATTTTTGTGACTAATTTTAAAGTTCAAATTGTTACGGAAGGTTGGTTTTAGTCGCATGTGTTTTTTGTATTGTTAGTTTATGCCCATTTAAGGATTTTTAAATGATTCTTCAAAAATTTGAATTTTATGCAAAGCTTTGGATTTTGCGAACTGATTAAAAATGGTATAAAAGGTCATTAAATGCGTTAAAATGTATTGCCACATTTTAGGTTTAATGGTTTTATTTCAAAAACATCCGAATTCATAACTTATTTTGGGCGTTCTTTTTCTGACTGACATTAAAATTTCTACGGACGCTTGATTTCAGTCGTAAAGTTTATGCCCAATTATGAACTTTTTACGTCAATTTAAAAAAAAAGTGAATTTAACTTTGGATTTTTCGAACCGATTAAAAATAGTTTCAAAACATCATTGAGCGCATTTAATTTTTCTGTCACATTTACGCTGGACCAATTAAAGCCTATTAATTTTCAACGGTTTTGTCTCTAATTTCAGATATTTTGAACAAATATGAATGGGTTAGAAGAAAAGCGGTTGTACACTTACCAGTTTGTGCCTGATTAAATTAAATGCCTTTTTGTTGTATATGGGCCATCAATTGGCAATACTTTAAGAATTTTCTCACCTATTAAAAATTTAAAATTTTGGGTGCATTTGTATATTCTTTCCCTTTTTTAATCTTTCCTTTTAATTAGCAAAACAATACAAGATCAAAAAAAAAGTTGTTTTGGTGCATTATGGCTTGGTGTCCAAATGGTTTTCCAACCGATTTAAATAAATCTAAAGCTTATAAATTATTCAGACGGATGTTTAAAAAAATGTGGTTGTTATAAATTGCTGCTCATTATGTGTTTTTCAACACATTAAAAAAAATTTAATTTTTCTTGTTAAAATTGAGAATGTAGCATGAGAATATTTGCTTATTTTGTGCGCGTTTTGGGATTTTTATTTAACAAATTAAAAACAAAAATGATTTTTTTTTATGAATTACTTTGATATATAACATTTTAACTAATTTCTGTTTTTTTTTCAAGTAATCCACGTTTTCTAAAAATTTTATGCAATTTTGATTTAATAGTAAGTACATTCAATAATTTCTTCTTATTTTGCATATTATTGTTTTAACCTGAATTTGTGCTTTATTAAATTTTATTAAAGAATTTATTTATTCTTACCATAATCTCCAATATAAGGATTGTCCGATGTCGGTGCGTTTAATAAATCCGCACAAGAATTTTGGGCACAGACGGTGTTCAAAATATCATTCATTTTTGAAAATTTTCTATTCTTAATTTAAAAGTTATTAAAACATTTCTTAATTCAAGCGATTGTTTGAAATCGAAGTCCAATACTGCACTAACACCCTATATAGGTACGTGTTATGTTATTTAAAACACAGGTTTAGGTGCGCATGTTGTCTTTGCAACCAACCCCGTTCTACCAAAACAAAAGAATGACAACATATTTACCTATATAAAAATTGTCATGCGAAGTACTTTACTTAATGCTTTTATAAATGTTTACTTTTGTCTTTGTTATGACCCAAATTGTTCATTTTAAACTTTTAACTCTAATTTCTAAAATTAAAACTATCTTGATTATTGATCATTCCATAACTTTGTAAAAAAAAAACTTGAAAAGTGTAAATTTTAGGTTGTTATATTTCATTAATCATCGTGGCATACAAGGCTTTATTACAAAGTCCCCACTTCGTGGTCGTACGTCATCACGCGTGGACCATTGTCGAAACCACTTAAATATTTTTTTTCAAGTCAATAAGATTGCTGGAACGGTTATTTGGGCACCAATCGATAGAGAGAGAAAAATTGAATATAACAGATAAAATTTTATACAAGTGTTGGGGATACTGCGCAAAAAAAAACATTTACAAAATTATGCGCTCTGAACTTATAATGGAAACGCTGCAAAAACCGTAAGAGATATCAAACATATGTATAGAAACAAAGTTATAGAGAATTAAATTTACCGTCAGCATCCGTCTATCTTTATTTGTTTAGGAGGGAGAAAGGTTCAAAGTAGAGTAGGCTAATTCGCAACTAATTTTCAGCGCACAGGAATAAACCGTTCATCAGGTAGTAAATATTTAATATTTGGCGCTACTCGTAACTCTCACATATCGTATTCTTTTGTAGCCAGCCTATATACGTTTAGAGTCGAGATATTCCATTCCTGATTAAAGAAAAGCGGCGGATATACCATCGATTTCTTAAAACCAGGGACCCCGTACTCAAAATCGAATTCAACCGACTAAACGCAATAATCCGACTAGAGACAAACAGATACACGCACGAAAATTGGATAAAGGAAACAACTAGACTACCGCGAAGGCATAAATTTAAGGTCGTAACAAAACAGAACACAAAAATACCACTTAACCAACCCTCAAGGTAAACTTACAGTTTCAGACCAGGAGAAGGCCGACTTGTTCGGTCTTCATCTGCAAACCATGCTCACTACCCCCGACGATCCATGGTTTGACAACGATTTCCAAGCTCAGCTCGAGTAAAACCTTGAGGAGTTCCAAAACCAAAACCACAGACCCTAGGAACTATCCGACAACGACCCCTCCCTTAGTCCCATTACACCCAATCTAGTACTACAAACTTTCAGACAAGGGAGAAACTCCGCTCCAGGACAAGACGGACTTAACCGACTAATACTCAAAAACCTACCACCTAACGCCATTAGACAGTTAGCCCAAATATACAACAGATGCCTTGCCCTGTCCTATTTCCCGACGGAATGGAAGTCCGCTTCAACCGTCATGTTACCCAAACTTAGACCCGATCCTTCCCAACCTTCATCCTACAGACCAATTTCCTTTTTAAGTTGTATGGGCAAATATCTAGAGACTATCCTGTCCAGAAGGCTAAGAGAACATCTTGAAGTCAACGATATCCTATCCTACAACCAATTCGGCTTCAGACCGAACGGTTCTTGCCACAACCCCCTAGTGAAACTCTGCACGGAATCCTCCAAAGGCTTGAACCACGGTGACTGTTGCCTCACAGTTTTCCTTGACATTAAATAAGCCTTTGACAAAGTATGGCACGCAGGACTAATACATAAACTACGACAATTAGGCTTCCCGAACGCATTCGTCCGACTTCTTCTCTCATATCTGACAGGCAGATGTGTGAAGGTACGAGTAGGCTCCACTACTTCTCTGACATTTCACCCGACCGCCGGAGTTCCGCAAGTATCGGTACTGGCACCTATCCTATATACCATCTATTCATACGACATTCCACAAAATACCAACCCGAACATAACAGTAGCCCAATTTGCCGACGACACCGCCCTCTGGGCGACCAGTAAGGGCAGTGACGGGACAAAAAGACTATAACGCAACAACTTAACCACTTCTGCACCTGGTCCAACCGGTGGAGATTAACAATCAACCCAAACAAAACGCAAATAATACTGTTTAGACACCCTAAATTATCCAACTTCGATAGACAAACCTCCAACTATAACAACATGACCCTATGCGGACAAAGACCACAACTACAAGACACAATCATATACTTAGGTATCATGTTCTCCCGGGCCCTACACTGACAACCCGACGCTAGCGACGCTCTCAATAAGATACGCAACCGCGCATCACTATTGAAAATGCGGCGAGGAAACGTCAGAGGTTGTCAAAACCCTCCAACACACTTGCAAAACTTACATCCGACCGATGCTCGACTATAATGCTCCATTCTACGCAACTATAAAAATCAACCTTACAACACGCCAACATTCAACCAATAACCGAAAGACTACACTACACACCAAATACACAACTCGTAGGGTAAACGGTGATACGATCCCTACTAAACAAATACTCCAAATCCCATTCTCCAACAAACCCCGACTACCACGAAAACCCACAACCAGCACCTCCCAGCACGCCTACTACAACGAATAGATAACCTACCAGAGGAGCTCCTCGACAATACCCTCTACATCCTTAGATAATACCAATCTTCACGAGTAAACGATGACGACCACCGCCACGAAAATGGACAATTCTATCCATCCTATAATACTACCCACTATTCACTAACCTCAAACACTAAACATACAATATACACATAATTATAGTTTTTTTTTCCACCAAACATAAATGTCAATATTGTTCCCACTTATAATACACATATATAACAACACAAACACCTAAAACCTAGGGCTGAAGAGGGAGGAGATCCCTAAACTACCCGAAGATGAACCCGCCTAATATGGAATCAAGAAGAAAGAAGAACCCCCCAAAGAAGAAGCAAACGATTTAAAAAAAAAGATATTCTATGACAGATCTACCCGCTCCTGATGAGTCGCATAATAACAAAACCGGTCGGTCGGTGGTCTGTCATGACGTTCTCGCCTTTGAACACCACGAAAACCAAGTCATAATGGTGGGCTTATTTTAACAATTTTGGTGAAAACGAAATTTTTATACTTACACTTAATTTGCGAAAATACGAATGTGAAAACAGAGATTACAACAAGAATATAGGAACTATCTAACTATAAATCAAACATTCTTAACATTTGAGTTTTATTTTTTTAATTTGACAAAAATATAACTGTGAACCTCTCTCCCTCCTAAACAAATGAAGACAGACGAATGCTGCTGGTGCCTTTTTTATAGCAAATTTAATTCCCTACAACTTTGTTTCTACACATATTTTTGATATCTCTTACGCTTTTGCAGCGTTTCCATTGTAAGTTCAGAGCGCATAATTTTATAACTGTTTTTATTTTTTTTCGTAGTATCCCAACACTTTTTCGTAAATTTTACATCTGTTGTATTCAACTTTTTTCTCTCTATCAATTGGTACCCAAATAATCGTTCCAGCAATCTTAACTTAAAAAAAATCACTAATTGGATGCGAATATGGTCCACGCATGTTGACGCGTTCAAAATACGCAACTTCAATGAATTTGACAAAAATATAACTCCTAAACAAATGAATACAGACGAATGCTGCCGGTGACTTTTTATAGAAAATTTAATTCTGCAACTTTGTTTCTATACATATTTTTGATATCTCTTAAACTTTTGCAGGGTTTCCATTGTAAATTCAGAGCGCATAATTTTATAACTGTTTTTATTTTTTTTTTCGTAGTATCCTAACACTTTTTCGTAAATTTTACATCTGTTTTATTCAACTTTTGTCTCTATCAATTGGTGCCCAAATAATCGTTCCAGCAATCTTAACTTAAAAATCACTAATTGGATGCGAATATGGTCGACGCATGTTGACGCGTTCAAAATACGCAACTTCAATGAATTTGACAAAATATAACTCCTAAACAAATGAATATAAACGAATGCTGCTGGTGCCTTTTTATAGAAAATTTAATTCTACAACTTTGTTTCTACACATATTTTTGATATCTCTTACGCTTTTGCAGCGTTTCCATTGTAAGTTCAGAGCGCATAATTTTATAACTGTTTTTATTTTTTTTCGTAGTATCCCAACACTTTTTCGTAAATTTTACATCTGTTGTATTCAACTTTTTTCTCTCTATCAATTGGTACCCAAATAATCGTTCCAGCAATCTTAACTTAAAAAAAATCACTAATTGGATGCGAATATGGTCCACGCATGTTGACGCGTTCAAAATACGCAACTTCAATGAATTTGACAAAAATATAACTCCTAAACAAATGAATACAGACGAATGCTGCCGGTGACTTTTTTGTAGCAAATTTAAATCTCTACAACTTTGTTTCTACACATATTTTTCATATCTCTTAAACTTTTGCAGCGTTTCCATTGTAAGTTCAGAGCGCAAGTTCTGTATACGTTTTTTTCGTATATCGTATTTTTAAATATTAAATCTGTTGTATTCAACTTTTTTTTCTCTATCCATTGGTGCCCAAATAATCGTTCCAGCAATCTTATACACTTCAAAAAATCACCAATTGGATGCGAATATGGTCCGCGCGTTAAAATACGCAACGTCAATGAATTTGACAAAAATATAACTGTGAACCTCTCTCCCTCCTAAACAAATGAACATAGACGAATGCTGCCGGTGACTTTTTGTAGCAAATTTAAATCTCTACAACTTTGTTTCTACACATATTTTTCATATCTCTTAAACTTTTGCAGGGTTTCCATTGTAAATTCAGAGCGCATAATTTTATAACTGTTTTTATTTTTTTTTTCGTAGTATCCTAACACTTTTTCGTAAATTTTACATCTGTTTTATTCAACTTTTTTCTCTTTATCAATTGGTGCCCAAATGATCGTTCCAGCAATCTTATACACTTAAAAAATCACTAATTGGATGCGAATATGGTCCACGCATGTTAACGCGTTCAAAATACGCAACGTCAATGAATTTGACAAAAATATAACTGTGAACCTCTCTCCCTCCTAAACAAATGAACATAGACGAATGCTGCCGGTGACTTTTTATAGCAAATTTAATTCTCTACAACTTTGTTTCTACACATATTTTTGATATCTCTTACGCTTTTGCAGGGTTTCCATTGTAAGCTCAGAGCGCACAGTTCTGTAACCGTTTTTTTTTCGTATTCGTGTTCGTAAATATTAAATCTGCTGTATTCAACTTTTTTCTCTCTATCAATTGGTGCCCAAATAATCGTTCCAGCAATCTTATACACTTAAAAAAAAATCACTAATTGGATGCGAATATGATCCACGCATGTTAACACGTTCAAAATACGCAACTTCAATGAATTTGACAAAAATATAACTGTGAACCTCTCTCCCACCTAAATAAATGAAGATAGATGAATGCTGCCGGTGACTTTTGTATAGAAAATTTAATTCTCTACAACCTTGTTTCTACACATATTTTTGATATCTCTTACGCTTTTGCAGGGTTTCCATTGTAAGCTCAGAGCGCATAATTTAGTAAACCTTTTTTTTTTTCTTAGTATCCCAACACTTTTCTATAAATTTTAAATCTGTTCAACTTTTTTCTCTATCCATTGGTGCCCAAATAATCGTTCCAGCAATCTTATACACTTCAAAAAATCACTAATTGGATGCGAATATGGTCCACGCATGTTGACGCGTTCAAAATACGTAACTTCATTAAATTTGACAAAAATATAACTATGAACATCTCTCCCTCCTAAACAAATGAACATAGGCGAATGCTGCCGGTGACTTTTTTATAGCAAATTTAATTCTCTACAACTCTGTTTCTACACATATTTTTGATATCTTTTACGCTTTTGCAACGTTTCCATTGTAAGTTCAGAGCGCATAATTTTGTAACTGTTTTTATTTTTTTTCGTAGTATCCCAACACTTTTCCGTAAATTTTACATCTGTTGTGTTCAACTTTTTTCTCTCTATCAATTGGTGCCCAAATAATCGTTCCAGCAGTCTTATAGACTTAAAAAAAAAAAAACTAATCGGATGCGAATATGGTCCACGCGTTCAAAATACCTGCCGGCCTTTTAGATTAAGAAGACCTTGTTACTTATCAATAATGTCACTCATATTCCCTTACTAACTAGGTACTGCCTAGTAACATTACATGCTCATACTGCAAGTACTGGTTGCGTAAAATTTAGTGCAGTAATCGCCTATTTTGGATATTTTTCAAAAAGTACTGAATATCTGGGAAACTGTTCACTTTACAGCAAAAGATTTTATAGTTCCCTCAATTTTTCACATATTTTCGAAAAGTATTAACTTTGGAGCTACAAGCAATAATTCAGCTCTAAAAGTTTCGTATATCTGATTAGAGTTCCAGCTTTCTTTTGAAGAGATATAGGGTTCTCTAGTAGGGATTCAAAGAGTTCTGTCGATTAGCGCATCTGAATTTGACCTTGGAAAATGGATTTCAAGATCTAATAGTTCTGAGTAATGGTTTGCTCCGTTTTTGTTGATACTATAATTTTTAATAATACAGTTTTGATGCGGCAACGAATTTTGAAAAACGCCTACAAATTTGATTTTGAAATCGAACTGTTCAGATGAATTATAATAAATTCGCACTAATGAATATTACGATTAAATTACATTGAAGTATATTTTTTTCCAGTTTCAGTGGTTGGTGCTAGAATGTTAATTCCAACAAATTCTGATTTGGCGAATTACTTCACATACAAAACGCATGAAATTGATCTGCAAGGCTTAAGCGTATTCTGCAAACTATGGAAAGTAATAGTTTCTGGATAACAAGTGGTTATTTTTATCTGCACAAGTAATACAACCTAACCTTTTTAATTTACGCAACGTTATTAATGTCACCAAATCTTTTACCGAACTTTTCTTTGTGATGCGCAGTACTAACTGATCTCCACCTTTCTATCGTCTATGGTCCCTATTTCAGTTAATTAAGTCCACCCATTAGTAGGAATAATAATCGGGTATCGTAGGTTTAAAAAAATGTTTAGTTACTCACTGACCCTTTGATTATTATTACGATCTAATATTACATAGTCTCTTGTTTTCAAGAAGTGTTGATTACTTTACAAGAGAATCTAGTTACTGTACCCCTACTTTCTTGTCCTGATTTTTCCAAGGGATGCTTCCGATTATGGCTTAGGAGCTGTGCTTAGTCAAAAGTTTTCCAAAGACGAAGAAGTAATAAGCTATATCAGCTATTCGTTAAAGACATCAGTAAGATAATACCCTAGTACTGAAAATAAGTGTTTGGCTGTACTTTCCACCGTTGAGAAGCTTCACCCTTATATAGAAGGTTCGAAATTTACCGGCATAACGGATTCTTATTTTTTGGTATGGCTTAATGTACTACAGAATCCTTTCCATCGCTTTGCATGGTGAGCTACTAAGTTACAGTAATACCAGTTTGATATTATTCATCGTGCGGAGGAAAACCACTTAGTTTCAGGTATGCTTTAACGCGTTGTCCAAAACATTGATTCAGTAATTATGGTAGACAATAGTTTAGCTTCGATAAGCGCAACGTTATACTTGTATGTAAATTTGTGTTCTCAAGTTACCGAGTGTAAAGTTTCCGCTCTGGTAAGTGCATATGGTCTACTTTATAATAAAGGTACTGCATGGTCCTTATCGACTATATTTATTCCTAGAAGTCTTGAAAGAAAAGCGTCAGAATATTAAAATTTTAAAATTTGCCCACATCTGGACATGGAAGTGTTTCAAAAACAAGAATCATCAAGTGCTGATTTCGAATTTGGTAGGCTCTTCACCATGGTTTTCGAAAGGATACAGTTACATCTTGGTACTGGCATATATTTTGTCTAAATACGCTTATTTTTCTCTTTAAGATGATGTACTGCTAGTAATGTTTGGTATACGGAACTCAACAATATATTATTGTCCATAATAGTGTGCTTTTTCGAGGAAGAGAATTTGCGAAGCTTTGTGATTTATATCATACAATTCGCTACACGGCCAACTACCACCCACAAGTTAAACTCCTTGAAACTGACTAACAGTGTTATAGGGTGTTGATCACTACGAAAAAATACGCCAAACCATTCTTCTTAGGTTAAAGAAAGCTTATACTATTGCAATGAGCATTGTAATTTGCGAAGGCGTCATATTCAGTATTATTCCAGAAATTGGGTATGGAAACGAAACTATATTCAATCTAGCACTTCTCAAGTCTTTACTGCTAAGTTGTCACCGATATATCTAGATTTTTTCCAAATTACGACAAATGGACCTACGAAGTTTAGATAAAACTGGCAATAGTAAATCGTCAGAACTATTCTGTCTCAAAATTAAGTTTTCGAATTATGATATACACAGAAATGACAGTGTTTCATTTTAAAAACGAGTGGGAACTCAGCACTTCTTTTTCAAACTCAAAGAATGAAATTTTTATGTGGGGTGTATTACACATCCCTGAAAAGCTCTTTACGAGCCCTCAAATACTTTCTGTGAATATCTGGAAACTGCTAACTTAATTCGAAAGTAGAACTTTTTTACGATAATTTAATTTTAGATCAGTTTTAATCTGTTCTAATGCAAAATGATACAGGCATTTTTATTTAATTTGGTGCAGCGGTTTAATTACCACTCCACGCTTCCAGCTGCATCTATTGGCTCTTACACCTCACCAAACAGTAATATTTTTATCGTGATAATGTTCTTGGGAAATTATTCGAGGGCATCCAGTGGCGCCCTGACACGGCTTTATGTTGGAATTATTACCGGATAGAGGGTAACCAAATTTTTTTCTATGTATGATTAATGATGTTTGTTCCGATTAATCAAGAATCATAGATTATTTTTGAATTATTGACGGTATAACATATTTTTTCGTTTCTAAACTTTTTCATTTTAGCGTATATTTTCTGCTTCGGTATTATAGCCTCTCAGAGAATATTAACTTCTAATTTAGCTTTTTTAGGCTGCTTTAATTACAATAACTTACTTTGGAAATACTCTAAGTTGCAATATTTAATTAAAATTATTATTTTAATTTACCATATTTAATTTCGTGGAAGAAGATATTTTAATCGAAATGCTTTAAAGTCTGAAAACTTTTAATTACCCTACATATATTATCATACTTGATTACATTAATTACCAGAGTGAATTGGTCCCTTACATGTGTTTAATTTCTAACGGAAATAACGTCACCAGGATTTTGTGTTGATTTAACATGCCTTGTTACGAGTTAAGAGTTCTTTATCTTTTTTATTTTTTTTATGTTTATTCTACAGGTATAACTATTTGTGTAACTGACGGTGTTGTTTATTTACTCCTTCCTTGAGTACAAAATTGCCTTATCACTTATGCTTATTGGCTTTAAAAAGTCACCCTCATTGCTTACCAATTCGATTCGATGATGTTTCTGTTCTATTTTAGGTACTATCGCCTCCTTTGTATAGAGGTACATAAATGCAAACCTTTATCAATCACAATGGGCACTTGTACCTTTGATGAGTGTTGTGATCACACAACGCCCACGTGTTGACATCAGCCAAAGACCTTTTTCGATCACTACAATAATCCTTGCATCCTTCATCATATAAGACAGCCGTAATCACATCTACTGGAATTATAGCGACTTCTGTCTTCTCTTTTGATGACGAAGTCCACTTTGGTCGCAACACCCTTCGCTCTTTGTTAAGTTATTCATAACGACGACACATTATCCTGATTACAACGGCTCATGTGAGCATAGCAGCTACACTTTCTTTTGATCACAACTTTATGATAACGGGCACACGTTTTTTGTGTTATGAAGACGAATTTAATATAACGATGAATTGTGCATTTTACTAGGTTCCATGTTTAGCCCCCTAATTAGATAATTAATATATTGGAATGACACCATTTGTTATACTTTATTTGCACCTATTTGTTCTAATGTTTTTGTCTGTATGTTAAAATCTAACCAATAATTAAGAATTTAACGTGGGGTTGGGATCCGATGTGCATGTAGTGCCCCCCCTCACCCCCATTGAGAATAGAACAATAAAGACTAGTCTATTCGATTGTTAAAATACTTATCTGTTGGGTATTAAATCGTGCTTTTTTTAATTTATCTTTTATATAAATTTAAACGTTTCTTTAACTTTGATAAACGTATCTATGGAATCTAATTTTATTTTAGTAAAGAATAGCTAGATCTTTAATAAGTTAAATATTATTGCACTGCTTCGAAGGTGATATCCGATATCATAAAATATTATCATTTGTACTTGTACCTCTGGCAAATATCTCAATTTAAGTGGGGAGCTGTATGCACGATGGCACCCTTTTAAAATGTAAAACTTATTTAGGTTTGTTCATCATTTATATCCGTTTGATAAAAGTAGAGCAGTTGAGAAGGATTTACATTTAACAGTTATTTGCTCCTTTGATCACAACGACCACTTTAGTCACAACCTCTCACTTGCTAATTAATATTTGGAAAGTATTTGTACTTTACTTGTACATATTTGTTCTTCTACGTTTTCGTTTGTATTAAAAGCTAACTAATTATTAAGAATGTCAGGCATTGAGCTGCAGTACATAGTAGACCCCCCACCTTCTGCGAGTAAAACAAAGAATATCATTCGATTGTTCTCTGTTTGTACCTGGTTGTTTATAAAATATTATCGATTCCACGTGTACAGGGTATTCCATTTTTATAGCCGTTTTGGTTTCTGCGATACAGGGTGATATTTCAGTTATCTTTAAACTTATCGAAGAGGTGAAAACGTATTCCTATGATTTTTTTCCGTAGAATCATTTGGTCTAGTCAGCTTTTTCCAATACCTTCTGTTTATTAGTTATGAAGCAAACATATGTTATTTTAATTAAAACACCCTGTCAACTATTTCTTATGTTTATTAGTCATAATGTGCGGCTTTCCAAAAACATTTAATTGCATAACATTATTTTCAAAAATAAGCTCTGAATTTAAGATTTTCTAAAATTTTCTTTTATGTCCAATTAGTAGGTCGTTAGGCTATGGCTAAAATTTATTAAAAATTCATGTAAGTAATTATTATTCTTTATTTTACCGCCAAACTTAATTCAAAAGATCTTTTTGAATTCTCAACTTTTAATTGTTTATTACAGCATTTTAACTTAATTATGATAAAGTTATTGAATTTTACCCAAAACAAAACGATAATTACCTATCTCACTTAAAACTTAAGTTATAGAAAACAAAAGAGAAACAGAATTTTGAAAAAACAAAAAGTTTTTTAAAAGTGATATTCAAAATGACGGCCATTTTCCCTTATTGGCACATTTTCGTTACTCTTTTAATAGCGTTAAAAGAATCATAGGCCCTCTTTGTAAATTTCGGAAAATTAAGTAGATTGTCGCACCAAGCTACGCTACAGACTGATATTGTGGTTTATAGATTTTATATTGCATGAAACTCCATAAGAAAAAACCCAAAATTGAAAGATCCGGAGGTATCAATCCATATTTGAGGACAGTTATCGTCTAAAAATGCCCTTATAACCGCAGAGTTGTGGCTTGGTCCACCGTCTTGTTGAAGATAAACGGCATTGTAAAGGGCCAATGGAACATTTTCCATCAGTTCTGCAATAACTTCCTGAAAGAGTTCTCAGTACCGAAGCGCTGTAAGAACTCCTTCATAAATTCTGTAGACTGTGAGTCTTCCAAAAATGAAACAGGAAACCCCAACCTCAAAGCGTCCTTGTTGTGCCCTCTCAAAAATTAAATGGCGACTTTCTTCGGACGAATTTCTTGAATTATCGCAATCGGACGAATTTCTTGAATTATCGCAATTGGAAATTCTCGCACTTAAAAAATAAGATTCATCGGACTAGATAACTGCTAAAAGATTCATCAGTATGTATTTGTTGTAAATACCATTTGCAAAACAACATTTGGCGCTCGGCATCGCCGGGGTGTAAATGTTGAACTATGTGGAATTTATAGAGGTGATACTTACATTTTTGCAAAATTCTTTGAACATCAGACTTGGATACACCGGTTTCTTTCTCTAATTGCTTGCAAGAAGATGAAAGTGACTTCTGCATAACCCCATACGTTTGTTTCTTTTCTCTGTCTATCTTGTTTGATGTATGCCTTAGAACGGGATTGATAAATGATCCGTGTTCTACTAAATTTGATTTAAGGCGGACTAATAAGTCTGGGGAGGGTTGACGTCTCTGGATCTCTAATATGAACAAAAGAATTCCTAAGATATTATCCTAACCATAACGCTCAAAATACGTTACCTTTGTAAGTATGATTCCGAAGCTTCTTGAGAATTTCCATTAGATTGTATAAAACAAACCAATATTTCAGTATTTACGTAAACCGCCGTTATTGTAAACAATAAATTAAATATAGAATATAGTAAAATAGAGATACCGAAACAACAAAAATATTTTACCAAAAATTCAAAACAGACAAAACCGCAAACATTTTGACAGCCATAGCCTACTATCTACTAATTGGACACAAAAAAAAATTGTAGAAAATCTTAAATTCTGAGCTTGTTTTTGAAAATAATTATATACAATTACATATTTTTGGAAAGCCTAAATTATGCCTGATGAATATAAGAAATAATATACAGGGTGTTCCATTTAAAAAAAACATATGTTCGCTTCATAACTAAAAAACGGAAGGCGCTAGAAAAAGTAACTACACTCAATAGATTCTACGGAAACACTTTACTGGCGCCATTTTTAAGTTCACAAAGAAGTAGCATACTGTCGCGAAAACCGCAACCCTCTATCTTAAAAAATAAGGGCGATACCCAGCAAAAGTGTCGAAAACGGGATACCCTGTACGTCTGATAGGATATTCTTACTTTAAGATTGGGGCGCTCTAGGTTGTTTTTTATTTGTATACGCTTGTACCTAAATTTCTATCTTAACGCAAAAATGGTAGAGGTTGGGAACGGTTTAAAACGGGAGGGGAGAGAACACGCATAAGATAGCAACCCTCTCTCAACATTAAACAAAATGTAAAATATGCATAAAATTGTTCTTCGTTAGCAATAAATTGTAGGCACTGTAATTTCTACTTTAATACTTATAAATTTGCGAAGATCTCTAGGGGGCAAAATAATAGTGCTCCCATAACTCGTTAAAAACGTCCAGATTTTTTTTAGAAATGTAACATATGTGTGCATTTCGTATTGGTTAGTACTCCATTGATCCTAAAGTGCTACGTTGGTACGACTAACTTGATCCAGTTATATGTCAACATGTAATTAACTTGGATATTGTAGCTGTGGTGGTAGCAACAAATCTGTATAGAAATAGTTTATTTAGCAGATGTCTTGTATTTCTTCCTGTGGTTATCGGTTTAACTATGAGTATTTTAGTATCGTTTTAGTTATACCTTCCAATGAGGTAATGTTAGTATCCAACTGATAAGCTTCAGTATTGCTCTTAGAGTAAATAAAGTGCGTTAGAGAAAGACGTACCTTAAATATGCGGTATCTACCATTAACGTGGTGCTGTGAATAATATCCATTGAGAATAGCTTGTTAACATTTTTAATACTCTCCATGGTAAAGGGGACAAGGCGAGCGTTCAAAACAATAGATGCATATTCCAATTCTGATGGAAAACTAGTAAAATAAAAATATTCATTACATACAAGTTACATGTTGACCCAAGTTAAGGGTGGTATCATATTTGTAGCCCCCTCATTTTAGACCGATTATAACTGGACCAATTTTGAGGTACTAAAGTAGAAATTTAGGATCAATGAAGAATTAACGACTAAAATTACTCTGCCACTTTTAATTAAATTTTATATGAGTTTTTAATTGATTTCTAATGGTCTGTGAAGTGATCAAGTTTGAATCGCTTTTTAATGACGCTCTGTCCTATTTTGCGGAGAGTTTTTCAACCCGTACTCTCTAGTACTTCATTGTTTCAAAATTTGTATGAAATGTAAAATAGCATGCTATTGTTCCTCTTCAGCATCCAATTTTGTTGTAATTTTCGTTATTTTAATTAGACTCTTTAGGCCAGATTTTCATTACTTGCAGTACCTCTGCAGATTGTATATCTCAAAGTCGTACTTTTCGTTGCAGGATGTAGGGTTGTGCTTCTTGCTGCAGAATTTTGTTGCTGTATCTTGATTCAGCAACTTTCAAGTGGCTTTTGCCTCAAATTTGCTTCCGTCGTTGTCGCTATCTTGTTTTTGTCATCTTGTTCCCACCATTCAGTTTTCGTGTGCCTTTTGGCGTTGCACCATCTTGTTTGGATTATTTCGTCTTCGCCGTCTTGTTACCGTCGTTGTTTCCATCATGTTTCGTCCAACTGGTTTCCGTTATTTTATTTACGCCGTCTTGTTCTCTCCACCTTGTGTATATGTACCTTTTTAGCTTTCCGCTATCTTGTTTTCGTCATCTTCTTTCTTACGGCTAAATTCAACATCTTCGTCTAGCATATTGTTTCTGCACTTTAAGGTTCTTTTGCCAGAAGCTGGTGTCAACATATTGAAATAAGTTCCTTTTGGCAACTTTCAACAATTATCTGTCTTGCTCCCCCTTAATGGGCCATTTCGGTATCTACTTTTGAGGTCAGAAGTTGCGATATATTGTAGGGCGTCTTTAAAGGTTAAGTTGCAAAATTACGTTACTGTCGAAGGTGACTAATTCTTAAAATTAGCTTATGTGAATTTACGCGTGCTAGATGTGTTCTTAACGTGTGCAGCCGAGCTAGTGGGCCTGTGGTAACATGATCTGCTTAGCATTCTGGAGGTAATGGGTTCGATTCCCGTTATCGTCTACCCTGTATGAGGTTGTTTCAGGAGATTTTCTTCATACACATATAGCATGTTTACTGCGTATACGCACATCATGTCCGGCTATTTAGGGGAATGCTGGGGTAGATCTTCTCAAAACCATAACTCTGTTCCTTTCGATCCTACCCTGATAACACCTGTCTTTAATCCCAGCAAGCATAGATACTTAATGTATGTATGTTGGGAATCTATGACTGTGGCCGAAAGAGCTTGTAAAGCTCAAGGACCCCGCGCTCCCTATTGAGGAGGGAATGAATCTCGTCGATTGGGAGGAGAGAGTGAGAGGGATGGAGAGAGAGAGAGAAGCGGACGAGGGAGGCGGTAGGAGAGAGGGAGAGGGGAGGGATGTTGAAACCTGCTTCAGTATATTGAATTCTACCAAAAGAATCATATTTCAAGATTTTAAAACCACATTTAAGAATCTGCCAATTATTTTAAGATGTTGAAACCAGTTTCTGGCAACAGGACCTGAGATGCAGAAACAAGATGTTGAATTCAACCAAAAGGTGCTTCCCCGCCCTTTAATTTTGGCACAACTCGTCCAGTTGTGAAGCACCAAAGAGCAATGAAGTAATCACGAGTAAAAGTTGCAAGAGGAAATATCGTCTCTCTAACTCTTCACCTTGGATTGTTCAAATCTGCGCCATTTTGGAAGTACTAAAGTAGGAATTTTTTAAGTTTTTTTTTTGTTATAGTGCCTGGGTCTCCCAACTTCTGCATTTTCCTTCCTTCTTTAATGTTGAAATGCTAAAGTAGAAAGTTAGGAACAATTGCAAACAAACGAGGAACCATCGCATGCGTAATTTACATTTTTTTAAAGTAGTGTGGGGTGCTATAGTGTGTGTTTCTTGCCTCTTCACTTTAGATTGTTTATACTTCCACTAGTTTTTAAGTACTAAAGTAGAAATTACTGAACATTTGGGACAGTCTGATGCATGTTCTATATTTTTTTAAAGGTTGTTATGGATGTTAACGTGTCCGTGCCTCCCTTGGGCCGTTTACAATTGATCCAGTTTTGAAGTACTAAGGTAGAAATTTAGCAAGAATAGAGGAACGAGACTAAACACGTTTTATATTTTTAACAGTGTCCCTCCTCCTACCTCCTTTCCTCCCTGTCATAGTATGTGAAACCCCATTTCCTTAAATTGAAGATATCTTATCAGATGTGCAGGTACAAACGATAATAGTTTATGGGCGCAAAAAGAGAGAAATCGGATGGATTTACTTTTTTTTCTCCCACTCGCTGTGAGTAGGCTGCTATGTACACAACGTTGCGCTTCAAAGGGCCAGTGATCCAAAGTGGATCTCGCCTAAAAAACTCGCTGCTAAGCCTAAATCACACACCAAGGTACGTACGAAAAAGACCAAAGCGGCTCCGCCAAGAAAACTGCCACCTCACCAAAATAGAAGTAGTTTCTTCGCAAAGACGGCCGAAATAATATTGCACATAATATGCGCAAAGTGCCATTGAACAGTATCATTAAAATTGTTATTATTCAGATGTTCACTGGGGCATAAAATGTTTTCCTGGCCCTAATTAACCACAGAATTTTGCTCAACTTCATCTTGTGGTCTCATAATCGTACTCGTCCCCAAATAATTCTTAAAGAATAAAACCTACAGCATAATAGAAGTTTAAAGCAGTCTTATTTGCAAGTCATTTGCCTATGTTTGGGCTTGCTTCGTTTTTATTCTTTTATTTACAATTTTGTAACAATTGCATACCGCAAAACACTCACCTTGAACAAATCCCATGTAGGTTTGTCCATCTATTTGAACTTGTGATTCCAGAAGTTCGAAGAAATTCGGAAACCAAATGTTAGCGTTAGGAAAATAATTAAAATAAAAAAATCGAAGTGCAAACGAATTTTTAATCGACCTGATATACTAAAGAGTGTGCAGTCATAGTTATAATAGTGAGGTTAATGAGTGTATTGAAATAATAATGCAGACGGAGTACGAATGGGTACAATATTTCTTCCTCTCTGTGATGGTACAACCCAATAATCCCGTTCCATTTATATTTTCCTTTTTTCCACATTCATAATTGAACGGTTCTTTGTACAATGTATGATAAGGAGGTGGTAACGCTGGAAGGTCGGTATCCTTTTCTATCTTTTGATCTGGTTGTTTTCTCGACTTGAGTGACAAACCAAGCAAAAACTCAGTTACGAAAGACATCAGAGACAATCCAAATCCGCAACTAATGATGTAGTAGGTAAGGAGGAAGTCTGTATTTCGTAGTTGCCTTTCTATGGATTTTAGGTTTAGTGGGCAAATCAACGCATTTGGTGTGTTTTCTCTAATTTTATGTTTCACAACACCACCTTCGACCAGATGTGCTAAACTAAGCTAAAATTTAAAATCATAATTATCATTTCAGGTACTTACATGTTGTCAAAAAGTGGTTTGAATTTAAATCCTTTACTGTATGCAAACGCTCTTTCTCTTTCCAGAACATTCCATGTTGTAATAACAAACACGCATCTCTCCGATTCCGGCAAATTTTCATTGGTCCTTTGCAGATAATCATTATACATTAACTGCTCCAAAATCACCTTATCATCTATGTATAAATAATTTTTGGTTTTGACGTAATCCTCCATAATTTCTCTTTTGGTTTTGTTAAAATAGTGGGCATTAGCACCTCGAAAATGCGCTTCTAAAACCTTACCCACCATTAAAAACGTTTTTGGTTACATACTAATATTTACATCACTTGCAGCTTGTTGAATTGTGTTGCCTCGATCTGTGATCCAGTTGTAGCGCTTTGCTCCGATATCGGACGGTTTTGATACCGGAAGGGTAAATATGGAGAGAGTTAGAAATGCGGTGAGGTTTGCGTATAAAAGGCAGTAAGAATTGTTATGAAAATCCACCATGCGGCGAAAAGTACCCTCGTTGAATCTGTAAAAAGTTATGCATTAGGTCAGTTCAGTTTGGTAGTTATCCATTTTACCGGCAGTCGGAAACATTGTCGATCCCTGCTTTATTAACGCACCGTACACGAACCACATACATGCAAATAGGTTATGAGTGAGGTTTTGCTGACCTGGACAAACTTTTTTGTGTAAGAAGATCAGCAAGGCTACTACTGGACCCATGCAAATTAGTGAGGTGAGTATTAAAATCCAGACGTCAACAGTAAATGGTGCTAGTAATCCTGAGCCAGTTGCAGATTCAAGAGGACGTTTCATTAATACTACCCATTCACCCACATCTAAGGTAGGTGAATAATCTAGGTATTTTATGAAATCTGGTAGAACTGGTAAAAATGCTGCTGCTATATCAGCCTCCTACGGCAGATAGTTATATAAGTTTAAACTATTTCATATAACTTACCTTTTTGGAAAGTATTCCAAAAATTCCACTCGTTTCATTACCCAAACTTCCATCTTTAAGGACGATGAGACTATAATTGAAATTGAATCTGTCTTTTACGTATTTAATGAATTCAAATGCTGCTCCCCTTCCAACCCAATCTCCATTTTCTAGTTGTTCGGCGTAATTTAATGGTTCATTCTAAATATGAAGCAACGTTGAATTTTAAGAAAATGTTTAGTTTATAGTTACCTGAGTCGTGACAATTTTTAGATGTGTTTTCTCTAGCAAACTTCCTAAATTCCTCAGGAATGTTGTTTTAGTTTCAGTCTCTGAAAATAGAAATAAGGTATGTACTGTTGGTTTATGTTTTTAACTACTTTAAGGGGCGGAACAACTCAACTAAAAACGGGTCAAGTAAAGTTAGTAAGCATAGCTCAGTCGGGTGATTTTTGGTTTTCCCTAACTTGTCGTTCTTTAATCGGACATTAGGCTAATCGTTTACATATTATATCTATATACAAGATGTCTCCGAATTGCGGATATCAGATAATTTTAAACTAAATATAGGTCGATTTAGCCTATTTTAGTTTATATGCAAAGCTAGAGGGGCTAAAAGTTGCCGAAGAATCTTCTTGTTTTCAATAAACTCTAGAACGGTCTTTGTTGTGACCGTGAAATTATTAACTGTGAATCCTCATTTACTTTATTCTATCATTTGAGAATTTTAATACAAAATATTTGACGTTTTACGAAGTTTTGTTTACTGTCTGGTAAGCAACACGTGATACCTACGGCTATAACATTCGCAGCCTTATAGAATTTGTCACTTTGAAACACATTTAACCGCTTTATGGAAAAGTGACGTGTAACTAGTTTTTTTTCTGCATCCAACCAAAGGTCGTTGTGTGATTTTGTTTAATTTTGATTGATGAAGCAAGTTTGCAAATTTAATGTATTTAATTCTGTAAAAGTATACGCGTGACATTGTAGTGTACATTCCAGTCAGACTGGCTTTGTTTCAAGCACTTGTTTTACTTAATACTAATAATAGATTTTGTTTAATTTCTTTTTATTTGCGTTAATTTAGTAACGCACTGAAAGGTTAAGTGGTGTACGATCAGTTATTAGGTAAAAATATATTTCTTTGGTGCTGTATCGTTATTTTTTTGGTACTTGGGGATTTATGTTCTGAGGCCTGCTAACAGAGAATTTATTCACATACGATACGATATTACGTTTTCATTTGTTTTATTTGTGTTCAGTTCAATTGGTCTTGAGAAACATAAAGATTTGTCATTATTTCTTTGTCTTTAACTTAACTTAATCGGCACTCATTCAGGTCAACATTTTTTCCTTACTTTACTTATGACCATCGTCATAACAGTATCTTTGCCTTCTTGCGGTTTGAGGGCTATACAAAAGCAAAGCAAGTGGTTCATTTTAATTTTCATTGTACTTTCTATGCCAACCACACACCCACGCATCCAAGCGCTTTTCATAGAGACTGAGCTGCTCCCTATCGGGTCACGTCACATGTTCTAATTTGGGCATGTGTATCTTTGTGCACGTGACGAACTCTAATCGATTTTGATTTTGATTTCAATAGACACCTTTTGATACAAAAGAAAGTTTTCTTGAAAATTTTTTGTCTCTTGTGAAATTGCTGTAAAGTAAACGGTTGAGCCATATGAAAATATTCAAAGGAACGCAAATTTGAATTAAGTTTGGTCGTCATTGTTGAAAATACGGTTTAGTAAGAAATGCCTAGCGACCGTTGGACAATCATTTACCTTAACTGTCAGACAAACAAATAATTCTCAATAAGCGAATCTTTGCAAAATATGAATTACACATTGATATGCTGCTGGTGTATAATTTTTACGAGGGCAACGATCATGAAAGTACGATAATTTATATGGAATGATTTCCAAATCGTGGAGTCCCAAACCACCAAACTTTCCAAAATATTGAACGGTATCTTTGGGAAAATAGTAGTTTTACCCAACGAAATTTAGAAAGAGTATGTGAACGCGATGTAAGAACGACAGAAATGGAAAAACATATATTTGGAGGAGTCCATGAAGACCCAAAATTAAGTCCTAAACATATGGAAGATTTTACGTATTGATTTTCAAGAAGGACTGAACTTGTGTCAAATCTTCAGGCTTCAAACAATTCAAAATTTACATTTTGGGAGGCAATTTTTTTTTCTTTGGCGAAAGATCTGGCTTCACAAATTTACATAACGAACATGTTGCTTATGCTACAAAGATGAATTTAAGATTAACATGCCTGGACAAATCGTTTAAATGGAGAGAGTTACATACATTTTTTACACAGTGTATTTCCGAATTATTGGAAGATTTGTCCTTGTCAATTCGTCGAGACATGTGTTTCATGCACGATGGAGCTCCTCCTCATTTCGCACTAGCGGTATGAAAATGTCTGAATCAAATGTTTCCAGGAAGGTGGATCAGAAGAGGTAACGATGTTTTCCAAAAATGGCCGGCACGATCACCTCCGTAAAATTGACTCGTCCCCTGTGGACAATGTCAGTACTGCCAGATTTCCTGCGCATTTGTGCGTCAGTGAAGATGGCGATGATTTTAACCATTAACTTTGATTATTCAATTTATCTTTTTTACAATTTCAAATAAAATTAGGAGGAAAATAGGAGCTCGGAAAAAAACGCTGGTACATTTTCGCACTTGTTCATACGTTTCCATATCTTCAAGAAAACTCTTTTTAGTATAAAAAGGTGTCTATTGTAATAAACATTTTTCCGACGTAATACTATCATTATTAATACGAACATTTTTTGGTAACTTTGTACCCCTCTAGTGGGTTAACAAAGTAACTTTGGATATAGGCAAAATGGTCCTATTTTTATCTAGTATAAAGGTGTACATGTAATTTGGAGTCACCCTGTATATTATATATTAGTTGCATTTAGATGTAAAAATATTAAAATTGCTTAGTAACACCAAGTTTAGTTTGACATATGCAAAAATTTTGTAATTTGATTCGGCAACGTCAAGGGCTGTTATTCTTGTACTATTTATCTTTCAAAATTTAAAGTATAAACCACTTCTCTTGTGAATGTGCCAAATTGTGGATCAAGTCAACGCCGTAACATAATCAAGTATTGCCGAATTTATATATATATATATATATATATATATATATATATATATATATATATATATATATATATATACAGTGTGTCCCAAATTTTGGAAACGCTCAATATTCTCATTTGTTTGTAAAGTGACATAGTTGAAAATTGGGGAGTTTATATTAGCAATCATATATCGTTCAATTTTTTAATGCCCGGAATAAATCTAAATACACCTTATGCATGAAATCCTATTCCTACCTTCAATCATTTACGAAATAATTGACAGACTATTTAGACAATTTGACAGGCGGTAAAATCTATGATGATTTTGGTAGAAGAAACGAATTTTGTGAGACCATGATGGCTAAGTGGGACGAGAATAATGATTTCTTCAATAACATTGTTTTTGCTGATGAAGCGACATTTATACTAAATGGGAATGTGAATTGTCATAATTATAGGTACTGGTCAGATCAAAATCCGCATTGGATGAGAGAAGCGCATTCCCAACACCCTCAGATAATAAATTTTTGGGGTTGTATGGAATTCGCGCTATAGGGGCATCTTCATAGAAGGGAATTTAACAGCTGAAAGATATTTGGATAGGCTTCAAAATTTAGTCGTTCCTAAAATTCAACGTTTATCTAGCCCAAACTATCAAAGTACATGGTTTTAGCAGGATGGAGCTCCTCCTCTATGCTCGTGTAGTGCGGGAATACCTGAATACAACTTTTCCTCACAGATTCATAGGCAGAAGGCTTCCTATAGTGTGGCCAGCGAGGTCTCCCGACCTCTCGTCATTAGATTACTTTTTCTGGGGGCATCTAAGAAATAAGGTTACGAAACCGGAGAACCTCGATGATTTAAGACAACGCATACAAATTGAGTTTTTCTTGATCTATTTAGATTCTACAACCTGTGTCGAAATGGTCTGTCAATTAATTCGTAAATGGTTGAAGATAGGTATAGGACTTCATACATAATATGTATTTATATTTATTCCGGACATTAAAAAATTGAATAAAGTACATGGTGTTCCGTTTGAATGATCAAAGTTGCTTTTAATTTTTAATAGAAACGGCAACACTGCATCACGGAACATATTTTTGTTTGATAGAACATGATTGCTAATGTAAACTCTCCAAGTTTCTTCGTGTCACTTTACAAATAACTGAGATAGTTGAGCGTTTCTAAACCTTTGGGATACAATATACACACACACATATATATATATGCTTAGCGCTGAACAAAATAGATGTGTCTAAATTTTGGACTACCTTGAATTTTCACAGATTAAAATGTCAACTTTGTTATTGTTAAATCAGCGTCGACTTAGACATTGACAAAGTAGTTTGCTGACTGTGAGTGTTTGAAGAAAATGATTTTGTGAAAAATGGAAATTACTTATAATGGGTTTCTTTGGATGATTTTTTACGATTTTCACAAAGGCCTAACTCAACAACGATGCATAGAATCACTTCCTTTAACTTTTGGTAATGAAACACCATCAGAAAACACTGTTTATAATTGGTTAGCTGAATTTTGTTGTGGTAGTGCGTCCGTCAGTGATGAGTGTCGTGAAGCTCGACCAAAATCGGTTGTGAGCTCAAAAAACATCGATGCTCAGCGCAGCATGATTGTTCAAGATCTCCAATGTGACGTGCCTCGAGATAACGGCGTTCCTTGCCATATCACATACTGCAATATATTCGATTTTTCATGAACATTTGGGAGTCAGAAAGATGCACCGGGAACTAAGCAACAATCCATTGGTAACTTTTTAGAGATAAACAGGTAGCTGTTTGAGATAAATAGGTTTCGTTTGTGGGGGAGTAAACAGCTACCTGTTTCTGTGAAATCAATAGGTAAGGAGGAGGTTACCATAGTTTCGACTACTTTGAAAGGTTTCTCTTGATAGATCTTCTACCTAATAAGTTGCACGTACAACTGCACAATATTAATTTTTCTAACGATGTAATTGATTATTATCGTGACGAACGATACAAGCTAATAATTAATTGAATTGAATGGATATGAAATGTAATTTTTGTCAAGTTCTGTATGGGTAGAATATCAAACCATGATAGTTCAAATCAGACCATTATTTTTACTTATCTATTAGAAAGACGTCTATTTTCTAGAGAGAGGAAGCTATTTACTACAATTCTGTAGCTGTTTAACAGCTATCTACAAATGAGCACATGTTTACCCCACATGGATAGCAGTTTTCTAGAATTATGTAGCTATTTATTGACCTGATAAAGTTTATTAACCTAAGCATCTAAACAACGTAAACAGACCTAGACGTAGTTTATTGATTTAGGCAAAGTTTATAGACATTTAACCTATTTAATATTTAAGAAACACTTTAAAGCATACTTGTGCTAAGAAATTGTTGCCCTAGACAGACTTCATTGAAGTAGACAAATCTCATTAATCTAGATATAGTTTATTAACTAAATGTAGTTTATAGGTATTAAATTTTATTGATTTTGGCAAAATGCATTAAACTAGGCAGTGGTTATTGGATATAGATTAGGCAAACGGACCTAGGCAAAGTTTACTGATTTAGGCAAAGTTCATCGACTTTTAGCTACAACAAGAACTTCTAAACAAAGACGCACTTTAGCTACGATAAGAACTACGTTGTACTTTATCCAAGAACAGAGTTAATTAACCGGGATAGACTTAGGATATACACGAAGTACTTAGTATATATAAGAAACACTTTAAGACAACTTCTACTAAGAAATTATTGATCTGGATAAACTTTATTGCAGTACACAACACTCATTGATCTAAATATAGTTTATTGGCCGTAATATAGTTTATGGGTTTTCAGTTTTCTTGATTTTGGCAAAATGAATTTATCTAGGAAGAGGATATTTATCTAGATTAGGCAAATAGACCTACACAGAGTATTGATTTAGGCAAAGTTCATCGACCTTTAGCTACAAAATACTTCGTCTTTGACCAAAATCTATTTTATCTAGAAACAGAATCGGTTACACGAGATATAATTGGTATAGGACACTTTAGCATACACAAGAACCTCTTTGTAGAGACACTGGAGATAATTTACCCGACAGATACTTAGCTTGGATAAAAATCACTTATCCAGGCTTGACTAAGAGCGTATTGAACTGGTAGCTAGGACTACCAGGACTAGGACTAGGCATGAACCACAACCATTTTACTGGAATCACCTAGCTCAAACACACTTAGTGCAGGCACGAACCACTTAGCTTATACAAGAAACTCCAAATCGTACTTTGGCTACGTTTTTATAGGACTAAAGTTTGTTCTCCTTGGGAAAGCCCATTGACAAAGTTTAATGAGTTACAATTTAAAAACCTAGATACAGCGCTTTATCCTAGATACAGTTTATGTATTAATTTATACTTTCAAATGGATAAGAACCATTTAGTTAACTAATAACTCTTAATACGATGTGGCTGCAGATTTTTTTGTTTTGTTCTTTACATAAGATTTTTTTGTTTAGTGCAGGAGACGAAAGATGTTAGCGCATTAACTGCATCGCGAGCGGTTATTAGCTCTGTTCACTTACGGTTCAAGAACGCCCAGCCGGGAACCGGTTGACGCAGAGTTATTGTCATCTTGCCTCAAGTTTATTTTTAAAAATAAGCTAATATACGAGTGAGTTCTAATGTGTGTGGTTATATCAATGACAACATTGCCGAGCGAGGCGGACCGAGTTCCGTAAAAATTAAAACGGCTACTATATGATTGATCAATATTGTGACGTGCGTAATTCAATTTCAAATACTTCCTTTTACTTTGACCTTTCATGTTATTTTTCTAAAATTTGTAATGTTATATATATATATATATATATATATATATATAAAAAGTTCCTTTCGTTAAAAATTATATGCACGTCACTCTCCCGATCTCCCGTTATTGAATGTTTTCGACATTAAAAGATTTGCGCAATGCATATATCTCATAAAATTGAAATTTATGTTTCAAAAAGTGTTGAAGTGCAAGTATGGGGTTATTTTAAAAATCTCTTGTCATATGTGAGTTTGCAACATTTTCCTAAAAGCATGATCTAAATTTGTTATATATGTTTATATAAAAGTGTCTCTAAAATAAATACATGAGTAATGAAGAGATTAAATTTTTTGAACTCTTGTGCCACGATCTTTTCAATTTATTTTTAATTTTAATATACAGCGAGTTGTGCTCCTAGTTCGGGTTGAATTTAGCTAAAATCGTGCAGTGGTTCATGGACTGAATAGTTACGTTTACCAAGAACTTTTAGATGTACGTTGTTAGTGTACTTCATTTACAGCCCAACCTGTATTTAGGTGTGAAAATGTGTGGTTGACTTTATTCATTTAATAAATGTGTGGTGGTTGAAACCCGTTTCAAAATCTCCTTATTAATGTACTTAGTTTCAGCATGTTTATTTATTTTTCTTGAACTGTTTTTATTTACTTTTAATTGATTGAAAGATTGTGTTTTTATTTATTTGCCTGTATATCTGTTTCTTTTGGTGTATACTAATTAAATGTTCTTACAACATTCCTTGTTTGATTTTAGGGTTTACTTTAATAAAATCCGTAGCGCCCACTTTTTTACGGTATAATATATATATATATATATATATATATATATATATATCTGATAGAATTAGCTGTAAACACTTTGCGTTTGGTACTATGTATTATAAATAGCAATAAAAAAATTGCCAACCGAGGCGGAGCCGAGTTCGGCAAAAATCAAAACTGTAAATTGCAGAATACGGATTACACTATCCCGTAATTGTCCCGCTTTATTAAGTTAAAAAACAGTTTGAAGTTAACAACCAGCAATAGTTCTAATAAAATTTGTTCGTTATGCTATCGTTTAACTAGAACAATAGCATAATTACATGTTTTATATTACATGTTTTAATGTGTAAGGTTAACATAAAGACCTGTTGTGCAATTTTTGAATTGTAAAAAAGTAATAATTATTGTGCACCTGGATAGGATTATTTATTTATTAAACATTTTCCTCTTTATATAATACCGGTTATAATATATAATATGTAGTTTGATACATACTTCAATACATAATACTCATGTTAATCAAATACTAAAGTTTCATCTTCGTTTGTCAAATATGAAAATCAAAGTGTTTTAATTAATTTTTAACGCTTATTTAGTTTCATATTAAAAACCGTATAAGAGAATCTTATTTAAAATTGAATAAAAAGTTTCTAACAATTTCAGAGTTGTGGCCAGGAGCACCGCCTTGTAAACATAATTCATTTAAATGTGCTAATGGCACATCGCCTATTTCAGGCACACTATTTTCCAAAATTTGGATAAACTTTATTGCAGTACACAACACTCATTGATCTAAATATAGTTTATTGGCCGTAATATAGTTTATGGGTTTTCAGTTTTATTGATTTTGGCAAAATGAATTTATCTAGGAAGAGGATATTGATCTAGATTAGGCAAATAGACCTACACAGAGTATTGATTTAGGCAAAGTTCATCGACCTTTAGCTACAAAATACTTCGTCTTTGACCAGAATCTATTTTATCTAGAAACAGAATCTGTTACCCGAGACATAATTGATATAGGACACTTTAGCATACACAAGAACCTCTTAGTAGAGACACTGGAGATAATTTACCCGACAGATACTTAGCTTGGATAAAAATCACTTATCCAGGCTTGACTAAGAGCGTATTGAACTGGTAGCTAGGACTACCAGGACTAAGACTAGGCATGAACCACAACCATTTTACTGGAATCACCTAGCTCAAACACACTTAGTGCAGGCACGAACCACGTAGCTTATACAAGAAACTCCAAATCGTACTTTGGCTACGTTTTTATAGGCCTAAAGTTTGTTCTCCTTGGGAAAGCCCATTGACAGATAAAGTTTAATGAGTTACAATTTAAAAACCTAGATACAGCGCTTTATCCTAGATACAGTTTATGTATTAATTTATACTTTCAAATAGATAAGAACCATTTAGTTAACTAATAACTCTTAATACGATGTGGCTGCAGATCTTTTTTTTGTTCTTTACATAAGATTTTTTTGTTTAGTGCAGGAGACGAAAGATGTTAGCGCATTAACTGCATCGCGAGCGGTTATTAGCTCTGTTCACTTACGGTCCAAGAACGCCCAACCGGGAACCGGTTGACGCAGAGTTATCGTCATCTTGCCTCAAGTCGGTTTATTTTTAAAAATAAGCTAATATACGAGTGAGTTCTAATGTGTGTGGTTATATCAATGACAACATTGCCGAGCGAGGCGGACCGAGTTCCGTAAAAATTAAAACGGATACTATATGATTGATCAATATTGTGACGTGCGTAATTCAATTTCAAATACTTTCTTTTGCTTTGACCTTTCATGTTATTTTTTCTAAAATTTGTAATGTTATATATATAAAGTTCCTTTCGTTAAAAATTATATGCACGTCACTCTCCCGATCTCCCGTGAGTGAATGTTTTCGACATTAAAAGATTTGCGCAATGCATATATCTCATAAAATTGTAATTTATGTTTCAAAAAGTGTTGAAGTGCAAATATGGGGTCATTTTTATTTTAAAAAATCTCTTGTCATATGTGAGTTTCAACATTTTCCTAAAAGCATGATCTAAATTTGTTCTATATGTTTATATAAAAGTGTCTCTAAAATAAATACATGAGTAATGCAGAGATTAAATTTTTTGAACTCTTGTGCCACGATCTTTTCAATTTATTTTTAATTTTAATATACAGCGAGTGCACCTAGTTCGGGTTGGATTTAACTAAAATCGTGCAGTGGTTTATGGACTGAATAGTTACGTTTACCAAGAACCTTTAGGTGTACGTTGTTGTGTACTACATTTACAGCCCAACCTGTATTTAGGTGTGAAAATGTGTGGCTGATTTTATTCATTTAATAAATGTGTGGTGGTCGAAACCTGTTTCAAAATCTTATTAATGTGCTTAGTTTCAGCATGTTTATTTGTTTTTCTACTTCTTTTATTTGCTTTTAATTGATTGAAAGATTGTGTTTTTATTTATTTGCCTGTATATCTGTTTCTTTTGGTGTATACTAATTAAATGTTCTTACAACATTCCTTGTTTGATTTTAGGGTTTACTTTAATAAAATCCGTAGCGCCCACTTTTAAAAAGGCTGTTTAATACCTTTGAGACTTGTTTAGTGTAAATAATGAAATTTTTCCACCGCGCATCTAAATGCTCTGTAACGAAGGTGTTACTCGCTCCTGCCGCTGAGTTTACGGTATATATATATATATATATATATATATATATATATATATATATATATCTATATCTGATGGAATTAGCTGCAAACACTTTGCGTTTGGTACTATGTATTATAAATACCAATAAATAGCAATAAAAAAATTGCCAATCGAGGTGGAGCCGAGTTCGGCAAAAACTAAAACTGTAAATTGCAGAATACGGATTACACTATCCCGTAATTGTCCCGTTAAAAAACAGTTTGAAGTTAACAACCAGCAACAGTTCCAATAAAATTTGTTCGTTATGCTATTGTTTGACTAGAACAATAGCATAATTACATGTTTAACGTGTATGGTTAACATAAAGACCTGTTGTGCAATTTTTGTATTGTAAAAAGGTAATAATTATTGTGCACCTGGATAGGATTATTTATTTATTAAACATTTTCCTCTTTATATAATACAGGTTATAATATATAATATGTAGTTTGACATTTACTTCAATACATAATACTCATGTTAATCAAATACTAACGTTTCATCTTCGTTTGTCAAATATGAAAATCAAAGTGTTTGAATTAATTTTTAAGGATTATTTAGTTTCATATTAAAAACCGTATAAGAGAATCTTATTTAAAATTGAATAATAAGTTTCTAACAATTTCAGAGTTGTGGCCAGGTCATTTCTTGTAAACATAATTCATTTAAATGTGCTAATGGCAAAATGCAATTTCAGGAAATTTTCAAAATTTGAAACGAATCGATGGAAATTTGGCTTCTCCAACTTGTATCATAAATTTCCTACCAGGTCACGAAAACCGCAACTTCCTATCTCAAGCCGTTCTTGAAATACCCCGCAAAACTATCGAAATCGGGACAGACTGTACTTGGGCGCTGTTTGTATGGACTATGAAGTTAAAACTCGCGAAGGAGATTCGGAGATGTCGGAATTCTGGTGATTAACTTAATTTAGTGTACATTCTAGCACGCCGCTGTACACCGATTGTGCATCAATACTTTTTTTTATAATCAAATGTAATTAAATTTGTTAATTAATTTTCTTTGAATCACCAAATTTATGTAAATCAATTAAACTACTTATTTTCAGTTTTAATTAAAGTTTTCACTTCTGATGGCCAGTCTGACAATTGTTGCTTTTTTTGTAATATTTAAAGCGCTGTTTAATTTATTGGTTTAGTTAAAAGAAACATCATGCTATGTGTTTTTATATTATATAGACTATAGTTAAAATGATTAAAAAATAATTTTTGGAACGACTGATTCAAAGTTTGGTAGCAGTAACCATTGTAATTGCCTAGCAATTTTTTACTTTGAGCGTAGCCACCGTTCTGGTAGACGTGTTGATAATGGTATTATGAAACATCACGATAGTGGTCTTTACCCTGTTTGAGACTTTGATTACCCTTTAGAGAGGTTAAACCTCCATTGATAGTTTGACGTATCGTGTCTTATATAATTTTTTTTTTCGTACTACGTATAATTATTGTATAAAACGGTTGGATATTATGTTAAAATAACTACAATAGTAATATTGAACAACAAGATAATCTTTTAAAGTTGTTTGTTTCAGTAATATTTAATTCGTTCTAATAATAATCAGTAGTAACAATGTGTTTGAAGGTTATACTTTTGAGTTTGAATTTCTGTTTAAATTTTTTCCACTAAAACCGCAACTGGTAGGTTATTCGAGAAGTGTTTCTCTAAGTTAGTAGAAAGAGTAGGGTTTCACACGGATTTTCGATGGAAAAACGTCCAAAAGTATGACTTACATGTCTACTAAATGATTGGAGTTCCTATGACGACGTGGATAGTATGGAAGTCAAATCCGTGCAAAAAAACGTTCACTCTTTTACTCTGAACGGAATGAATGTCCAGAGGGCGGTCGGAGTACTACAGTGCTGTGGCTTGTCGAGAGCTCTCCAACGAGTGGTCGCATGACGTATGTACGATCTACTGTTTACAAATTGTTGAAAACCATTCCCTTCGCCGAGACCTCTCCTAATTTTGATAGGAGAGCATTGGTGAAAACGAACTCTTTCTCACTCCACGGTAGGTAACGGGATGGGGGGCTCACAATCCTCTTGGTGACAGATCGTAATAGGTCATAATATTCATTTATTGGACATTGCAGTCATGTCTTAGGACATGTTTCTACGCGAAATCATTCGCCAGCTTGCCACTTTCCCATCAGATCCAACATAACCGTAGGTACTAGTGTGCCAAGGAAAATTTTAAAGAAACCGCATCATTCCACGTCAAACCGCTCAGCTTAAAACCCACGTAAGAGCGGACAGACGTAGATACTCAATAAGTTAATATGTTACATTTTTAAGGATCACATGAATTTTGGTCGAAGATGTCACGATCATCATTTAAGAAAAGTTTTAGTGGAAAAAATGTCCAAAAGCGTGAATTCAATCTCAATAAATGATTATTATAGAGTTCCAATGACGACATGAATTGTGACTCTCCGACTACCCTACGCGGAGTTCGTTTTCACGATTGGTCTTCTCTCAAACTTAGGAGGGGGGAATTAGAAAAGATATAATTTAATATTGCTCCAAGGAGAGGTTAAAAATGCTCCTATGTACAGCTTCACAGTACTATAATGAAAGTCCTCGCTGATTCGAGTATTTTTTCACCAATTCCCATCCCTTATAAGCGAGATTTGTCATTATACGAAACGTTGCATCTTAGATCTCGTGCGACATGGCGTCAGAATGCTCTATCTTACCCATTAAATTGTCACCCAAACCCCCCTCCGGCTACCCCTTGCGAAGTAAACAAGTTAGTATTTCGGGGATTTGGTCTTCTCACAAAATGGGCGATTGAGGGTAGAAAAAACGCTTCATGGTACTCAAATGAAAAGCATCTGAGAAACACACTTTCACTTCGTAGCTCTTATGAACGAGATCGGCCATAATTCAAAAAAGGTAGATTATAGGTACGTCGTGCGGCTACTTGGCGTACTCGCAAAAAGTTGCGTCAAACTGCGGTCTCGGTCAATTACTCTCCGCGGAGTGAGAAATTGTTAAAGTTTTCTCGGTGGTTTTTCTCATACAATTTGAGTGGAAAATTTTTACTCGATACTCTCATGAAAGGTCTCGACACTGGGGACAAGGAGTAGTCCTCTACCAACTTTAACTCTCTCCTACCCCCTAAAAGCGAGTTTGGTTATAATTCCGAAACGGTAAATCACATAAATGCTATGCGACAACTCGTTTCGGCGTAGGATGGGATTTCAACACTATTGCACCCGGCCTAGAACGATTTATTTAAATCGCCTTCGCCATGTCTATTCTTTAAATCGTTTTTCTTAATCGTCAATATTTTATTTTTTATTTTCTAATTATGACTTAATTAAATTGTCTCTTACATCACTCCACGCTATTTGTATATTTTAGTTCTATTGGGTAATCATTAAAGTTGTTGATAGGGTCTTTAAGACCTAAGTATCATGAGGGAACTTATAATTTTACCAAACATTAATTTGTACGGTATTTTGTTTTGTAATTGTGTTATTGAAAGAAAATAACAATTTCGAATAAAACGTATGAACTAATTTAAAAAACTATAAATCGCTTTATCACATTTACATCATTTGGTATTGGATACTTTTATTTCTCTGTTTCTAGTAAAATATCATATGACCTAAGAATCAATTTCCTTTTATTTTATTACTCTTAAATCTGCCTTACACTTGTTTTTTCCACAATTGTCAATTGTAGTGATTTTATCGAATACTGGCCGTTAGTTTCGAAACTATGAATTATTTAATAGTACCGGACTTCTGAAAGGTAGTATAAGTTCATGAAACTGAACTTGATAACGCATAAATTCTTAGAAGCGCTTTTAGATTGTTTGTTATAATCATTTGTTATTTTGGCATACGAGTAATATTTACAGTAATTTAGTTAAGGCAGACGTTGAAACTAGCTAGTATCACTGCGTTTTAAGTAACAGAAGTAATCTAATCTGTGTGGAAAACTATTGTAACGATTGTTTGATATCTCTCAGATGGTTTGTTCATAATACATATCTATAGGTTAATGAACTTGTGGTGTTTTTCTTTAATGTGAATCCAGCTGTGAACCCCGTTTCGTATACAGCACATTATTTATGCGCAATTTTAAGTGTTTGTTTTGTTATTTATATGAGGTGATCGAATTAACGTCTACTTTTTTGTTTGTTTTGAGTAAAATAATTATGTTCCAACGTTTAGCAAGGGATTATTTTTCATTATAACGGAACATTTAACGTAAGATGCATTAAAGCATTATTTTTTATGAATTTGAGTATATTTCGCTGCGAATTTAAGATAAACGTGTGATACTTTTGTAGCCTTACAGGTATAGCGAAGATCTGCAGGTCCCAGAACTGCCTGTGATTACGTCCAAAGGTAAGCGAGGTATTTGGGTATTTAAACGAGCTGTGATTGTGTAGTTTCAAATACTTTGGCGCCCTTTCCGGTTTTATGTCAAACCCAACATCCTACTGTGACTTATTTATGGAAAGCTATCCTATTGTGCGCAAAATTAAGTAACACCTTACCCACCCCACGACTGAGCAGTCGAACAACCCCCAATTTTACCTGTTATCCCGTTCTACTGCCAGGTTATACGGTAACATTATTCAAGTCATTATAATGATAACGCGAATATTTTTTTAATATTTTTCCTCTCAAAAGACGGTAAAATGAAAAACACTATGGGTTGATTCAATTTATTGTGAAGGTACTTAACTTATTCAAACATTTCATAACTACGAGGGATTTACAGTATTTCTTGTCTCCAGCATAGATGGTTTTGAAATATGTTGCCCCTAGTAACTGCACTTGTTTTGTTATTTTATTGACAAACTAACTGCTAAATTTGGTTAGTCGAGCTTTAATAGGGTTAAAGTTGTGCAAGTTGAAAGTAGTGCTTGCACGAAGATTTTGGGAAATGGAAAAAAGTGAGCTTCATGCTATCATAAAGTACCTACAAAAGAAAGGTTTAACACCTACATAAATTCATACAGCTGTGATTAGTGTGCAATTGACAACAAGACGTGTAGTGGAGATAACAGTCTTTTTAAAGGTGTCAGCAAGATGGATACCCCGAATGTTGACGCCCGAACAAAAGCGTTGGAGAGTAACTTCTCCAATAGCCAATTTAGCCTTGTTTAACCGTAATACTAAATGTTTCTTCGATCGCTATGTTAGGGTTGATGAAACTTGGGTTCATCACTTCGATCCCCGTGCAAACAACAAAGTATGGAGTGGCATCATCCAAGATCCCCCCCCCCCCCCTAAGATAATGGCTACAGTTTTGTTGGATGCCAAAGGAATTTTACTGGTAGATTTTTTGGAATGTGGCAACACAATAACTGGTCAATATTATGCAGCATTAGTTACAAAACTTCGTTATTGCATTAAAGAAAAAAGCAGAAGAAAACTGTCACGCGGAATTCACTTTCATCAAGACAACGCCCCAGTTCATAAGAGCCTTATTTCTATGAACGCAATTCCTGACGCTGGGATTGAAGTTATGGAGCATCCACCCTATTCCTATGACTTAGCTCCCAGTGATTTTTATTTAATTCCATACCTAAAAAGTGTCTTCGGGGACGAAAATTTCAGAGCGATGACGCAGTTATGGCAGCAGTGCAGGACTTCTTCTGTGATCAAGACGAGTTTTTCAAGAAAGGTGTTGCTATGGTTGAACATAGGTTGAATAAGTGTCTTCATGTTCAAGGGGATTATGTTGAAAAATAATGTTGTATTCTATGCTGGGGACATTATATACTGTACATCCCTCGTATATGTAAAAATAACTAATATATTTACATGACAAGTATTTAAAAATTGCACACGTAGAGGAAAAATAATGATTACAGTAAAAGGGCTGATACAACGTCAATTTTATACCCATATAGACACATTTTTTAAAGAAAATTTAATTTTACATAAATTTTCTTTATAAAGCTTTTTTTTTAATACAGAGTGAAATAAATATAAAAATTAAATAGATATGATTCAAAACGCTGAAGCTGTATTATAGATATTTTTATAAGAGCGGGTGGCTTTGGGATTCCTTTGACATTAACATGTATTTATGTTTATTTTATTTTGCCACCATAATGTTCTTTATACGCCCCCAAATGCGGGCGTAATGTGGTCTTTATAGCACGGAAATGTCATTGTTGCTAAGCAGCATGATTGCCAGCAAACACATAACATGATAGTTTTTGCGTTTTCACCTTCCATTTTAGAATGTAAATTATTTACAAACAAACAGTACCTTAGCAACAATTTAGCAATATCACAGTATCTTAGTAACAACAAATTAGCCTACTGTCGACTTTATTTCACTGCATTTGCATTTAAAAACTTGCCGAAAATACTGAATCTTTTAATATTTTGTTCTAGTTCCATGGTGCAAAATAAATAAAACATTGTTAGTGTAAGGCATAATGTATTTATTCTCAGGAACATAAAAGCCTCGACGCGAAGCGGAGGGTTTAATTCCCTCGAGCCATAATCTTCTGAGTATTTTAATACATAAATATCTATTATTAATCTCTATCTGACATGAAGTTCATTCTGACATAGATTATTGTTTTTGTTTTTACAATGTTGCCTGCTTTCGTTATGAATGGATAAAACAGAGGTTGCGTAGTTATCCTAAACAAAGTGAAATTAAAATTATTTTAAGTTAACATCTAAATGTCTATTAATCTCTGTCTGTCATGAAGTTTCAAACGTCTTTTTGACATAGACTATTGTTTTTGCGTTTACAATGTTGCCTATTTTCGTAATGAACTTCTTATAAAAGAGGTTGCATAATTACCCTTAAAAAATGTTATTAAAATTATTTCATTTCTTTTAATTTCCATTTTGTAGGTTGGGAGGTCGTGTGGTGTTCCACACCAGATATTTTAATTATGCAAGAGGTTCTACAGTGATATTTTTGCAAAATATGAATCAGGTTATTAATTTATAGCATAGATTTTTATTAGTTAGGTCCCCCTTTACGACCTGGAATTTTTACTGTGAGCAAAAATTTTAAATTTCAATTGCTTTATTTAAAGTGCACAATTTTCATAGAAAATAGTGCCACTTGCGTTTTTAATTATCCTCGTGTTATTATCGTCATTAGATTTTGTTAATGAGTGCTTTTATGGAAATGGTACTTTAATGAATATGCTGATTTGCAAAGTGTCGTATGAATTTTAGGGCTACAGCAAGACTATTCTGAAAGATTTCCAAATAGGTGTACTTCCCATCATAACACATTTGTAGTGGATCAGAAACTGGGGAGACTTGAACACTTAAGAAGGTTGGCAGTAACTCCGGCCGACTTTCTGAGTTAGGTATTGAAACTGAGGAAAGAGCTTTGGATGTTATAGAAACGAATCCAAACGAAAGAGCCAATGCGATTTGGTATCGGTAAAGATTCTTTTATAAAGTATTCAAGCAGCAACACCTACGTCATTGCGTTCAGCATTTAGAACAAGATGACCACGTTCGTCGACTGTAATATTAGGAATGGCTGATTAATTGTTTTACTGTATGGAACGGTTTCCTTGAAAAATCTACTTGCCGCGTAATCATGTTCCATGAGGAACAGAATTACTAATTTGCATAACTCTAGAGAAATCCGACGACAATTTTTAAGCATAGTTCGGGCCGGTATTATTAGACTTTTTAATAAGCAAATGTTGAACGGTCAGTCCTACTTGAATTTCTTGTGTAGCGTCCCCCAAGTACCCTATCTTGAAAAGTGTAATTTGCACTTATTTGCAATAATGCAAATTCAAGAACAAAACAATCGCCAAGTGATTTATCTTGACTTTAATGGCAATAATGTTACTATTGCTCAAATTAATTGCTTACCTTACTTTGACTTTCCTGGTAATAATTAAAACACTAGAATTTATTTACAAGTCTGTTATTTAATTACTCGCAAACCTCAAATCTGATGAAACGAATTGGCCGTCTAGTGGTAGGTACGTTGTGCTATTTGACTGAGATAGGCTGGACGAGGTTAAGTGTTGATAAACAATGAAACTACCCAAATTAAAATTAACGAGCTTTGCGCTATGGTGGTTCAGCCCGTTAATATACTATTGTGGGAAAGAACCGCAATAAACACATAAACACAATAAAAAAAACCATGTAGTCACACCCATAATTGTGTCATAAATAATCAGAATAAAAATCGTAATACCAAACATGTGGCCCTTTAAAACCGATCTTGCCGGTCTTTAAGTAAATAATCACATAAAACAATAAGGCAAATTACGGTACATTTAAAATACAACAGTAAAATTGCACAGGTGATAAGGTAAATTCAAAGACAAAAGAAAATAAAAATTTAGTGACTACTAATGCACAAAATACATACGTACAGTTACAATAAATTACATATATAGAGAAATTAGTTCGCGGACAAACAATTCTACTGAACAAACTGACAAAAAAAACTTATTAAAACAAAGCCTTACAAGGGTAAGTTGTAAATAGATCATAACTTCACGATCGATATATAAGGTTGAGTACGTCAGAAAAATACAGCGCCCTTTCTCAGGTTACACATTCATCTATACAACAATAAAACAATAAAAATAAAATTCGAGGTATTTAATGGCTATCTGGACCCTGGAGTATGTACACACATTAGTTAATAACCGAGTAGTATCCTGTACCCGTTCGCCCACGCCCACCTCTATACAAATATAAATATAAACAACAAACAACAATGTTAATTCACACAAATAGAGTGAGGGAGCCCTGTACTGTCTTTTATTTTAGCAGATTTCAGCGTAATGGGCCCCCTTGTACGAATGAGATACCTTTGCAACGCAATGCTTGATTTTTAATACGTTATGTAGGTTTGTAGGATTATTTGCTGCAGCCTTAATTTATATAGAAATATCTACTTACACTTGAATATATAGTCCTTTAATTAATCACAGACACAAATCGTTAACATACGTGGTTTAACTTGAAGAAGGGTGACTTATTTATAGATGAATATTTGAAAAACACATTAAAACTAACTCCCGAATTCAAAAGAAAATGTACACGCAAGAAATATTTTAAAGACAAACCGGTTACAATGAAGGTATTTAATTAAGCACACCGATCTGGCTCGATCGACATTCTTAACTGTAACTCTCTTTTCCCCCGATTTCAAACTAACTATATCTACTCCCGAAAAACCACCCCCGTTTTTCAAAAGTAATAAAAAAAAAACAAAAAAAACTATTACGTTGGATCAGTTTCATATAAAGTATTGAACGACATCTTAATTTTAAAAATATGCATTCGTCCTTAACAAGCGCTACATTTAGGTCTCAAGTTTCAACGTACCGAACCAAGATCCCTTTGATTCGCGCTGTTCCGCCGTAATGAATTATTAGGGACATTTTTACATCAAGAGCGCGCGTATAGAAATTTCCAACAATTCGTCATGCCCGTTTCTACCCTAATATATGTTTCCCTTTTCTGTTCAATCTTTACTCAAATATCAATTACAAACATTACTTACATAAAAATACATAAAATAAAATATTCTGAAAACATTAGCAAATTACGACGTATTATCAAAATATTAAAAATCCACTAATTATCTTTTCTATCGCGGTAACAATAGCGATTTGATAAACCTTTATTACAATAATAAAATTTTCGCGGTCCGCTACCTACAATAGCTTGATTGATTGATTGATTCACCTCGCACCCTAGATATTACTCTTATGGACTTTAATCTCTGGGGAGCACTAAAACAAAAAGTATACCAGATTGCTTTCCACACAGAAGAGGAATTGTGGAACATAATTTTGAATGCGGCTAACGAAATTCGGCAAATCTAAACAGTTTTCGAAAAGTGAGAACTTGTATGTTAAGGCGTGCTAATGCATACAGAGCAATTGTGATTATTTTCCGCATTTGATTAAATAAGCAGCGGAAAGGTTAATGAGTTTAGAAAATCCCTATTTTTTATGTATTCTTGTGTTGTATTTGATTTCTAAATAAACACAATGCGATCAGTCACTCGAATTAATTCATAATAAAGAATTTTAAGCATTAAAATAATAAATATTTTTTTCGGTAACGGTTATTACACCAATTTAAAAATTTTTCTGAAAGTAAAAATTCTAGGTCTTAATCCGTCAAAACGTATGTTAAAAGTTATTGACAAGGTTCTTATTTTAGGAAAACCATCACTGTAATCAACTACAACTACTACAAACCTTTACAAACACTTTTTGAAATCGTCATATGTTCTTTGAAATAATGAAAAAATTTCAAAATCTGACATCCTTTTTTTTTAAAAAATAGCATTTTTTTCTGACTTTTTGATTGCAAAGTTTTTGAAAGCTTTTTGAGCGCCGGGAAAAAATAGTATCCAGGCCAAATAAAAAATACTTCACTTTTTTGGGTTGTAAATGGTAAAGCATAAATACAAAAATACACCATTAAAAACCCAAAAAAAGCTAAGTATTTAAAAAAATTAAAGTATTTCAAAAAAATATTTAAAATTTGTTTAAAAATAAAATAAAATGGAATTTTTTTTAATCTTACCTGATTCATGCGATTCAAAGGAAGCTGTATAAACTTCACTATAATTATATTGATAGGAAAAATTTTGGCTCAAATCGTCCAAAATTAATTCCATTTTACCCTGCACTTTTATTGTACGATTGCACCCGTATTTTTCCACCTAGATTTCCTTTCGAAGTCTAATAGCATACTAAAGCCCTAGTTATAATGTGTCAGCATTAAAATACGTTATTAAAAGCTAATGTGAATAGATGCGCAGGATAATAGCCGCTAACTACCCCATACCATACCATCATAACAAAAGAATAACATCAAACATTTACCTACACACAATTTATTGCTGTATTTAATTCTGAAAAACTTCAATTATCGTATCTTATCATCGGTTATAAAATTTTCTCACGTCATCATTAAAAACGTTTACACAGCGACGTTTTGGCCAAATTTTGTAGGTTACTGTGTTACTAGTATAATGTAACAATAGAATAATCAATATTTGCAATTTTTTGCACGAAATTATTGCAAAAGTGGATCACACAACATAATGCTTTTTAAAAGGGTTATCGTGTCTGTTCGTGATAAAATAGAAAGGGACAGTTTGTAAGGAAGTTGCACGAAAGCTTAATAAATTCGACAAACTCAAAGGATTTATTAAATTTATTCATTAAATATGTGCTGGAGGAGGTATTTTAATTAACTTGAAGCAAAACAGTCATAATTATGTTAAGCGGATCAATTGGAAGCGTTTGTAGTTTAATTTTTTTTATTAAAATGTTCATTTCTTGTTGCTTTTCTTGGATCGACATAAATTAGATACACAAATATGTTTTTTCTACTATCGTGCTGTGCCAAAAGCTTTTTGCACTAGTGCAACAAAAAAACCTTGATACTCGAGTTTGATCTAAAGATAACAGTTTTTATTGTAATTTGAGTGTACGGTGTACATGTGAACATGGTAACTATAGGTACGTAGGTACCATTAAATGTTCCTCAAAACGTTACTGTTTGATATTTAAAAGAAACATTTTTTACCCTAATCCAGTTCTTATTACTAACGAAAGCATATTCATAGTTACCTATGGATGTCGTCTGACAGTGACAATTTCCGTAATTAATTTCAAGTTATCAGTTTAAAATTTCGATATCTTGTTCTAAATCTGTTGAAAATGTCGAGTTCGGCTAGTGAATTAGAAACTATTTGTACTCCTCAGACATAATCTAAACAGCAAATGAATGATACTCTAAAACCATCGACCTTATGGTCAGAGTATTCAATGTTGAAGGTTACACTTTTAATCAATAAAAATGTGGAACTTCGACATTTTACCAAATTAATTTCATTTATGAAGAAGTCGCCAAGGAATCAAAAATTTTTACCCGTCAGGAATTTGACAAATTAAAGCTCCAGATGATAAATACCGAATGATCAAAGTAACACACATAAATGATGTTCATTTTTAACCCGGCGTAAGTACTCCTCCAGACATAATCTAAACAACAAATGAATGATACTCTAAAACCATCGACCTTATGGTCAGAATATTCAATGTTGAAGGTTACACTTTTAATCAATAAAAATGTGGAACTTCGACATTTTACCAATTAATGTCATTTCTGAAGAAGTCGGCAGGATACACCGTCCCAAGAATCAAAAATTTTTACCCGTCAGGAATTTCACAAATTGAAGCTCCAGATTATAAATACCTAATGATCAAAGTAACACACATAAATGATGTTCATTTTTAACCCGGCGGAAGTACGGTGGGGTATATCATACCCCAGTACTTTTCCGATCGTCAAAGCGAATCCGTCCGGGAGTGCACATGGACGCTGCTTTCAGCAGCTTCCCATTTGACTTCCTACAATGTGGTGAGTCGGTCGTAACAATCGCACTGATCGCTGCCATCGTCGTAAGCGAAGTGTAACCTTATACCACAGTACTTAATGGTGACTTCAAATTTCACAGATATTTTTCCAAGTGGCATGTTTATAACAGCTACTTATCGATCCAGATTAGATATCCCAGAGAGGAGAAAGTTCATTATTTGCGCTCCAAGGAACGTATGTTCTTACGAAGAATAAAAATTCTATTGACAACAGTACTGGGGATGAACGAAAACCGGAAACGTAACGTTCTATAGTTTGACAAAAGGCGGACTAGACGTAGCGACGAACATTCAGTCTACTATCATGTAGCACGCACAGTTGTAGATGGCCTTTGACTATGTTTTATTCCTTATTGAATACAGCATCCATCAATTCCTTTGTGGTCTACAATGTAATCAACAAAGACGCTAATCCCATTACTCGTCAAACATTTCTGAAACAGTATTCGATCTGATATCGCCTCAAATAAATCTAAGAATACACGTGAACCTGAAAAGGAAGATATCAGAAATTACGGACATTGTCCCAGAAAGGACAGTTCAGGAAGGTGCAGGAAGATGTCACATCTGTGAAGGAAAACCACAATACAAGCCTGTTTCAGCAGAGACCCTATCGTACGAGTAAATTTCGGCCGATAGCCTACCGTATAAGCACGTTTCAGACCATACCCACCGTACCAATGGTGTTGCAAAATGTCACCGTACTTCCGTCGGGTTAACTTTAAAAAATGTTTTAATTTAGCTGAAATATAATCGCAAATATGCATCCCTTCGTCCCCAGTCTACCGGTTACACTGGATTTTATTCAAAATATAACGGAAAATGCTCAACTTAACCTGTTGGTGTAAATACTTTCAGTAAAATTTCAAGTTATATTGCGAAATATTTAAATATTGAGATCTTCTGCAACATTACTTGTGGAATCGGGAGCCGACATGTTAATATTAAAACGCCATGGAGGATGTAAATCTTGAACAGTAGCTGAAGGCTGCATTGAAGAGTCTATTTATAAAAAAAAACTGAAATAATGGTCCAAATTCTGGAAGGTGAACCAACTACCAGAACCAGGAACTTCACAACGATCCGAAAAAGAGTTTTAAGTGTAGAATCTGAAAATGAAGTTTGTCCATCAATTTCCAGAGTAAATTGCTCTAACTGCAATATTAAAATTAAAATTAAATCAAATAAGTAAATAACTAGTTAGTTTAGACTGTCGATGTTATTGTTAGAACTATTCTAAGAATTAGTAATATTTCTGGTATTGTAAAATTACTCTTCAATAAAATTTGAAATAAAACAAATTTAATTCGATCGTAGAAAAAATGTTGTGTGTAACTTGTGCAAAAACATGTTTGTTTCAGCTGCATCGACTTCGTCTCGAGCTGCAAACTTTATGCATCGTGCAACAATATGCACTAGTTACACAAATCAGTAGCGTACCATTATTAACCCTCCTATCGCATTAACATTTTGGTTTCACTTATTGTGTTCGGGTCATTATGACCCGGGAGCCTATAGTTGTCGTTTTATTGTCGTTAAATTGATATAACAGTAAATAATAAGAAATAGGATGTACTATTTATTGTTTACTACATTTTATTACGTTATTTTAATTTTATTACATATTGTTATATAAATGTTATGTAAAGAACATCTGAAAAACGTAGTAGTTAGGTATATACATTTATTTGTTACAGTCTTGACAGTAGTAATATACATGAGCTTCATATAGGTATTTTGAGCAATTACAACATACCATATTAGTTTTCATTATCATTTGAAGAGGGATAAAAATTACATCTTTTACGCTTGGTTGTGGTTGATTGTTCCCTTACTTCGGCATTACTGGTAGAAGACCGTGACTTTATAACCATTTCAGCTGCAGGAATACTTCGAGGGAAACGTTTTCTTTCTTGCAATAATGGAGTGATTAAGGAATTACCCAGTTCTTCAAAAAATAGCCGCCATTTTGTAAGTTTTCCAGCATTCCAGGTTGGAGTTACTTCGCACCACAGAACATAAGCGGTGTAAGCTAAAACGTCCATGATATTGTAAAAGATAGTCATTGGTCATCTTTTAGTCTGCATGTGTATGTTATTATTAACTTGTTTACAGCACCTTTAATTTTGTTGTAATTTAAAATCATAAACGGCTTTTTATGATCTTGGTTACACTCTCCGTTATCGTCGTGCATGGTGCTCACGAGCGTAACATTTTTATTCCGGTTCAGAATATAGGAAACTATCAACGTGTATTTGGTAAAGTAAAATTTTGAAGAAAGACTTTCTTTCCTGCTAGAGACCAATGCGGCTGGCAATTCAGGCTTATTTTTGCGAATAGTGCCAAGCATGTTTTTTTTTTCTTTTTAATAGCATCTGTCCCATATCGCACGAGGTAAAAAAATTATGACACGTTACGTTGTGACCTAGCTCTAGCCCAACTCTTTTACCTTGGTCTCTCTCTGGAGGTTCACCTTCTTTTTTCCCGAGGTAAACTTGCATGTTATATGCATAAGCAGTTACAGAATAGGATGAAGTCTAAATCTTGACTCCGTATTCGCGATGTACTGTATAAAAGGACAGCAGCCTCTAAAAGGTACCAGTTGCTCATCTACTATTACATGTTTATGAACATGATAGAGCTTAGGTAGAATTGCAACCCATTCATCCCACAAGTCCGTATGGGAGCTAATTTATCAGTTTGGGGTCGAGTTTTTTTTATCGTCAAAGCGAATTATTCGTACAATTACATGAAATCGTTGTAGGGACACCGTTGCTCTGAATATTAGACGACCTACATTTCCATCCCACAGACTGGCTGTTGCCTCTCCATGAGATTTATACACTTCACCTAGAAACAGTAGGCCAAAATATGCTTCTAGTTCAACTAACGTTAGTTCTTGAAACGTGTCACTACAAAGTTTTTGCCTTCTAAATTTGACATTTTCAAAATTAGGTTTACAATTTTGGGTGTGAAATATAAGAAGTACGCTTATTATATATATATATATATATATATATATATATATATATATATATATATATATATGTATAATACTTCCTAAGAGAGCTGGAGCTCTTGGAGATGGTGCCCTAACATTAGTTTAATTCAAATATCTTCCAAATGGTTTCCCTTTAAATGATGGCGTTATGTAACATGTATTTAGTGGAATATGTCCAATCGTGTGGCGTCAATATGATTTTTTAGTTGTACTCATAAGCGGCTCGTTTGGACGAGGCATTTGACATTGTTATTCATACATTTTTTGTTTTTCAAAATTTCGCAATTTTAACATAAAATTTTAAAAATGCTGATTTTTTCAGAAAAGAATGATATTCTTGTCTGAAGTCGCTACGACGCACCGTTTTCGAAATATATCAATTTGAACTTTTCACGTGTTAATCATACTTTGATAAAATTAACTAACGAATTCATTTACAATTATGTAATTTTATATTTAGGGTAATGTAACTATACAATAAAAATATTTCACTTAAAACTTATTTAACAGTTTAACCTCAAGTAGTATATGTAATACTAGTTGTTTTGACGTTCGCACAATTGTTATTTTCCAAAGCCATCTTTCATAATTGTAAATGAATTCGTTAGTTAATTTTATAAAAGTATGATTAACACATGAAAAGTTCAAATCGAAAATATCTTCAAAATGGTGTCCCTTTAAATGATAGCGTTCTGTACATTGATTTAGTGGAATATGCCCAATCGTATGGCGTGAATATGATTTTTTAGTTGTACTCATAAGCGGCTCGTTTGGGCATTGACATTGTTATACATAAGTTTTTTGTTTTTCAAAATTTCGCAATTTTAACATAAAATTTAAAAAAAAACCGATTTTTTCATAAAAGAATGATACTCTTGTCTGAAACGATGCACCGTTTTCGAAATAAATCGATTTGAACTTTTCATGTGTTAATCATACTTTTATAAAATTAACTAACGAATTCATTTACAATTATGAAAGATGGCTTTGGAAAATAACAATAGTGCGAACGTCAAAACAACTAGTATTACATATACTACTTGAGGTTAAACTGTTAAATAAGTTTTAAGTGAAAGATTTTTATTGTATAGTTACATTACCCTAAATATAAAATTACATAATTGTAAATGAATTCGTTAGTTAATTTTATCAAAGTATGATTAACACGTGAAAAGTTCAAATTGATATATTTCGAAAACGGTGCGTCGTAGCGACTTCAGACAAGAATATCATTCTTTTCTGAAAAAATCAGCATTTTTAAAATTTTATGTTAAAATTGCGAAATTTTGAAAACAAAAACTTATGTATAACAATGTCAATGCCCAAACGAGCCGCTTATGTACAACTAAAAATCATATTCACGCCATACGATTGGGCATATTCCACTAAATCAATGTACAGAACGCTATCATTTAAAGGAAACCATTTTGAAGATATTTGAATTAAACCGATGTTAGGGCGCTGTCTTCCAAGAGCTCCAGCTCTCTTAGGAAGTTATTAAGGTAATTTACGTTAAATCGACATAAAATCAGCTCTAGAATCTGCAGTTTTCTTTTGTGAAGAGTTTGCGGATACCCTATATATATATATATATATATATATATATATATATATATATATATACAGCGAGCGGCTAAATTATGGAATAAATTCAATAATTATTAAATCGGCAACGTCAGAGAAAATCCGATACCCGTCGATTTTTATTTTTAGACGCGCGGTTGTTCGGGTTACTAATTTATTTTTGAGGTTACCTATGTAAGCGTGATGACGTGATTGATGATTTTCTTTAATGGAAAGGGGTGGTGTTACAATGGAAGTTTTTAAAGAACTTTTAATTATAAAATCAGTCGTAGCAATAGTTTTCAGTATTTGCGTTACGTATACAGGGTGATTCAAGATTATTGTTCTATAAAAATACAAGCGAACTAAAAAAGACAACTATTCCAAATTTGGTATGAAGACATAATAGGTCATGATCTATCTTTTAAAACTATTTTCAAAAGTGCCACGTTGCCACTTCTACCAGAAACCCAAGGCAACTTTGAAAATTCAAATTGAATAACCTGTATGTTATTGCATTTTCGGATTCTGCATAAAATTCTAAGCAACTTTTGTTAATATTTCCCTATACCCGTCTCTAAGCGTTACATAAATGACCTCTAAAATAAAATAATAATCTGACCAACACTTAAAAATAAAAATCGACTGGTTTCGGAATTTTTTTCTGATTTTATTTGGTTTGAAAGTTCTGTCATAATAATCTTTGAAAAAATACTGATTCACTTCATATGTCAAGCAGTTTAGTATCAAGAATACAGAAATAATTCAGTTTAAAACTGACAACAAAAAGAAAGTAGCAAAAAGAATAGATTTTTTAGATATCGAGTTGGCACAAGTCAAATTTAAGACACTTACTACTTACTTTAGTACTTAATGGTATTACATTGTAGGTATTTGTACTAACTGAATAACTGATAATTAATTAATAATAATGGCACCATTAAGTGAAACACAACGAATTGAAGTATTAATTATGATTGTATGTGGAGATAAAACCAGAGCGCAACTACAAGTATGTAACTTGTTTAATACAAAATATCCTGATACACCTATCGGACAATCAACAGTTAGTAAAATTGAGAGAAAATTTAGGGAAACTGGTCACGTTAAACACATTGCAAATGCTGGTCGCCCAAAAATGAACGAAAATGTAAAACTTGGTGTGTTGTTAAGTTTGGTAGAAAATCCTCATAGTAGTTCCAGAGCAATTGCAGCTGATGAAGGCATTTCAGAAAGGTCGGTGTTACGTGTACTTAAAAAGGAGAAATACCATCCGTATAAAATCCAGAATGTGCAGGAACTCAATGAAGATGATCCGGATCGCCGAATTCAGTTTTGTGAAGTCATGCAAGACTTATGTAACCGCAACCCAGGATTCCTTCGTCAAATTCTTTTTTCGGATGAAGCTACATTTTCCTTAAATGGTACAGTGAATCGACAAAACTGTACATATTGGAGTAAAGAGAATCCTCACTGGATGAATGAGTTACACACTCAGTATCCTCAAAAGTGAATGTCTGGGCGGATAGTAGAGAACAGAATCATTGGTCCTTTTTCTTCGATGAAACTCTTACAGGGCAACGATATCTGGACTTCTTACAATATGAACTTATACCTGCCATTGCAGTAATTTTCCCAAATGAAAATGATCCTGATTTACCAAATGATAATATATGGTTTCAGCAAGATGGTGCACTTCCTCACTATACACGTCCTGTTCGCGATTTTTTAAACATAACTTTTCCTGGTAGATGGATTGGTAGACGAGGATCTATAGAGTGGCCCCCAAGATCTCCAGATCTTACACCTCTTGATTTTTTTCTTTGGGGCTATTTAAAATCTAAAGTATACGTCGAGAAACCACGAAATCTGGAAGATTTGAAAAAATGCGTAAGATTAGTCCACAAATGATCCACAATGTTTAAGAAGCTTGTGGTCATCGGTTGAATTACTGCCAAGAAGTAGGAGGGTGGCAATTTGAACATTTAAATTGAGTTACAAACAATTCTACAATGTTTTGTGTTAATAGTAGATACTTACTTACCTTTGTGAATTAATTTAATTTTACATTTTCGTTTATTTGTAAATGACCAGTGTTTGCAACGTGTTTAACGTAACCAGTTTCCCTATTTTTTTTCAATTTTACTAACTGTCGATTGTCTGGTAGGTTTGTTAGGATATTTTGTATTAGATAAGTTACCTACTTGTAGTTGCGTTCCGGTTCTATCTCCACATCTAATCATAATTGATATTTATTTTCGCTAACATTTTTAATGTGCTTACTGTATTCTTGATACTGCACTGCTCGACATATGAAGTGAATCAGTTTTTTTCCAAAGATTATTATGACAGAACTTTCAAACCAAATAAAATCAGAAAAAAATTCCGAAACCAGTCGGTTTTTATTTATAAGTGTGCGGTTGGTCAGATTATTATTTTATTTTAGAGGTTATTTATGTAACGCTTAGAGACGGGTATAGGGAAATATTAACAAAAGTTGCTTAGAATTTTATGCAGAATCCGAAAATTCAATAACATACAGGGTATTCAATTTGAATTTTCAAAGTTGCCTTGGGTTTCTGGTAGAAGTGGCAACGTTGCACACGTCTACACACCAAATTTGGAATAGTTGTCTTTTTTAGTTCGCTTGTATTTTTATAGAACAACAATAATCTTGAATTACCCTGTATACGTAACGCAAATACTCAAAACTATTGCTACGACTGATTAGATAATTAAAAGATCTCTCAAAAGTTCCATTGCAACACCTACCCTTTCCATTAAAGAAAACATCAATGACGTCATCACGCTTACATAGGTAACCCCAAAAATAAATTAATAACCTAAACAACCGCGCGTCTAAAAATAAAAATCGACGGGTATCGGGATTTTTCTCTGAAGTTGCCGATTTAAGAATTATTGATTTATTCCATAATTTAGCCGCTCACGTTGTATATATATATATATATATATATATATATATTATATATATATATATATATATATATATATATATATATATATATATATATATATATAAATTATTCGCGACGTAGCATACCTTGTTGGCCCAGGAATCAACGAAATAATATTTGCTGCTGATACCCTTCCCGATTGATGTGTCTTTTCATTCCATACTAGATTGCCATCTTTTGAAGTTACGTGACCATCCGTATCAGCTTCATGTAAAATCGTAGCTTCCATTTCATCATCCGATTCGCTCTTATGTATCTCGGTTTCGGACAAATGATCTTCTTCAGAAGCATTAGAATCACTATCAGAAACACACAAAAGTGTCTAAAGTTCACTATTCGTAAGCGCGAAAATCAGGACTGTAGGGAAGTAGGCTTATCAATTTCATTTTTTAGTATTCAAAAATTGTTTTTGGTGATGTATTTGTGTCTGTGTACGCGTGCGTGCGTGGATGCGTGCATGTGTGTTGGTGTAGGTGGCTCCGTGTGTGGGCTTGTCTGGATGAGTGCGTGAGAGGGCGAGTACATGAGTGCGTGTGTAGGGGGGCGTGAGTGTGTGCGTGCGTGCGACGGTGAGTGTGCCCGCCCGTGTGTGTAGGTGCGTGCGTGTACACGCGCGTTCGTGACTGAGTACGTGCGTTTGAGTATATTTGTGTGGGTGCGTATGTGTCTGTGTGTATACAAGGTCGCTTTGTCATAGCTGAAAATTACTTATTTTCTGCATAGGCATTTCGCAAACGATAGTGGTATACCAAGCAGAATTATACCGCTCTACCATCCTCTAATGCTACTGTAACTGTCTACCATCATGTAATTTGGCTCATTTTGGAAGATCCACTCAGTCATGTGATGATTGCTTTCTGGCTCCTACACTTAATTCTACAATTCGTCACATGTGATGCTGCTTTAAACGACTTTTGAACCACTATGATTGTATTCTGTCGAACATTCTTTTGAACTAATACATCTGTGCCGTTGTTTGTGCGATTGTCTAATTACACGGCATTAAACGCGCTTAGAGCTTCCCTACAGTTAAACCGTATAAGAATTTACCATGGAAACACCAGATCTTCTACATGGTGTTGCCATGTCATGTTACATAAAAGGTAACTCTCGCAGGGCGTTGGATTAATTTTATTTCGATCGGATTATATCATTGCCAGGATCGATGAGCAGCTCAGGTTTTTTAGTAACCAACAAAAATTCGATCATGCGTTTCACGTTTTCGTACGTTACAGCATAGATTGGACTGAATATTACAAGCTTCAGGAGTTTCCAATGTCCACAAATTGCTTTGAATTTTTTCAAGAGGTCGTGAATTTTCTTTTATTCAATTATTACATAAATTAATTTTTTCAAAATTTGACATCATACATAGAATTAGGTTTTTTTGATGAATTGTTAGATACTGTTTGAATGTTGTATAATTTGATCAAAACTCATAAATAAATAAGTAGTAGTGAGACACCACCTGCCCTTTTTGTGACGTAACAAGCCCCGCACACGTGGCGGTACGTCATAGGCCACGCCCACAAGGAGTGAGTGGGGATGGGCGGGGCTCTTGTCAGCCATCTTCCCGATTAAGGCCGTTCTGGCATAGTTTAGGGTCTGCGCCCTCTTGATGTGACCCCCCTTGACTGAAAATAGTATTTTAAAAAGGCGGCCCTGATGCTAACTTGTAAGACAGGTATAGGAACTTGTGTTAGGGTCTTCGCCCCCTTGTCGTGGCCCTCTTGGCGGGAAATTTGAATTTGTTTATGGCGCCGTCTAGTTGTGTATTTCTAGGACTAATGTATGTTTTCTGTAATAGAGGTGTCTCCATCTAGCGCTATATTTTGCGCGAAATTTGAATTTGTTTGTGGCGCTATCTAGTGGTGTATTTCTAGGATCTTTAAAAAGTACGTCCAGGCTATGCAATCCTTAAGGCGGGAAGAATATTTCTGTAATAGAGATTGATCGTGGCGCCACCTAGCGGTGATTTTTAAAAGTACACCCAGGCCGTGCAATCGTTAAGGTGGGAAATTTGAAAATATTGTTTCTGCAATAGAGGTCGATTATCGATAATAAAAAGACTTTTTGTTGTACGAGTCAAAAATGATTTTATTTATTAAGTCAATCTCATCACTACATAACATAACAATTATAAAATCGTATTTCTAAATGAATATTAAATTAGTACTTTTGCCTGCTGTTCCTCAAGATTGTATTGAAACATCTTTATTCTTCAACTGTTCATTAAATTGATGTATGCGTTGGTCCTCTGCTTTGAAATACTTGTGGAAACGGTCAGGTAACACGCATTTAAACTCCTTCTGTTCCACAACGACATTTTCGCCATACTTTCTTGATATGATACTCAATTTGAGTATCCTGTATTCGACCTGGTGTCCAAATCCTTAATGTTTTTGAATGGTTTAAAGCATGTTGATGAATTTAGAGCAGATAAATCCATATCTGTAATTATAGCATAACATTAAAACCTGTACAGGAAATTAAATAAAGTAAATAAATAAAATAAGAGTTAAAGCTAGAAACAGTCACTTACCAGTGCTGTATTGAAAGAACTTCTCGGGAGATTGACACACGAGTGAGTAACTGTTGGTTTTATGTTACCATATACTCACAGTACATTCACCTCTGTGTTTTACTAGTTCTAGCGTGTTGGGGAAAACCCACTAATCACCTAACCACGTAAAAAGTCAAACAAGTCTCCCGTTACTTCTAATATTTTCCGGACTCCCCGGTTATGTAATCACGATAACAACCTTTCATTATTCAAATAGCTCTAGCGTGTTTGGGGAAAACTCACTAATTATCTAGCTACGTAAAAAGGTGTACTGTGTTTGAAATATTTTAAATCTTGTAATTGGATTGCATTTTTTAAACAACTTTTTAGTTACATCACATTTCAATTTTTAATCGCTAAGTATTTGATCTTGCTTCCAGATTGTAAAAGCAGTTAATGGCAATTACATGATCAGTTAATTACCTTATTATACAAAAAGCGAATGTACGATTTCGCAACTGGACGTAAGCAATAATAAATTCCATACATATTTTACGTACAAGTATATATCTGGGCATTAGCTACCGTAATTCAAATTAACTAGAGATGCAATGCAATTGCGTAAGATGTTATAATTAAATCACTAACAGAATAATTGTCTATCAAACTCTTCCTGTAAACCATTAGCAACCAAAACCCGTTTTATATCTTCAGTACAAAAATAACAATTACTGTTAAGGTAATTGCTGTATTTTTAGCGAAACAAGCTTCAAGTTGCAAGTCTAAGATGTTGATTTCGGATGTGATTTTGGTGATTCATACGAAGGTAAGATCAAATTATCCCAACCGTTTGATCATTTTTAATAAGCCATTTGTCAATTTTTATTTACCAGAGCAGAATTGTGGAAAAACAAGTATTATACAATAGCTTGATTATTCCATCATTTATCAAACCAATCTCAAGCAATCAATCAGTTCAACCTCAAACAAATCAAGCCATTAATATATTTGCTACAGCTGGAGAAAGTGGTGAACCCATTGGACCTCCTTTAATTTGATTGTAGAAATCTCCTTTGTACATGAAGTATGTTGAACTAGTGCAGTGCTTGATTAATTTTAAAATATCTGTATTGATAGAATGTTGATTTTGTAAAATTTTAATCCTTTCTTCTACGAACATTTATAAATAATGAGGTCACATTAAAACTAACAAAAATATCAGGAATATCTAATTTGATGTTTTCTAAAAAGTCTAAATAGTTTTTAATATAACATTTAGCAATTACACAAATAGGTTGTAGTTGGTTTGAAAGATATCTTGCAAGTTCTTGAGTTGAAAACACTTCCAATAGGGCGTAATGGTCAGTTACTCCCTTGGTGGATTTTTGGTAAACCGTAAAGTTTGTGGATTCGGGATCTTTTTCCTCCGGCTATAGCAAATATATTTATAAAAATTTCGAAAACAAGACGATAGCATCGATATCTTCATGCAGAATCACACCACAACTCACATCAACTCAGTGGAATTGTAAACAATCAGATCCATTCGTTTGACGGATTTACTTCACAATGGATATCGTTTAGAACTAATAAAGGGAATTAAGAACAAAGTTATCAACAGCAATTCAAAATCGAAGAACAAAATTGAAGAATTTCAAAATTTACTGTTATTTTTATACATTAAAGGAGTGACCGATACAATTTCCGAGAAATTTTCGAAACTTAATATACGAGTTGTTATTAAACCGTATACTGCCATCCATCAATTATTAAATAATCTAAAAGACAAAATTACAGGTAAAGAACAAGATGTATACGAAATTCCCTGTAGAAATTGACACTGTAATTACTCAGTGGCTCAGCGGTAAAGGTGTCAGACTCACAACTCAAAGGTACCAAGTTCGAATCTGAGAGTAGTCTTGAGAAAAAAATCCGACTCAAGTGCGGAAAAACAGTGCTTCGCCGGACAGCCTGAGTCCGCTTCCGAAACGTCGCGTTAAAAAGCGAACAAAACTGTGGAAATAGGCCGACTAACCCAATTAACATATATTTGAATGTGTGTACAAAGGGTTGACAAGAAAAAGGAAGACACTTGTTAAGGTAGAAACAGATGTCCGCCTTTACTGAAGAACTGTGACGAATCGCAAATCGAATATTTTTACACGCATATTCTTGATGTAAAACATTACTACTTTAATAATTAATTACGTCGGAACATACCGCAGATCAAAAGACATCTTTGTTTGGTACTATCAAATTCGAGACCAATAAGGTTTGTTACGGACGAATGCATATTTTAAAAATTAATACTTGTGGTAATTAATATGAAACTATTCCCACGTAATATTTCTTTTTTTTTATAACTTTCAAAAAGGGGGTTGATTTGGGGAGCAAAGATAGTTAGTTGAAGTCGGAGGTTCGATTGAGTTAGACGGTTGGACCGTTCGTTGATTGTTTAATTACAAACCACCATTGTGAACCGTTCTGTCTATAAATATTTTTAACATATACATTTTAGAAACACTAAAGACGCGAATTCGTCCTTTTTCCAAATATTAACTTATAAATAATGACAGTGCGTCGAGCTTAATCCGCGTATCTGAATTCGTCGTGTTTGTGGTAGTGTTTAGCTAAAGGGAATATATTCAAGCGTAAGTAGGTATTTGAATGTAATTAAAGGTCGCGGCAAACTGGCCTATGTAACCTATTAAAAATCAATCATTGTCTTGCAAGAAGTACCTAAATACGCACGCAGGCTCATTAAGTTGGAATCCGTTTTAGACAGTACCGTACCCCTCTTCATTATAGTGTGACTTGGCATTGTTGACCAGATGACTTTAAAAACTCCTCAAATTCCATCTTTACTGTTCTTATTGTACTTTATAGATAAATGTGTCAGCTGAGAAAGGGATGCTGTATTTTCTAACGCAGTCACTCAAGCTTGTGTACCGGTCCCTATTTTATGATTTATTTGCACCTTACCCTTGCAAGGCTTTGTTTTAATGAGTTTTTTGTGTGTCATTGATTCAGTCGCCTTATTTAGAATTGTAAACTGCATTGCAGTTACCTTATTGCTACCTGTTTAATGCTATCGTTTGTTATATTTTATGTGTACCGTAATCTGAGTTATTATTTTCTTATTAAAGACCGGCAGGATTGGATGTATAGGGTCACATGTTTGGTATTACAACCTTTATTCTGACTTAATTATGACACAATTGTGGGTGTGATTACACTGTTTGTTTTTTTATTGTGTTTATGTGTAGCTAAACTGGTTTTTATTTTTTTGTTCTTAATCTTATAATTTTGTACGCACTTTAACCTGTACTTGTGCAATTACTTATTTATGAATAAATTGGGTTTTCTTGGTGGTTCTCTCCCAACTTAGTAAATTGACGGGTTGAACCATCATTGCGCAAGCTCGTTAATTCTAATTTGAGTAGTTTAATTGTTTACCTGTCCCACATGATGCAACACTTAACTTCATCCAAGCATATCTCATCCAAATAAACAGCGTAGCTACCACCAGACGGCCAATCATTTTGATCAGATTTGAGGTTTGCGAGTGATTAAACATCAGACTTGTAAATAAATTCTAATGTTTTAATGATTTCCAGGAAAGTCAATGTAAGGCAAGCAATTAATTTGAGTAATAGTAGTATTATTGTCATTAAAGTCAAGGTACATCCTTTAGCGATTGTTTTGTTCTTGAATTTGCTTTTTGCGACTAACACTTTTTAAGATAGGGTACCTGGGGACGCTACATATATATATATATATATATATATATATATATATATATATATATATATATATATATATAATAATATATATATTGTAACAACTCTTTGTGTTGTATAAAATATACCTCAATTTAGGATCTTTCCTATATTTAGTTCTAAATACAAGAAAATTTTAATTATTTTTTTTCTTTGCGTTTTCTTGACGTTTTTTTCTTGAGGTATTTTTATACCATTTTTTCTTTAATTACACGTTTATCATTAATTCAATTTACAACGTAAACGCATTTGAATTTATTGTTGCGTACATTTTTTCGTTTTGTGATTGCAATTTTTTGAATGGAAAATTTCCAATTAATGCAATAAGAAGTGGATTTAAAAATTTTAAGAAGAAATTATACGGATTTTATAAAGATAAATTCAATTTGGGGTGTGGCTGATAACATTTTGTCAAGATTGCACCATGTTGACGTAAGAATGACTTCATCCTGTTAACCTCTCCGTAATCATATTTAGATACCAGTGGTTGTCAAAAAGAAAAGTTTGTGTACAAAAATTTCTAAGGTATTTATTTAGTGATTTATTTAGTATTTTAAGCATAATTTTAAGACCTTCATTATTTCATCATTACATTTAACTCAATAAACATAGTCTGTATAGTGTTATTTTTTAAATTTTTGTAAAGTCGGTTTAATTGTCCCGATAATTTAAAAAAAGACAATTTGGCGCCCGAGATAACTTGATTTTTTTACATTCTTTATTATTGATGGTAAGTGGTAATTAAGCAAATCATTTTATTTGAACCGGCCCAATTTAATCAACCGATGAGCCAAAGGCACAATTATAAGTGGTGTAAGTATGGATTTTTGAGATTCGCAACTTCATTTTTACATTCTTTATTATTGATGGTAAGTGGTAATTAAGCAAATCATTTTATTTGAACCGGCCCAATTTAATCAACCGATGAGCCAAAGGCACAATTATAAGTGGTGTAAGGTATGGATTTTTTGGAGATTCATTAACTTCATTACTTTATTATAATTACTTTTTGTATTATTTAAAATTCATACACATTACATTTTTATTACAATATATATATATATATATATATATATATATATATATATATATATATATATATATATATATATTATATATATATATATATATATATATATATATATATATATATATATATATATAGATATACGCACATACGCACGCATGCACAAGTCCACGTCCATGCGCACGCCAAACACGCAACCACACGCACGCACGCACGCACGCACGCACACACACACACACACACACACACACACACACACACACACACACACACACACACACACACACACACCCACCCTCCCCGGTACACTGTCCTCGCTCGCACGTTAACAAAACGTTGCCGAACGAAATCATGCACTTAGATCAGAGACTACTGTTATTTATAGTTAGCTGGTCCAAATTATATTATCGAGATACCCCACTGTGAGATTTAAATAAAATGGACTAAACGCAAGCAAACTCAAAACCCAGGGATGACCAGAGTTACAGAATAAAATTGAACAAAACCCAAACGGAAAACGTCTAGAACTGTTGAAAAAAGCAAATACAAGCCTCCTGATGTTTTCGGTCAACATTGGCGATCCTAACTACTCAAACTTCAACGAAAACGAAAACGCATGTTCTTACCTTTTTATGACTAGGACGAAACCCGGTCTAAGAACAAAACGGACTAAACTAAACAGAAATTCATGGCAAATGCCTTTCACTTTTCTATTTTTCAACGGATTGGAAGTCTGCTTCCACTGTTATAGTACTAAACCAATAGCAGATTTTCATACTGTTTATTTCCCTGTGGGAAGCATGAGGAAATGTCTAGATATGATCTCTTAAACACGACATACAACTATTATGCGTCAGATCCGTTTTGGAGCTAATAGAACAAAGCGAGGAGACGAATGTAGTAGTTAGTTTCTCGTGGAATAAATAAATTAAATAAATTAGAATTTACTAAAATATTATGAAATTAACCTACTTATAATTAATGGTTTGAATTTTTAATTAGTAAAGTTTGTGTAACCGGATAAAACCAAACAGACATGTTTTTCGTAGCTTTATTTTGTTTGTATTATAACGAAGGAAGCGATCGTGTAATTTTATGACACTTAATTGCATCATTTAGTTATTTTTTAATATCACATTTCCTTTTGTAAGTGTGCCTAATTTTTAGTTTTTAAGTGTGGTTTAAATTTGCTACGTATGTTATTTTGGGAAATTACATACACAAGGTTATCTATTTAAAATGGTTTTGAACTTATTTCAAGGATGAAGGTAAACAATATTTGTATAGTATACTCGAAGATGCCTACGATTGCGTAATATTTTAACTCGATTTTATTCTTTTTAATAGATATAGTGTTTAAACAGCTGCTTTTGTGCTCGCATTCCTATTTATTTTATATTTTCAGATTGTGTTTACATTTTAAAAGATATACACTTTGCTGTTTATTGATTTGCCGATTTGTTTTATTGTACCTGTATCTGAAAGCGTTAGGCTTATTACGTTTGTATCTTCTGTCCCTATTTTGATAGTATAGGTGGTGCCCTCATTTCTTAGGCTGCTTGTTTGAGACAGGTGTGCTATGTTGTTACGGTATAAACTGGCAGTAGAACGGGATAACAGGTAAAATTGGGGTTTTTGCTCGACTGCTTAGTGGTTGAGGGTGGGTAAGGTGTTACTAAATTTTGCGCACAATAGGATAGCTTACCATAAATAAGTCAAAATAGGGGTTGGGGTTGAATAAAACCGGAAAGGGCGCCAGAGTATTTCAAATGACACAATCGGGTTGAAATGCCTAATTACGCTAGTTTACAGCTCGCTCAAATAACTCACTTACCTAAACGTAATCACACATGGTCCTGGAACCAGCAGGTCTTCGCTATACCTGAAAGGCTACAACTAATATCGCACGCTTCTCTAAAATAATTGCGTGCCGCAGAACCAGTCACTGATCGAATCAATGAAACAATAATTTTGTTGTTACGTTACTTACTTAATAAATCTGATTTCAAAGAGATTATACTTTCAAGAAAAGAAATCACTTTACTTCAATTTACAACCACTTGAAATTATATCAATCAATCCACTATACAATAAGCTTAAATTGATGAAAACTGATGCATTAACACATCTTTCATTAAACGTTACTTTATTATTAAATAATCACTTGTAAAGCTTTCGAACGTACATACTTTACTTAAAATAAATACAAAAACATTGACGTGAATTCAATGATCTCAATCAAAGGAAAACAAACACTTAAATTGCGCATAATATTGTGCTGTATAATAAATGGGGTTCACATTAAAAAAACACACAACAGGTACATTAACCTCTAGATATGTATTATGAAATCACCACCCCGGAGATAACCACACAATCGTTACATTAAATTCTCTATATTCAAATGAAATCATTTAGTTTACTTAATAGGCGGTGATACTAGCTAGTTTCAACGTCGGCCTTTACTAAAATTACTGTAAATATTACTCATATGCCAACATAACAAATGGTTATAACATTACGTTCTCCTTGTAACGCATTCGCCACATAAAATTGAGTCTGGACTCTGCGGCGCCCTTGGCAACGTGATCGATCTTGTCACTACGCTCGAACTCTAAATATGACCCTCGTAAATACTTCGGCTTCCAAGTGCGTTTTGATTAATACATAATTGATTGTACGGTACACTATGGTGTATATTTACACATTACTTGTTAACTTTACGTTATATATGACCTAGTTCTAATTGATACTTAACTATACATAAAATCTTAATTATTTACAGCGAGTTATTCGGTACGGGCGACCTGTGAACGCAAAGAAGCGATGACTACTAACAGGGAAAGCACTCGGAATGAACGCTTAACACCTTCTTCTTGGAATTTCGACAAAGTTCCTTTGGAAAAATTGCAATTAACGATAAATCAATCTCATGATGGTTGAACGATACAATAAGATCCCTTCAAGGGTTTTTTGGGGATACGGCCCCTACAGTCGGAAGTTCTTTCAACACGGATTATGGGTAACGTCGTTCCGTGATACTTTACCTGCTGCCGTAACGGTAACTTGTTAACCCCTCCGCGTCCACACTAAGTCTCACCTTCGTGAGTAATTCATTTGACGTCACATTGAATTTTTATATCCCTAGTGCTTAATTAGCCCAATCATAAGAAATATTACTTAAAATTTTTTAATACGCGCCAAAACGATCTAAACCCGATAGCTGTCGGGAAAATTGCATCACCCAAAAAAACATTTCCGAACCGGCGGGCGTTATCACTGTAATCGGTATCCTGTAAATTGAAGATTTCCTAGCGACGCTGGATCTTAACGTCTCGTACCTAACATTTTATCGAAAACTCCCACCGATCTGTCGCCTACAACGTCTTAATAAAATGCGAAATATGCTTCTCTACACTATATTTAAATACAAAGTAACAATTTTAATGTGTTCTCTAATTTTCCACTGGCACAATTTAACGTAAACAACTATATTTAACGATATGTATGGAATTACAAACAACTCTTATTTACAAAGAAACTAATAAATTCCCAACCACAGTAGTAAAAAAAGGTTTTCACTAGCTAGTGATACCAATAACGTAAATCACATTTTAATTTCAAACTCCCTCTAAACTTGATAAACACCCAAAACTTTATTTTGTTTTCAACGAAAGGAGAGGAACCGTGTTAGGAAAGAGTCACAGCGTACCACTTTAAATATTTACTACATATATCCAAGTTTCCTATAAGATTATTAGTTGACCAAGAATCTCTATTGCACGCAAATCTAAACCGAGACCAGTTAAAACCACACGTCTCCTGTGAAAGATCCATATTATGAAAAATATTCAGACTACACCGCAAACACCAAAGTCACTTTGCTATACAATGGATTAACATACCTCTTAGTGTAGACAGATTAAAATTATTTTATACATACCGCGCAGGATATATTGCGGGACCACTTCAATTCAGGACATACTGAGAATTAAATTTAGATATTTCCCTTAAGAAGTATCTTAAAAAAATAAGATACAGTTTGAATAATGAGCAATAATCCCAATCTCGAAATCCTCTACAGAAATATGACGACGACTAAGCCACATTGATAACGGACAGATTTCCTCACCACACACAGATCACGTTAAATGTAAATATATACAAAAATAACACTTTACGGAAGAACCCGTGAGTAAAGAGGGAAATTTTGTTTTGAAAAATCCGGAAAATAGGCATACAAATTAATATATGTGACTAATATGAAAATTTTTTACAGTGTTGATATTCGCTCAAAATGGACAGATGAAATAAAAATAAAACCTTAAGAAGTCGTCTTTTGGATGTGTATTGAGGCAATTTATTAATTCCTATATTTATTGGGATATTAATTTACACTTTTCACAGTCTATAAAAGTTGAAAAATAACATTAATAGTGGATATATAGTAGATGTCACTGTTATTTGTGTTGTGTGTTATCTTTTTCTAGTGGCGTTCCTCTTGATTATTATTTGTTAAATCGGTGTTATGTGCTTAATGTAAGTTGTATGTGTGTGCTTTAACCATTTTTCATTTGATCTTTCATTATTCTCACTTGTGGCTTCAATATTAAGAATGCGTTTGTAGTAAACTAGGCTAAATTACACTATTGTTATGACACTGTTCTTTTACTTATCTGCACTTGTTCATTTCCAAGCTTATTTAAACGTTGGGAAGTTACATTGCTTTCTCTTTTAATAACGTAGTCATCAAAACTAGATTAAAACATCCATAAGGTCATTTTGCAACTTTATGAATAGGTTTCCCTTTCCAATTTATGGATTTGTTGATGGTAGGTGTAATGCAATGGGCACGTTTTGATAGTTGACCACATGTAATATATTCTAATTAGGATTTATTGTTCCATGCTGCGCAAATGAGTTTTTAAGACTGAAGTACATATATTTTCAGAACACGTATATATATATATATATATATATATATATATATATATATATATATATATATATATATAATTTCGTGGTTGTGCAGTAGTTTATTGCGCACGTTGCGCCGTAGGTGTATATTTTAATTTCATAATTGGAATCCATATGGGTTTCATTTCCACACTTGGCTTATTGGATACATCGCACCAGCAGAAAATCCAATAAGCCAAGCTATGTAGAATGAAACCCATATGATTCCAATAATGCGCAAGAGCTAATACACCTGCGGAATAGGTTACGGCGCAACATGCGCAATAAACTACTGCGCAACCACGAAAGTTTAATATATATATATATATATATATATATATATATATATATATATATATATATATGATTGCTCAGTTTTAAAGGTGTCAGACTAGTAAGTGTACCAAAGCAAGTAAAGTAAGAACCAAAGTTCGAATCTGAGAGTAGTCAAGTGCTTGGGAAAAAATCATTCCATATGAACTCAAGTGCGATAACAGTCCTTCTAAGGACTAATCCTAATGGCAGAAGTCTACTTGATGTGAAGTTTCGGAAGCGGACTCTAGTCCGCTTCCGAAACGTCACGCTATAAAAGCAAGAATTGGAAGTAGGCCGATCACCTCAGCTAAAGAGTCACTATATCCTTGGAGAACTTAAGGAAACTAAGAAATGTGAGTAGTTTTGAACTATATACAATATAGGTTTTGCTAAGAGTAGTATATAGACGGTTCTTAAGGGTTATGGAAGGGTTTTTTTTGGATATAATTAGCTTGAATACAGAAGAACAATGGGAACAAGACACACTCCAGTTGAAGTAAAAACACGTGGAAAGGCATCTAAAGAGAGAAAACGTATAAATCTGTGTCAAGTAAATTTGGAAGAAGTATTTAATTATGTGAAATGGAGATTTCAAAGGATCGGGGTAAGACTGAAGTGCTAAAGGAATAATTAGCAATCTGCATGCGGCCGAAGGTGGTGTACGGCATTACGGAATAGTGACATCGGGGATGCTGTTTATCTCCGTTATGGAGGAGCTGGTTGGCAAGTGTTGGGCTAACCATTGAGGGGGGGGGATATAATCATGACAAATGTGAAATAGCTAAAAGAAATGGAACATTATGGGTTACGAATAAGAACATAAGCAAGGAAAAGTGATGATAATTAGAGATGAAGAGGTTGTGGGGTCAGAGAGCAAGAGGAGACAAATTATAGCTAGAAGTAGTAAATACTGACGCGCGGAAATAACAGACGAATAAGACAGAATGGAAGCTATGCAGACGGCATGTGAGAATGCTTAGAATAAAATCTAGTGAAATGAGAAGGTATTAAGAACAAATAAGGAGGTAGGATTAGCGAGAAGGGTGTGGTGATTTAAAGAAATAAAATGTTTATGTTGATAAATTGACTCAAGTGAATTATCAACAGACGACACCTGATAGTGGGGCGGGTTGCTCCAATTAAGCACATTTAGTAAATTAATTTTAGCAATGGAGCCACTACTGGATGGTAATTTTTATTGGGACCCAAAATTACAAAAATTTAACTATAACTCTGCGTAATAATTAATGGTTACTAATGAATGTATCCAATGCTTAAAGAGTCTTTTTTCGTTGTTTTCTATGTTTTTGGAATAGTAACACTGTTTTACCATGTTTAAGATCATAAGGCATGTTGGCGTGCTGGATCCCAGAATTATCGAAAAACTTGTCAAGTACGTTTATGTCGTGATCAGTCCTAATTTCACCATTTAATATTTAGATATATGAAACCGGGACCACAGCACCTTTGCAGTGACCTTCGCCACTATTATAGTAATCATATCCGGCGGTCTTTCATTAAGCAGTATCCAGTTTGTAACACGGTCTGTAACACGCCTTGGGTTGTAGGAATATTTTCGATAGTAGGCAGTGATGTGAAGATATAGGAAAGACCCCTCTGTACCAAATACTGATCCAAATATGTTTACAAGAATTTAGTAGAAGAAGTGGGAGGCAAAACCACACTCTGGTCAACTGTTCTTGGAAAGACATGTGTAGCCCATTTACCAAAGGAAATGACGCTATTCTGCTCACTTTGTGTATTTATTGTGTGCGTCAGTGCGGGCTATATTGAATTATGTGTTTGTGTACACTTTATCTTCACCAATTTTGATTATTTTTGATTTACGATTTTGCTATATGATAGCTTGTATAGTTAGCACGGAACCAAGGAATGATTTTTGAATAGGATAATATCTCGTATGGATTTTGACCAAGAGAAGTTAAAATCGTTATTTAGGAACCAATTTAATTGGACAAACGTCCCAAACCATGACATTGGCCACTAGGTAAGTTTTATGGGTTTTCCGTAACCAGATAAATTTGTTCAATCTTCAGTAGAGCCACTGGCAACGTAAAGAAAATTTTGACTATCCGCTCTTTATGGATGCAGGTTAATGCCTGCATGTCCGCATGGTAGCGAACAAAAGATATTATCACGAGGTATGCTGACAACTTTGACGTTAATGTCAACTGTTGCATATTGTATAAAGGTAATTCCTAACTGTGGAAAAATAAAAGGGACCGCTGATAGTGTGTTGATTACGGTCATTTGAATATTATTAGTCTCAATCGTCCTCAATAAGACCATTGAGGCATTCAATCACGTCGGAACCGCAGAAAGACATCACTTGTGAAAAATGGGTTGAGAAAAGTCCCGATCCCTCTTTAGTAAATATATTTCTTTCTGACTTCCCTGTTTGTTCTTGTCCATGAGTTTTAAAATTTTTCATTGAATTCACAAGATGGGTATTCAGTGCAATCCTTAAATCTAATGCTCTTTGCAGTCAATGTAAGTCTTCGTGATGACGGATTTCATCCTCTTTTTTGGTGATACTGTTTTTTGGGAATGTATAACTTCATGCTCATGAGGATGACTTCAGATACTGAAAGAGGAATGTCCGAAGAAGAGGACGACTTAAAACAGTATTCACGCCATGAAAATGTTGCAAAGAAGTCTCGTAAGTCACTCCTTCTAGCTCACTTAAAACACCACAAGGTTCTGTCATTGTTGCGGTCAACGGAGGAATTAGGAGATTCTTGTGGGTTCAGAAATCATTTGGGTGAAATAAGAAGAAATGGCAAATGTTGCTGCATTATGACCAGCAGGATTAGTCGTAGATGAAAATTGATGCCAATTAGAGTTATGAACCTTGAATCTCCTACAATTGAGATATCTCAAAATGGAAACTGAGACAGAAGAGTCAACTTCTAAACTAAGGTTATCGAAGAAGTTTTGTAAATTACTGTCATTAGGAGACCTATTAATGCAAGAGTAGAATTTCACAAATTTAGGACCAGAATGTTTTGACTCGATTACGTCGAAATTTTTATTTTCTCAAGGAAGAAAGTAATTCTGTCCTTGATATAGACACATACGCTTCCTTTATATCAAAAATTAGAGTGAAGTTGTATTGGGGATTTTGCAAGCCGGATGAATCGGAGCTTTCAGAGGCGACTTGTGCTTCAGATAGAACCAAAATGCTAGGTTGTAATTGTTTAAGATGTTGGTGAACAACATTAAGATTAGACCTGATACCGCCGTTGTTGCAATAGTGGACCAGAAAGTTAGTACCATCGATGACCGAGGTCGCTTGGGCCCTGTCCTTCCGGACATCCAAATGGAGCAGGATATTACGTTCGCCCTAGAAACTACAGCCAATCTTTCTTTTTACTTGTTAGTTTTGGACTTTGAATCCGGTATGAATACAGTGAGATCGAGAAGGAATAATAAGCATGAGAATAGATTGAGGATGAAGAAAAAGATGACCGGCATTCCTTATCGTGCTCAGGAAACCGTAGTCGAACTCATTTGCTTCTGATTTTTTCTCAAGCAGTTGATTACTCTCCGATTCGAACTTGACATCTTCCACTTACTAGTCTGATACCTTGACCGCACGTCCTATGTAATTTCTCACTATCTTATGCAGTGAATTGACTAAGTTAAAGCATTTAAGTTTTGGAATTCACACAGATGTTTCGACAATGTACTGTATGCACTTCCTTTGCCACGATAGTTTCACTCTTGAAATTAACCTACTAGATGAGCGCTCGTTTGGGTATGATTGCATAGGGGTGCTTGATTGGCACCCAGGGATGCTCAGCGCCCCTTGACGTTCACCTCGCTACGACCCTGATTACTTACCGCTTTATTGTAACATTTTTATAACTTAATGACCTAAAAATTACCTGAGAACTTACGACGATAGTTTCACTCTTGAAATTAACCTACTAGATGAGCGCTCGTTTGGGTATGATTACATAGGGGTGCTTGATTGGCACCCAGGGGTGCTCAGCGCCCCTTGACGTTCACCTCGCTACGACCCTGATTACTTACCGCTTTATTGTAACATTTTTATAACTTAATGACCTTCTAAAAATTACCGGAGAACTTCCGACGATAGTTTCACTCTTGAAATTAACCTACTAGATGAGCGCTCGTTTGGGTATGATTGCATAGGGGTTCTTGATTGGCACCCAGGGGTGCTCAGCGCCCCTTGACGTTCACCTCGCTACGACCCCGATTACTTACCGCTTTATTGTTACATTTTTATAACTTAATGACCTTCTAAAAATTGCCTGAGAACTTCCGACGATAGTTTCACTCTTGAAATTAACCTACTAGATGAGCGCTCGTTTGACTATGATTGCATAGGGGTGCTTGATTGGCACCCAGGGGTGCTCAGCGCCCTTGACGTTCACCTCGCTACGACCCCGATTACTTACCGCTTTATTGTTACATTTTTATAACTTAATGACCTTCTAAAAATTGCCTGAGAACTTCCGACGATATTTTCACACTTGAAATTAACCTACTAGATGAGCGCTCGTTTGGCTATGATTGCATAGGGGTGCTTGATTGGCACCCAGGGGTTCTCAGCGCCCCTTGACGTTCACCTCGCTACGACCCTGATTACTTACCGCTTTATTGTAACATTTTTATAACTTAATGACCTTCTAAAAATTACCGGAGAACTTCCGACGATAGTTTCACTCTTGAAATTAACCTACTAGATGAGCGCTCATTTGGGTATGATTGCATAGGGGTTCTTGATTGGCACCCAGGGGTGCTCAGCACCCCTTGACGTTCACCTCGCTACGACCCCGATTACTTACCGCTTTATTGTTACATTTTTATAACTTAATGACCTTCTAAAAATTGCCTGAGAACTTCCGACGATAGTTTCACTCTTGAAATTAACCTACTAGATGAGCGCTCGTTTGGCTATGATTGCATAGGGGTGCTTGATTGGCACCCAGGGGTGCTCAGCCCTTGACGTTCACCTCGCTACGACCCCGATTACTTACCGCTTTATTGTTACATTTTTATAACTTAATGACTTTCTAAAAATTGCCTGAGAACTTCCGACGATAGTTTCACACTTGAAATTAACCTACTAGATGAGCGCTCGTTTGGCTATGATTGCATAGGGGTGCTTGATTGGCACCCAGGGGTGCTCAGCGCCCCTTGACGTTCACCTCGCTACGACCCTGAATACTTACCGCTTTATTGTAACATTTTTATAACTTAATGACCTTCTAAAAATTACCTGAGAACTTCCGACGATACTTTCAGTCCTGAAATTAACCTACTAGATGTCTTTTGGCTCAATGTATATTATTGTTTTAGGACCCGCCTCACCATGAGGCAGAATACCAACTGTGACGGCTGGTTTAATTGAGGCATTTTTGAAAAGTACAAATTTTCTTTTATATGAATTTGGTGAATCAGATTTTTGTTGAAGGCCGAATATAATTTTAGGAAAAAGATAATTTTTGACGTTTTCAATAATTCAAATAGCGTTGGGAAAGAGTAAATTCGAATTTGTTGAATTTCCCAGCGTGAATTTTGATTTTTCAGCTTCTTTAAGTAACACTTTATGAGAAAATGAATTTTTAAAATTTCAATTTACGTAAATTTCCCAGCGTGAATTTGTATTTTACGTTTAAATTATGCATGCGTCAATAGTAAGAAAATTTCGAAAAATACAATCTGAATGGTTATGTTAGTTAATAGTCCCTAATCACAGCTAATTATCGTAATGTTCATAAAACTGTCTGTTAAAATAAATCTCACAGAATGAAATGTAAACGAAATCGATTACTGATTGATTTGAGCCTCTAACGTATAATTATCTACACGCACGGAAACATGTCACCTTAATCGACCCGCCGTCGTTCATTGCGACGAAAATTTTATTTTGTAATTTTTTGTTTACGACCTAATTCTAAGATATATGTTAATTTCATTTTAAACACATGACCACTTAGAGCCTTGAAACTTGTTATTGACTTTTTTATAATGCCAACGTCAGTAAAATGTTTCGTTTTTTCCATAAAGAATAATAAATAGTCTAAATTAATTTTCTTTTACAGGTTAGCTTGGGCGTTGAAGATGGCGTTCTACAAGCGTACAACTCAGATTTTGAACTACAATTTTCACACCCCGTACAGAATATGTCAAGATTCTCACAAGCAGATATAGATCCGTGCACTTTTCTGTATTTGGTGCGTGATGATGTGGAACAACTACTGTACTGTTACCTTTTCCAAGCATTAAAATCTTCAGATGTAAGTATTTATTTTAGAACTATCTAACCAATAAGGTAAAAAAACAACGCTTATCACGTCAGTCTTTTATTTTACAAAGTAATTCTCATTAAAATATTTAATAGCTTAAGGGGATTTGTTCTTGCTGGATCTTCAACCGTGTCAGAAACTTCCATATCTTCTTCATTCACAAACAATTCATCAATAACATGAACAATACCATTAGTGCATAAATAATTGGCTCGATGTACTGGTATAAACTTATTCCTCCAGTAAATAGTATACTGCCCATTATACTCCAGAACACCAATACGCAATATTCCACCAAGCGTTGGTAATTTTACGTTAGCGGTATTAGTGTTATTAGTCTTCATCCAGAAATCTTCCATTGTATACGAGACATTTGAAACAATAACATGCCGATTAAGTATCGATCTTCCATACTTCAAAATAAAGCTGTCGAAAAATGTACGATTGAGACCCAGAAAATTTTGAAGATTTTTCCAAGCCTTGTCGCGTGGTATAAAATACGTGAAAATTTTGTTGCTGTCTAAAATTTGATTAAATTGTGTGAGCTCGCCTAATGTATAGGAATAATTTAAAAATATATCACTCGCCACTTTATTCATGACATCCAAATACGGAAAAATGGTTAGCTTTCGATCAAAAATAACTAAAGGTCGCTTAATTAAGTGTACAACTCCATTTTTTACCGGAATATTGGCTTTCACTATCTCCGTTATTATTTCCCCTGTCGGGTGATTTGAGTCCTCTTTAAGTGTGTGACTTTTTACAAAGAGCTTGCTTTCGCTTCCTGATAGTAGAATGACTACGTAGAGATCTTCGCCATCGGCTAATGTTTCAAATGGTAAATCTTTTGGAGATGGTCTTGTGAAAAGTACTCGTTTTGGTATAATGTGAGCAGCAATTACGTTAGCGTCGAATAGTTGTTGACGGTAATCTGTAAAGCCTTGGTCTACAGGTATGAAAAATGTGCAACCATCACATCCTCTTAATAGATTTTCTTGTCCGTACGTTAACACTTTTCTGAAAACAAAATTATTCATTAGTTGCCGTTTATAATTGTGTTAGACAACTACACATACAAACGTGTAATGATGGTTGCATGATTATAATTTAAAATTATTAATTTTGATGAAGATTAGCTAGCTTCAAAATGTTTTACATACCATTTATACAATTATTTTAAAGGTTGAATCAGTTCTAAAATGATGAATTGTGAATCAAAAATTTTAGTTTTCATTTAAAGCAAACTAAATTTTCGCACATTTTCCTTAATTTAATGTATTGCAAAGTGATCTAATTGTGAAGCAAACTATTTGTATAAGAATTTAACTTGAAAGTGTAATTGATTGTTCTCTAATATTTTCCATTCAATTGCAATATTTTTTAAATACTTGAATTACAGACATTTCATATTTTTTAAGTGTATACTTTGCATTCTAGCCACACTTTTGGTTCTTCTGTTGCCACATTTTGTACATCGTTTATTAATTATTGCAAACTAGCAGCATTAACTATACATACTACATAAAAGGGTGGGAATGATGAATAACAACAATAAATCATTTAAGAGTGACAATGGGGCTGTGCTAATAAATTAATAACGTTATTTAGTACGTTTAAACAATCCCAGGTTTATATTTACCTCCCCGTCAAAGGTGAGAAGTAAAAGTACCAATTAAAATTTTATTTAGGGATGACACAAGCATTTTGCAAAAAACAATAATGCAAAAAAAATAGTAGCCATTCTCTGGTATGTTTAGACAATCCCAGATTTATTTGCCTCCCCGTCAAAAAGGTGAGAAATAAAAATATAAATTAAAATTTTGTTTAGGGATGACACATTCATTTTGTCAAAAAATAATAACGCAAAAAAATGGTAGCCATTCTCTAGTATGTTTAGACAACCTCATATTTATTTGCCCCCCTTTCAAAGGGGGCCAGAATGAATAATAATTATAATAAATTATTTAGGGGTTACAGAAGGGCAGTGTAAAAAAATAAACACTAACAAGGATGAGAATGAAGAATAAGTCATTTAAGAGTAACAAAAGGTCTGTATAAAAAAAATCAATAACGTTACTTAGTAGGTTTAGACAATCCCAGATTTATTTCCCTCCCCGTCAAAAAGGTGAAAAATATAAATATCAATTAAAATTTTGTTTAGGGATGACACAATCATTTTGTCAAAAAATAATAACGCAAAAAAATAGAAGCTATTCTGTAGTAAGTTTAGACAACCTGAAATTCATTTTCCTCCCTCTCAAAAGGGATGAGAATGAATAATAATTATAATAAATTATTTAGGGGTTACAGAAGGGCAGTGTAAAAAATAAACACTAACAAGGATGAGAATGAAGAATAAGTCATTTAAGAGTAACAAAAGGGCTGTATAAAAAAAGCAATAACGTTACTTAGTAGGTTTAGACAATCCCAGATTTATTTGCCTCCCCGTCAAAAAGGTGAGAAATAAAAATATCAATTAAAATTTTGTTTAGGGATGACACAATCATTTTGTCAAAAAATAATAACGCAAAAAAATAGTAGCCATTCTCTAGTATGTTTAGACAACCTCATATTTATTTGCCCCCCTTTCAAAGGGGGCCAGAATGAATAATAATTATAATAAAGTATTTAGGGGTTACAGAAGGGCAGTGTAAAAAAATAAACACTAACAAGGATGAGAATGAAGAATAAGTCATTTAAGAGTAACAAAAGGGCTGTATAAAAGCAATAACGTTACTTAGTAGGTTTGGACAATTCCAGATTTATTTGCCTCCCCCACAAAAAGATGAGAAATAAAAATATCAATTAAAATTTTGTTTAGGGATGACACAATCATTTTGTCAAAAAATAATAACGCAAAAAAATAGAAGCTATTCTGTAGTAAGTTTAGACAACCTGAGATTTATTTGCCTCCCTCTCAAAAGGGATGAGAATGAATAATAATTATAATAAATCATTTGGGGGTAACAGAAGGGTAGTGTAAAAAAATAAACATCAATAAACATTAACGTTAGTTAGTGGGTTTAGACAAACCCAGATTCATTTTCCTCCACGTCAAAAAAGTGAGAAATAAAAATACTCATTAAAAATTAGTATTTTGTCAAAAAAATAATAACACAAGAATAATAGTAACCGTTCTGAAGTAAGTGTGGACACACTAAAATTTATTTGCCTCTCTCTCAAAGGAGTGGGAATGGATAATATTATAATGAATCATTGAGAGGTAACAGAAGGATAGTGTAAATAAAATAAACACTAATGAAGGGTGAGAATGAACAATAACCGCAATAAATCATTTAAGAGTGATAAAAGGGTTTTGTCAAAAATCGATAACGTTAATAGTTTAGACAATCTCAGATTTATTTGCCTCCATCTCAAAAGGGGTAAGAATAAATAAAATTATAATAAATCATTTAGGTGCGATAGAAGGGCTGTGTCAAAAAAACAATAACGTTAGTTAGTGCGTTTAGACAACATTTATTTGCTTGCATCTCAAAGTGGTGGGAATGAATAATAATGATATTAAATCATTCAAACGCGACAGAAATAAACACTAAGGGGTGAGAATGAAGAATAACCAGAATATTTAATGTGGACAAACGGGCTGTGTTACAAAACAATAACGGTAGTTATTATGCTTCTACGTATTAAAAGAAAATGTTGATGACAGATTTAAAAACTAATCCTACGTCACAAACTCGCCTTTACCGTTTAGTATATTTAGAATGTTGAAAATAATATCCATTTTCAGGGTGGCTTACAATAAACTGCCACAAATTGTGGCTGTATCTATATCTATGTTTAGTCGTTGGGCGCCACTGGAGATAAACGGTTTCAAACCTTCCATTCTGCGGCTGTATCCAATTCGGAGAGCTGGTCGTAATAGCTCCTAGGAGATGAGCCCACGTTGGGCGCCATTTGTTACCCGAGAGCTGTTCGAACTAATTAATTAAACTATTCACACAGCAAAGGGCATAAAACTAACGAATAATAAAATGAAAATAGTATGTCCAGTAACAGATCAAGAATTATAACGAAAAAGTACAAATGCATAAGGATTAACCGAATATGAAACAAACGGTAACATACTAATCTACAGTATATATATATATATATATATATATATATATATATATATATATATATATATATATATAATATATAAACAATATAAATCAGGGCTACCCCCACAAACTTTATATCACCCTGTTCAGGCGCTTGGATGGCACGGTAAATTAATCTGTGTATTAAAAACTCTAAACCAAATCGAGTGCCACCACGAAGAGGCACGTAAGTTGACTGACTGCTTCTTGAAATTTACCAAGTGTCCGCAACAAGAAGTGGTGGCCTATTTTCGGGTTACATAGATAATTTTCTGAAAACGAAGCTGACACCTGCACCACAGCCGAGCAGAACAAATTACATTTGTTCGAGTACTTGGAACGCGAAAGAATTCAGCTTGACCAGGCAAAAATCGACAAGAGCTTATTGTCGGATACGTTGCGAAACTGTTCCTAAACTCGTACTGGGGTAAACTTGAACAACACGAGAATTTGACACAAACCAAGTTCGTTTCGGAGCCCCAAACCCATTTACAACTGCTGACAGTAAATTCAATCGTCCCCATCCATGATAACGTACTCGTAACTAACTGGTTCAAGAAAGAAGAATCCGTCAAACCGTCTAATGTTGTGTTTAAGTGTATACAACGGCACACGTACGATTTGTGCTATACTCCTACCTGGAAAAATTGGGAGCGGGTGTATTGTATTTTGGTCATATTTTCCCAAAAACTCCGTGACTGGTTCCTACAATTTGTACTTTATAAAGGATATGTTACACACGATACCTTGCTATGGTCCAGGTAGTCATATAATTGAGTGGAGACCCTAAACGGTATGCATTTCAAGTTTATTGGTCAATCAAGAAATTGCGATTTGTAAAGTAAAGGGAATTTCGTGAAATTACACGAACTTTGCGCCAAATTGTACGTGCAGACGGATCCGAAGATCGTAAGGACTTGTACATTTGCTGTTTTTTTCTACCCATGATTATATGAACTTGTTTTCTTATTTTGAAAAGTTCTATCACCAGGTAAAGTTTGGTTACTACAATTCGCGTAAAGTATGTATGGCTATATATTTAAAAACATATTTGTTACGCGCGTGCCGTATATTTTGGAGAACTGGTAAGTGAAAGTTGCTAACTGTAAGGTGAGGTTGAGTTAAGTGAAAGTTGTTTTAAAGTTGGCAGTGATCTGTCGGTAAATCATATGAGAGTTGAAGAAAACCTGTAAATCGGAAATTGGCTGACATTAAGGCGACGATACAGTGTGTGAAAGTTGTTTTAACCTTGTATTATCTAAGTTGACGGCGAGTCATGTGAATCGGATAGTTGCTGACAATATTATGTAAGCCTAGTGAAATTAGTATGTTAATTTATGGCTGATTATCTCTATATAAAAATAATTGTGAGAACTCATGGTAAAACTGAACAATGTCGAGATTCACCCAAAGGGTGAATTCCGCCGACCTGAAAACACGTCTCACGTAAAATTATTGATAGAAAACATGTCTTTTAAGTGCTCCCGCTTGCACGCAAATGGTCGAAAGCACGTCATAACTGCCCATACGTATAAGTAGTAATTTGTGAACACTTGAAATAACTATAAAGTAGTCTAATTACTCTGAAACAAATATTCGAATCAACAACATTAATTGAAACCAATTTTTATGTGGGTTAAATTGAAAGTTTTCTATTATAAAGCAAAACTTTTCTGTTAAATCGAAGCAAGCTACTGCTTTCCACCTTTAACTAAAAACATTTGTGTCAGCCGCCTCGAAAAACTTTTGTACCTTAAATAAAAAAATGGGGTACATTATTTTGAAACTGAAAAATGAAATATGAAAACACTTAGTGGTCTTTAAATTTAACACATGCGTAATTGTAATGTGGGCGTCATCGGAGTTTCTTAAAGACGAACGTTGCGTGATTTAAAGTTTTCGCTACTCCAGATTTAAACCTACGACCTACTTTTTGTCGCCTGACTTCTCTAATCCATTTTTCTTATGATTGTGGACCTTAACAGGCTAAATTAGACCTATCGTGCTAAATCACTCAGGAACACTTAGGAGGATGGATAGAGGGATAATGAATTGCCAATAGATGCCTATGAATAGCTACCTTAAATTTTCTCATATCATAAGTGAGAGGAAAACAGGAACTAGGGAGATCGTTCCAGAGTTTAGAAGCCGTGGAGAAAAATGTGGATTGCGCCCGTTTGGTACGACAAGTGGAGATTTGTACTGCATACTGATGATGTGAATGAGCGAACCGAGTGTTTCTCGCAAAGGTAGCCCGAGATGGTATCAAGGAATATAATTCAGCAGCACAATAGCCTTTGTAATAACAATAATACAAAGAAAGAACTGAAACCATCCTCCTATGCTCAAGGGACTGTATGTGAGAAGTTAAGGACGGGTCATTTATAAGCCTAATCGCTCTCTTTTGAATACGATCAACGATATCGAGAGCGTAATGGGGAGCACTAACCCAGAGGTGAGAATTATATTCCAGATGAGGCCGAATTTGGGCCTGTACAAAAAGCCTATTTTACGAGCAGCTGTTTTGGTAGCTGACAGAAGATGGTCAACCCATGAGAGATTTGAAGATACAGTCATACCCAACAGAGTAATAGAATCTGAAAACTTAAGAACTGAGCCATTCATACTTACAACAGGAAATGATCTTTTTTGGCAGACATAAGGCAACACTGAGTTTTGTTAGCATTAAATTTAACTAGATTATTACTTCCCCATTCGAGAATACGTTGGATTGGTTTGTTGATTAAATTTGCCATTTCAGCTTTAATTTCTTGATTTGACATAGAAGGTGGATTATCACTATGAGTAGACTGAGATGAACTACAGTGAAGAGTGCTATCGTCAGAAAAGCAATGGACGGGGTTAGTTGTTGAAGAAATAAGGTCGTTTATGTACAGCAAAAAAAGAGTAGGAGCTATAACGGATCCCTGTGGTACGCCCGCGTTAATGCTAACTTCTTTTGAAAAAAGGCCATCAACTACGACACGTATTCGTCTTTTATCAAGGAAACTAGAAACCCAGTTGATGAGCGTATCATTTAACCCAAACGAGGTGAGTTTGGCAAGTATACACTTATGCCAAACTTGGTCAAATGCCTTTGAGATATCTAAAGCGACTACAACTGTTTCACCGGACTGCTCTACTGCATTGTTCCATATGAAAGAAGATCGCCTGTTGAACGACTTTGCTTTGAATATAAGTTTATATTGAAATCCCTTGCTAACAAAGGGTTTACTAATTGATTTATTTATTTATGAATACTTTATAAGTAATATTTCGGTACACCTAAATTTTGTGAAAAGTGCCATTGATTTAATGGTAAGAGATATTTAACTCGTAATATTAAAATCTAGAATATTTGCTTTTTGCAGACATTTTCATTTTTTTACTTTGACACTTTAATTTTGCCACTTTTAAGTACGCATTTAATTTTACTTTTACGTACGATTTCATTTTATGATTGCGTTTTTCTTTTAATGCAGATCTAAATGTAGATCCCAATTTTTATCTGAATTTCGAGAGAATGCAATAAACATTGCACTCAAAATTTCATGAAGAGAAATTTATAAGAAATAAAATTCCATTTTGGTGAGGTTTACAACGTAAAGCATTGTTATTTCGAGATATTGCGCAATATTGGTGCAAAGATGACATCACCTTTGGTTTACATTTCCGTAATCGTTTAGATACCAGATCATATCCATATCCACAATTTAGTAATTTAAGGCTATTACAATTAGTTTTTAAGATATATTTTATATAATTCTAAATTTAACTGTTAATAAACATAGTTTGTATATTTTTTTATTTTTTCATTTTGATAAAATTTTTATTGCAAACCTCGGTTTAGTTATTCCGAGCATAATTAAAAAATAACTTGGCGTCCGAGAGCATTTTATTAGTGTTACATTGCAGTTTTTCTATATTGATGTTAAGTGGAAATAACACAGCATAAATTTGTGGTAATATTGAACCGGCCCATTTTAAACTACCGACTGGGACAAAGGCATTATTTGTGGTGAACGGATTGTATCTCGAGTTATTTTAACGATATGTTATGAGAATATTTTACAACCTTTATTTATTATTAAATTTTACACTATTTAGAACACTACATTACAGTGTAACTAGAAGAGTTCAACAGTGTTTAGCAGTAAATGGAAGATATTTTGAACACTTGCAACATTGTCTAACTCGGTAAAATACGACTTTTCAATGTTGTTTGTTAACAATAGATTTCAAATTCAATAATTTTTGTCGAATATTACTTAAAAGGGCGGGAGTAATAAAATAAGTTTTTCCATAAAACTTTCTTCTTTTTTAACGATCTTTTCAACAATACCTTTTTCGACACGTTGTGCCATTTAAAATTTTGGAGATATTCTAGAGAAAACTACTCAGGATGCAGACCAGAAATAATATCACCTTTCAATTCTTTGTTATGGGGTTTATAATAATTTTTTTTTAAACCAACTCTCTACGACTTACGGATCTTTAAAAGAAATACTGATACGGGTGGTTTTCACACAGTATATAAAATATAACTATAATATATAAGATATAACTTTATCGAAAGAGAAAAATTAAATTGTCGGTAAGCAATAAACAGATCATATTACAAACACCGTAGAGCAACAAAAGTGTTCAGTAGCTCTGCGCGCGCCGCAAGTGTCTTATCTTTCTTTCGAAACACCGTTTATTTTTACATTAGAATACTGTTTCGAATTTCGTCAAAAGCGACTAAAATTATTAAAATGAGGTGCTAAAACACCTGGTTAAAGGAAAAGGCCACGTATTTAATTTCCTCCCCAAGGGGAGGGCGGGCTGCTCGAGCTTTCCGAGCTCCTTCAGCCACAATCATGGATTCCCAGCATACATACATACATTATGTATATCTGCATGGTGGGATTAAGGATGGATGTGGTCAGGATAGGATCGGATGGAACGGAGTTAGGGTTCTGAGGGGGAAAATACTACCCCAGCATTCGCCTAACTAGCCACACATGGTGTGCATAGACACAGTGACCAACACCTGGTTAAATTTGGAAATTCGGTACAAACCAACCCCTTAAGGTACAAACAAAAGGAAAAATGGTACAATTAGGTACAAACGATCCTCTCTCGCATACCGTCATGAACGATAAAAAAGATTCAAGTGGGGTGCTAACATTTTTTAACCCCGGGTTAAATTTTATCACCTTGTGGTACAAAAGGTAAAAAATGTGGTACAAACGAGTACAAACTATTATAAATCAGATGCAATCGGAATAATTTCATTATATTAATGTGGGATGCGAGCTTCATGTAGGTGCCAAATTTGAATACAATTGCTTTACAAAATTTTTGAATTATAGCCGCTGAAAGTAAATGAAATTCTGTCATATTACTTCTTACCTCGCATATCCAGCATTACCAAAAAATCAGTGCGATCTAGACGCAAAATACTTAAGTTTTAGTACAAATTGACCATATGTATAAGACGTAAACATCTAAACACTAGTGTTATTTGGTGACGACCGGTGCAGGGATTACGGGGAAATAATGTAAAATCAACAAAATTACGTTAACTTTTGTGGTGAACTAAGATAAATGTGTAACACACGTTTTGCAAGTGTGTATATGAATTAGTGACCGTGCACGTGTGTGGCTGTAATGAGAAGCAATATCTCAGCAACTTGAAAAAACATTGCATTTAAATTTCATATACGTATTTATGACAAAAATCCACCTTCAAGTGATGTTTTGTGGGAGTAAGAAGTAAAAGGGGTACGTGTGATTTTAGTCCGGCTAGAATAATACAAAAAATTTGGCGTTCGACGCGTAAAAACTTTACCACCTTCGATTATTTAAGTCGATTCAATAAAAAACGAGTAAATGAAAAGTAAAACAGAATTTTTTCATTAATTTATTATAACCATAACTTTATTATGTTTGTAGTTTCTTAAATATGTGTTTATTGAATTTTAAAAGAATGTGTTCCTTTTACCAGACTCGAACCTTTATTTTGAGGCTTATTATCCGTATACACTAGAGTAATGACTAACGTATTTTGCTCCTTACACCAGTTTCCCACATAATGTAACGTAATTTTCTTGGCGAGTCAAACAATCTCACACAAGCGCACACTCACACACATACACACGCGGGCGCGCACACGCACGCAGACACATGTAGCCACTCATACAGGTACACGGATACACGTTGACACACACACGCATACACAAACACAAACACGCACACGCGCGCACACGCATGCACGAACGCACCCACCCACGCGCACGCACACGAACATGAAGACGAACACTCACACTTGCACACACGCACACTCACACCACACTCACACACTACACACACACACTACACACACACACACACACACACACACACACACACACACACACACACACACACACACACACACACACACACACACACACCACCACACCACGCACGCACACGCACACACACACACGCACACGCCACCACACAGCACCACACACACACACACACACACACACACACACACACACACACACACACACACACACACCACCACCCACCACACGCACGCGCGACACTGACACGAACACGGACGCGGGCTGACGCGGACACACCACGACGCACGCACCACGACCACCACACACACACACACACACACACACACACACACACACACACACACACACACACACACACACACACACACACACACACACACACACAGCACACCGCACACCGCACACCACTCACTCGCTCACGCGCACACGCGCACACGCGCGCACGCACGCACGCACGCACGCACACACACACACGCATACACGCACACACGCACATACCCACACACCCACAGACGCACACACGCACACGCACACACACACACGGAGGCACACGTATAAACACTTAGACACACGTTAACACGTAGGCACAATGGACACACTTTAAACACGCGTAGACACACGTAGGCACATGTAGGCTCGCGTAGAAACACGCAGACACATGCAGACCCACCCACCCGCAATCACGCGCGCGGTCACCTGCTCGTGTACGCACACGTATGCAATATTTTTCGGGTTTTTTGAAAACTGCCGGTTATTTAATAACATAATTCTGATCAAATACTTTAGAACTTATAATGACATTATGTACATTCCTGTAATTTGCAGAAATGTTAAAGTTATAGAGCTATTTTTGAACATTTTCCATTACTGTGTAAAATGTCAAAGATGATTTAATTATGAAACAAACATTTTCGATACTAATTTAATGAAAGTTTTCGAAAGTGTTTTGGAACGTATTTTTGCTAGATTGTTATTGTAATTGTAATTTTTGATCTTTGACCTTATATTGCGCTCATTTTTTTTTTTTGCAATAAAATTCTATTTTAGCGTTTTGTGTTACAAATTGTAATTTAAATCTAAACACACGAAAATGTTAAATAATGTTCGCCCACTTTCGGTTTAAATTTGTAACATGCACTATTTGACCTTCGCACTACAAAACTAATTCAACGTATTTGTTGTTTCACTCTCTTAAAAAAAGTGATGAATGTTTACTTTATTTTTTAATTTGGTCCTTCGAGACGGATTAATATTATTTTGAAATTCTTGTAATTATGCTATACTTACTTATAGAAGATATCCAGTTTGTAATGTCCCAAATCCCACAATTTAGTACGCGACAGCAACTCAAACGCTGAAGGATTTTCAACACCAAGCGCAACCCTTCTCACAACTGGATTTAAAACCTCATCAATAACGTGTAAAGCCTGTGGTTTACTAGGCAAATTATTATTTTCTGAAACATAATCAGATAGTTCCGGTATAATCCTTGCATTATTCACATAAACTTCATCTTCAAGTTTCGTTATCCAAACGGGAGGATTTTCTTCTGCGACTGTTGTTAGAAAACCATCTTCTAGATCTTTCGTCTCTTTTGCATACCAAACCATATGATAATTGACAATATCATTTAACTGACCTCCGGAATACCACTCAAATGCTTCATTTGTTGGTGCAAAAACAGTTAATTCACCATATTGTAAATTAAGTTTCGTAGATCGATTAAGTTCGAGTAGCGCTAAAAATTGACCCAGTTTTGGCATTTGTCGAATTTTTTGATATATAGTTTGCTTCCAGTATTTTCCGGAAACGAGACACATCCACGATAGTAACCATATCGAACACAATGTTTTAATTAGCATAATTTAAGTAACTTTGAGTTGAGCACTGTTAAATATTTAAGACGTTAAAGGTTATCGTTTTAATCATTGCGTACGTTATTATTATTGTAAATTAAACGAATTGACGTGCGTGTTTCTTGCGCCTTGTTATTTATTTTAATGTTAAATATGTACTAAGTAGAATTAACGTTTTACACTAAAAAAAATGGGGACAAATTAATTTAAAAAACATGAGATAAATTTAAATGTGACTACAATTATGTTATGGGTAACTCAATTAGCAAAGTTATGTGTTGGGCGCTACGTTCTCTGCTTTTCCCGTAATAGTATAATTTTGTACATACTGGGCGTTCTGTTCTATGTATGTTTGCACTAAAGTAATGAAAGTTGGGTATTTTATGTTTATTTAAAATAATTAACGTATACCAAAATGGTGTTTGCGATCATATTCTATATTCCACTATACTTTGGTCATTTTCCAAATAGTGTTTATTTTGAAATATAAATACATACGGCTTATTTGCAGCTTAGTGTTCTAAGCTGTAAGTCAAAATTAGGGTTTTGATTTTTACATACGTGAGGTTCAAAATAATTACGAAAACTTTTTGAGCGTGATTTCTTACTGATCATACTCCTGCGGAATAAAATGAAGATTTAATTAATTATATCATAATTAAAGCAGAAAAATTATATTCAATGGATGATTTGTAATATTGAAGGGGTACTTAATTAGGTTTAAGACTTTTACACACCTGAAATTCAAAATCATTACGAAAAATATTAGTACGTGATCCTTTATTGACCTCACTCCTAGGGATATAAATGATGTTTGAAACTGTAAACTTTCACCATTATTTGCACATATTTAAAATACTTCACTTTGTGGGCTTTTTATTGGTGTATTTTTGTATTCATGTTTATACAAATCTCAACGTTTCGGTAACACTTACAGTTATCGTCATCAGTAGTAATATAATCTTTTTGAAATGTTTAAGATGTTGAAACAAATTTTTGAAATATGAAAATTGGAAACGCAAACATAAGCTAGTAATTAATATAACAGTTTGATAAACGTATAAAGCCAATTATGGAAAACAATGTTAGTAAAGAATAACTAGATCTTTAATAAATTAAATACTGTTAAGCTGCCTTGAAGATGACAAATCAGACCTGAATTTTAGTCATATCGGATTTTAAACACGATAATCCCCTATTTTTGATCCGCTATTTTGAATTTTTTAATTTTGCCAAATTATTTATACTTAGCGATCTTCAAACCCCACAATACCCGACTATAAAAAAACCGTTGCTAAATTAAATAAACACGATAACCTCCCATTTTTGATCCACCATTTTGAATTTGTTAATTTTGACAAATGATTTATACTTCGCGATCTTAAAAATCCCCAATACCCGACTTTAAAAAAAATTGGTTGATAAATTAAAAAATGTACAATTTTGTACCCTAAAAACGGCGCGCCCCTATTTTGAAATTATATAAAGAAGTATTAGTTTGTTTTTAATTATGTAACTTTTTAAAATTTGAAGCAAAGAATTTTCTAATCCCTTAAAAATGCCCCGTCACTGGTTGGATTTTGCTCATTAACGAACTTAACCTAGATTTTATGGCAAAGAATTTTTGTACGTAATTTCATATCGATAGCTTTAATGGTTCAAAATATATCCCGCGCGCGCGCACACGCACACACCCACCACCCACGCGCCCACGCACGCACGCAACCAACCACCCACCAACCCACCGATTGTAAGTGCAGTAATAACATTAGTAATATCGTTAAGTGAATATCCATTAGCTTGTAAGGATTTTGTTAAATATTTATATTCATCTTTTAAAAAATCAGGACCACAAATTTGTTTGCTCGATCCACTAAAGATTTAATTACACCGTAGTTTTTGACGTAGATGGTGGTTTGATAATGTATGAAGGTATGTATCAGCGTGTGTTGGCTTTCTGTAAACCTTAAAAAATAGTGAATTATTAGTTTTAGATTCCACATTAGTTTCCTTTTCTATGGTAAACTGGATGTATACCATTTATAAAAATAAAAAATTCATGCAGTGCTTCTTTTCCATGTCTCCAAATAACAAATGTGTCATCTATATATCTATACTAAAGGTTTTTTAGGTGCTTTTTTACGCTCATGTTTCAAATTTGATCAAGTAAAAGTTAACTGTAAAGAACTAAGATGTCTACCCATTGCTACACAATGAAGCTGTGCATAGCATTTATTATTCCACTGAAAATAAGTCGTAGTAAAACAGGTAATTAAAGAGTGGCTCAAAGAGAGCATCATTGACATACATAAAGATGAGGGCCAGGAACAACATTTTTACCCCATCGGTCGGTATTTAAAACCACCAGTACTACGACTCCCGTAAGACCGGTATTTAACGTATCTCCTCGCGAGATATGCACCTTCTTTAAATCAGTGTGTTGAAACAGGCCCTAACCTATTAGAATTGATAACTTCTATGTTACTAAGATTTAGAAAGCGGAAGGTGTGGGTTATATCTGATATTAGGAAGGTATTTCTGATGATACGTGTAGATGAAAGAGATAGATGAAAGTTCCTTTGGTGAAAAGGTCACAAACCTGAGAAGAACATGGTCGTCTTGAGACATTGTCGAGTAGTGTTTGGGATGTCGTGTTCACCATTATTTTAGCTGCTGTGTTAGATTATCATTTATCGTGTGTTTCTGAAGAGCGGTTCCAAACAGCGGAGATACTCAAAGAATGTTTATATGTAGACAATTGTGTTGCATCAGTGAACAGTGAAGCTGAGTATTTGACATTTAAAATGAAGCTTTTGAAATTCTGAAAAGGGATTTAAGAGTGTGGCAGACAATTCTAGATGATTCAAAAACAATGGTGTTAGAAATGCTCTGGAATAAGAGATGGTTATTTATATTGCCAGATCCTCACTGTACAAAATGCTATCAAACAAGAGAAATGTGTTAACTGATTGGTATTGCTTCCTACCAACCCTAACTAAAGCTAATGTTACAAGATGCGTAAACAGAACAGATTGAAAAGAAAAAGTTTGTATCCTGGTCAACAGAAGTTGGTCAGTACCTGCCTAGGATCCGGATACCTAGGTGGATCAAATATAATGAGGATGTGTTAGGCGTGCAATTACATTTATTTACAGAGGCCAGCGAGGATTTGGGAATTGAATGACGAGGTAAATTTACACCTTATAATGGCTAAATCCAGATTATCACGACTATCAAACTCTAGGAAAATTACTTTCCTCAGCTGGAGTTATTAGGTTGTCTTGAAGGAGCCATGGTTGTGCACAGTAAAAGAAGTCATTCGTTGACAAAATGTACCAACCTACTGTTGGAGCGATTCATCTCCGCACTTGCTTGCGTCAAAGAGAACATTATTGAGGTACATATGTTCATAATAGGACAAAAGAAATACTGTCCGAGCCAAGATGGTGGGAGGGGCCTGCGTGGCTGAGAGAAAGAAAGTCAATGGCCCGCTAATGAAATTGATCCTAATGAAGTATTGGTGTCTAAGGAGTGAAAAATAAGATTTTAGTGAATACATGTTCCAAACCAAGAAAATTACAATTCTCTAGCTATGTAAAAAACCTTAATATTATATCGGTCATTACTATTAGTGTAGAGTACGGCCATAGCGAAAAATTGAAGGAAATTAAAATTACAATAAAGATTTGTCAGACTGAATTGTTTAACAATACTCTTTTGTAACTAATAACAATACTTAATAATGTTTAGTCGTTGGTATGATGAATTTTAGTACGCAATGAATTTAAATTCGATTACCACAGAATTGGCTGCTGGTGGCGTCCTCTGGAAGATACATCAAAACTCTGATCAAATCTGACTTTCTTAACATAGAAATCATCTGCCAAATTTAATGCAAATCCTGTTATTATTAAGATAGATATTTAGAAAAGAGTTAAAAAAATAATAAGTTTGACACCCTGTATTTCGGAACCTATTAACTTTTGGAGTAACGTAAATTGGGTTAGATCCTCATATTTTAATCTCAGGAATTTGTCCCAGTGCTTTGTACAGACTTTTCAGAGATACCTATATATATATATATATATATATATATATATATATATATATATATATATATTAATTGTATTTTATTTAAAATTAACTTTTAAAGTACATACAGTAAAAGATTAACTCGAGTGGGACTTGAACCCACGACCTCCACTTTACTAGAGTGGGGCTCTTCCATCTGAGCTATCGAGGAGGCAAGTCACAATCGATTCAAACTTGAACTGTATGTACTTCTCTAGTTACGATGTATTATAATTATTGTACACAGAATGAAGGATCACAGTCAACTTTTTGTGAATGTCATGTGAGCCCGCAATTCGCTAAGGTTTCTCACATGACAACACGTGACTGATTGTTAATTTTTATTTGCTGTATGCAACAGTAATAGATAACTATAGAAATTGGTTTAGTGAACGAACAGAAGTTCAATTTTAATCATCATTAATTGTATTTTATTTAAAATTAACTTTGAAAGTACATACAGGAAACGCTCAATTATCTCAGTTAATTGAGGAGTTTACATTAGCAATAATGCTCTATCCAACAAAAATATTTTCACTGATGCAGTGTTGGCGCTTCTACTAAAAATTAAACGCAACTTTGATAATTCAAACGGAACAATATGTGTATTATTCAATTTTTTAATGCCCGGAATAAATCTAAATACATCTTATGTATGAAGTCCTATACCTATCTTCAACCATTTACGAAATAATTGACGGAGATCGTGTAAGGTCCTATAAAGAGGTGGCAGATTTATTCAATAACGATTTTCCAAAGCGTCCTTCAATTTGAGGAAAAGGAATACTGCAAAGAGAGGTTTACATCGGGACAACCCAAAACAGTAACAAGTGGTGAAAAATGCCTGAACACGTACTCACATTTATTCAGAATCCTCATAGTCCCCTGCGGAAGTCAGCATCAGTTATTGCTATAAGTCGTTCATCAGTGTCAAGAATTCTGGAGGAACGATGATTTCGGTAGAAGAAACGAATATTGTGAGACCATGATGGCTAAGTTGGAAGATTAGATGTTTTTGTATTTGTCAATCTATAGCTTATGAAAAATTAAGGTAGGAATGTGCAAACCGTTTTTCTTGATCTCTTAAGGTTTAGATTTTACAGTCTGTCAAGGTGTTGAAATGGTCTATCAATTATTTCGTAAATGGTTGAAGATAGGTGCAGAACTTCATACATAAGATGTTAGATTGATTCCAGGCATTAAAAAATTGAATGTTGAATTGTCACAGTTGCTTTTAATTTTTAGTAGAAGCGGAAACACCGCATCATTGAAGATATTTTTGCTGGATAGAGCATGATTGCTAATGTAAACTCCACAATTTTCATCTATGTCGCTTTACAAATAACTGAGGTAATTGACCGTTTCCAAACATTTGGGACACTTTATATATATATATATATATATATATATATATATATATATATATATATATATATATATATATATATATATATATACAGGATGAATCTTATCTAATCCCAAAATTAAAGGAGTACTAGAACTCATCATTCTAAGCAAAAAGTTCATATGTATGGGTCCGAAATGCTTTGTTTCGAGATACAGGGTGTCAAAGTTGAAAAATAAATCGCGTTTTATTCAATATCTTTCGACTGTTTCGAAATAATTTCATGAAATTTTTATATAGGGTTTTTGGGATGACAAATTCAAATATTTTCTGCTAAAAAGTGAAGTTGCTAGAGCAGACACATAAGTAAACAAGTAAGAATCCCCATTGTTAAACCTGTCAAAAGAATACCCTCCGAAAATGTGATGTATCATGAGCTTTAAATGCGTTTTTCTCGGAAAGGGTTGCTCTAGCGACTTCACTAAGATATACCTTTTTAGCAGAAAAGATAGGAAGATCGATTTTCTAGTCCAAAATGGTATACAGTGTAGCACAAAAAATTGCGACGATTTAAAGGGGTCGAAATGGTTGCGCTGGCGCCCTAGAAACCACAACTAAATGGACCACAAATTTAAATTTGTCATCCCAAAACCTCCACATACGAAATTTCATGAAATTATTTCGAAACAGTCGAAAGATATTGAAGAAAACGCGATTTCTTTTCAACTTTGACACCCTGTATCTCGAAACGAAGCATTTCCAGACCCATGTACATATGAACTTTTTGCTTAGAATGATGAGTTCTACATTAATTATGGCGGATTAGATAAGATTCACCCTGATATATATATATATATATATATATATATATATATATATATCTGTGTGTGTGTGTGTATAAATGTTCTGGCAAAAAAATTGGTTAATAGAGCCCGATGACATAACTCATTCTTTTATTTGAATTATGGTAAACTACCCTACAGTTTTAAAGAGAAGAATATTATATTCTTAGAACTCATTGTTGTGTGTTTGTCAAGTTGCCTAAATGATTGCACTGTTTAGAGATAATAAAGCTTTTGACATTTTGACTATATGATTGGTCTGAAAATTGTTTATTTTGAGTTAGATCGATTACAAAATTTAATGAATTGGAGTCATTGAGCATACAATATCAGTCTTGATTTGCAGTGACTGTTTATTCCAACATTGGAAAGTTTCAGATTTGAATCACAGCGATTCATACTTGCAAACGTTTAAAGACGTTTTAATGATAAAAGTTCAAACAGTATGTGATAGAAGTTACATGATTTATAAAAGACGCACGGATCGTTATGTTTTTCAATTTTTAAGAAGTTAACGTTTGTGTGATTAAAATTGCGAGGGCGTATTTTTATGTTATCTACCTAGCCATGAAAAAAGTACATAACAGAACAAAAAAAAAATATTTTTCTACATAACTCCTTTCAACACTAATACACTTATTCCATCTCCTTTTTTCAATTGCACATACCTTCAGAAAAAATTCCTTCGGTAACCCTGCAAAATATTCTTCAACAGCTTCTTTGAGTTCTGCAAAACGCTTTTCCTTCAGATGCTTTTTTAAATTTTTGAATAAGAAGAAGACTGACGGAGCTAGGTCCGGCTATAAGGTGGATGCCTTAACTCTATAAACCCACAGTCATTGATTATCTGCTGAACTTTGATTGCCGTATGAATTGTCGTGCATTAAGTTTTTTTGTGGATAAGAATGCAGGAGTTTTTCCTTCAGAGCAGTTTTTAAATTTTTAATTGTGTTTCCGTAGGCCTCTCCATTTATGCTTTCGGCATATATTTAACGAGCAAGACTCCTTCGGCATCCCAAAAAACAGTTGCCATCAGTTTTTTTCCAGAAAATTGTGTCTTGGTCTTTTTTGATGGTGGAGAGCCCTTACGAACCCATTGCATGGATTCTTTTTAGTAGAAGAGTCCCAGTGATGTATCCAAGCCTCATCCCCGATTGCTCCGAGGTCTAATATCTTACCTCTGTTTATCCAGAGTTCTTGTACAAGGGCTACCCCATAGCCCTCGATCAACTTGCATAAGTCAGCCGAAGTTACTTTACTGTGCTGGAGGTTCACCTGTACTGCACTTATTGTCTTCTGTATAGCCTTAAACTGCACTGTTCTTAGCCTTGAGCCCAGCCTGTTCTAGAAGCCTATTAGATGCGTCATCCATTGAGAAGACCAGGATCACCCCATCCTTCTCCGTCTTGACGCACAGTTTGTGTCAGTCTTCCGTTTTAAGGCCTGGGTTTTGACGCTCAAGCCGGATCCTATCAGTTCCTTCCTGTGATGTGCCTGGTATCCCCACCAGTGCCTTGGGTCGCTTCGGGAGGTCCTTAGCCTCGACAACAGTCAAGTCTGACCCCACCCAAAGTGTTTCCATACTTTCCACTGACTGCTTTAACCAGTTCTTAGTAGTTTCGTTGGCACATGTGATCCGGATGATACCTCCCGTGTACCTACTTCCTCAAACTGTGGAGGCTCGCGCTGGTGGAAGGTGTCTTGTCTACCACCTCCCTCAGTTTGTTTATGATCAGATCCGCTTGCCTCTGATCTAGTAGAATGTCAGGATGACGTCTGTCTATCACCGCCACCCTGATCCTTTTGGCTGCCTCACTGTAAGACCCAATCGCTGGGAGCCTGAAGAGATCGAGAGTTGGAACAAGGATGTTCCGACAGAAAAGAGTTAAAGTAAGGGAAGTCACTCAATGCTAGTATAATAAAAGTGAACTTCAGCTAGGGCGACGCAGGGTTGCCGTCCCTGGTCTCGTTAGTTACGAGGCCCTACGTAAACTGGTCCGCGACTCCGTATTCTCTAAAGCTAACATTCACTTTTTAAAGTCAGGAGCTTATATTTCGGTGTTGGCCTTGCATCACCTACGATTATTTGCAGGGTTGTTCCCCTATCCGCCACCAGGGGACACACCTAGTAGGTAGTTTAAACCCTAGGTGGATTAAATATTGTTATTTGTTGTTTTATGGTAAGTGTAAGGTGCTTGAGGGTCAATTGCAACCATTTTATGTCTTATAAAACCTAGCTCTGCCTTTTCAAACTTTACTACAAAAGATGAAAATAAATTTCTAAGCATATATTTAAAAAATATACCCAGTGCGTGGGTGGAAGATTGTGGGTTTATTAAGGAATATTTCTAAAGTTTGTTGATGGGATGTATGTTGATGGGGTATCCTTGAGGCTACAAACCTAAAATATTTTCACTTGAATCGCAAAGTTTATACAGGGCGATTTATATCAAAGATACATTTTTTTTAATGGAACCCCCTGTATATTAATGCATATTTGGATTTCTTGGTCAATTCTAGTGCGACTTTATGTATCACACATAGTACCTAAAACGAATCATTTAGCCGCAATTCGTCATTTTTCAAAAAGTAGATGTCTGAAAAAAACTAAATGTTGCTGTGATCATAAAACTTAGACGGCCATGACTCTGCGATGTTACTAGATATGAAATGTACTAGCGTAAACTAAAAATTCGAATTTTTCTTGCGTTTAGAGAAATTTGTCAATTTATAAAATTTCAATCAATGGTAACTTAATTTTTTCAAATAGAACGGCCATTTCTTCATGCACTTCGGTAGATTTATTTTAATTTCACAATTTCTAATTAATTTGATGTATTTTCAATGTTTCGTTAGTATTATCTAGTAACCCATTATAAAACGTTATTTATTAAGTAGAAAAACACATAAACTCTAAACCAAATTACGAGCTAAATTAGAAAATAAAATAAAAAGAAGAATAATTAAAAAATCATCCTTAGCACATCAAAATACATCAAGAGCTCAAGGAGACCGATTTTCAAAACAGGATTAATCTTTGCAACTGGGCAGAACAAAAATTAAGTGAAAATGTACAATTTTTGGATAATATCGTGTTTACAGATTAGTGCACCTTCCACCGCAATTCGTTAACCAGCGCAATTTTCATTATTACTCAGATTAAAACCCTCACTATTTCGGAGTTCATAGCCAAGAAAAATGGTCGATTAATGTTTGGGCAGGCATATTCGCTACTTCAGTTGTTGGTCCCTTTTTTTCGACGGTATTCTAAATTCGAATTTCCTGGATAATAAATTATTTGGACTGCTTGAAAGTGCCCCGCTCAAAGTGGATAGGGAGGAATGGACCAACACGATGGCCAGGGAGATCTCCAGATATTACCCCGCTTGATTTCTTGTTGTGGGGGTACAGCAAGGAAAAAGTGTATGCTAAACTACCAACCACTGCGAAACGTTTTTTTAACTATTATAGGATTAAAAATTATTTTGGTCGCAGAATTATTAATTTACTTAGAACAAGGTGGTAGGCATTTCGAACATTTATTAAAATAATTTTTATTTTTATTTTAGCTCGTAATTTTGGTTTTTGTGTTTTTGTATTTTCTCCTTAATAAATAATGTTTTATAATGTGAATCGTCTTTTGTTTACTTTCCGTGGGTTGCTAGATAATACTAACGAAATATTGAAAAATACATCAAATTAATCAGAAATTGTGAAATTAAAAGATATCTACGGAAGATAGATACCGACTAATTTATATCGTTAGAAAGGTAAAAAAGTTCCGCATTTGATGCAAAAATGAAGAAATGGCTGTTCCATTTGAAATAATCAAGTTACCATTGATTGAAATTTTATAAATTGACAAAGTAATTTCTCTAAACTCAAGAAAAATTTGGATTTGACCGTCCGGTCTATGGTAGTACATTTCATGTCTAGTAACATCGCAGAGTCATGCCTTCTAAGTTTTGTGATCACAGCGATATTTAGTTTTTTTCAGACATCTACTTTTTGTAAAAATGACAAATTGCGGCTAAAAAATTCGTTTTAGGTACTATGTGTAATACATAAAGTCGTACAAGAATTGACCAAGGAATCCAAACATACAATAATATATAGGGGGTTACATTTAAAAAATGTAACTTTGATATAAACTATGCGATTCAGGTGAGAATATTTTAGGTTCGTAGCCGTAAGGATACCCCACCAGATCCCATTAACAAACTTTAGAAATATTCCTGAATAACCCACAATCTTCTACCCACGCACTATTGGGCCACCCTGTATATAATATTCACATGCACATAAACTGAATAATAAGTAATTTAGGTAGAGCACGAAAGTTAATACAGTATATAGGGTGGCCAAACGATGAGGGGTTGGAAGATTGTATGAAGACGACATAAGTTAAAAATTATTTTTGATCATCCAAGGTGTGTCATATTGTTGGAGCAATCTAAACTTATTCTTTTTTAAATGGAACACCCTATATATTATTACATTTTTGGAAAGTCTATAAAATACGATTTCGTTTAATACCAAATTGTATGGGTCTATGTCCATTGGTTTAAGAGATATACAAATATTGCGGCCGCCGTCACTGATTTGTTTATTTACAAATGGCAGAAAATTGTTTGTGGTCCTGCAGTATTTTGAAATTTCTTAGTTTTCAGATTTTTTTTAATATACTAATATACTTAATATTAACTCTTGTTTTTCTTTGGAAAAAGAACGCCAAAATTTCTTTTATAAATGAATACAACTAGATTAAAAAATCCTTTAGCATGAAACTACAATTCCATGGCTATCTTTATGCGTTTAGATTTACAAAAAAAAGTAAAAAATGAAATCGTTGATCTGAACATATTCAAATTGAGTACTTCAGAAATTTTACCTTAATTTTGTTCAAAAAAGTCTGTTAAATTTAAAATAATTCATTAAATCAATTTGTAATTGTTATATTAACTCTTGTTTTTACTTGAAATTTTTTTTTAGTAAGAAACTACAATCCCCTGGCCAACTTAATACCTCTATTTTCAGTCTTTTTGTATTACAATAGCAATTTCACAAATAAACTGAAAATATTTTGAAAGTCATTAATCTTGGGTTGACATGCTTGATGAAAAAGGAAAAATATCAAACAAAGCATCGAATGACAGGCACATCTGGGGGGGGGGGGGGATTCAAAAACAGTTGTTTTTACAAACAGTGGCACGCCCTGTTCAGGGTGGTTCATTTTCGATGTTTTCTTATGGGAAGTACCCTTTCTATTACAGATAGACAAAAAGTAACATGGGGTCCTTGTGCTCGATTTTGTTGTTAATTAAGATCCAATAGTCATAATCAAGATAGCTCTGACCCTTATTGCGCAATTAGCCAAAATTGAAAAAATGGTGATTTTGAAAAACTTGAATGACAAACTGTAAAAACATTCTTAAGGAACTTTTTTAAGTAGAAGCCGTTAGTGCATTCACATTTTTAATCCTTAATTTAAAAAGATATGACATAAAGTTGATATTTTTTTATAAGGAAACTATAGTTGGGTATGACATTTGTAAATGACATTTTTTTTTGTGATTTTCAAAAATATATAACACTTCTATGCTATTTTAATAATTAATTGATTTTTTAAGTTTTCTTATTTAAGTTTTATATTAAGAGTACACAGTAGGCATAGGAGGCTGAGAGTTATCTAAGTAAAAACAAATGATACCTATATGTCAAATAATAAATTAAAAATTAGAAGTGTGCAATAAAGTGATCTTGGAATTTAGTTATTAACATGTCTAATTATACAAATTCAGAAAATTTTTGCGTGTTAAAGTGTTTTATATTCTCCGAAGGTGATAAGAATGTGGCATCGGAATTATATTTACAAAATTTTCCTGAAAGGCAGCAGCCAAATAAAAATATTTTTGAACGGTATAGTTAATAGAAATAAAAATTTTTGTTAGCTCAAAACAATATCTTAATTAATTTTAGGTTATAGAAAAATTTAATCGAATTCGGTTCTTTTAAAAACCCTAGGTCAAAAACTTACTTTAAAGGAAATTCTGAAGAAAATTCAATGGTCGTTTTAGGACAAGTCGAAGCAGAGCCAACAACTTCGTCTAGACAAATTGTTAATCTAGGCGTATCTAGAGACAAAGCCCTTCGAATGTTAAAGGAACACAAATAACATTGCTACAGATTTTGGAAAGAACATTTTTTGACTATAGACGACAGAAGGCGGCGAGTTTTGTAACTGGTATATAAGTCAGTGCCAAAATATACCTAATTTTTCAAACTCTATTGTATGATCAGACGAGGCGCATATCAGTAGTGATGGTATTTTTAATAATCACAATTTACCTTACTGGGCAGGTACTAACCCTCATGTCAGTGTTGTCCGCAGGAGGCAAGGGAAATTTGGAATAAATGTGTGGTGCTGCATTAAAAACGGCCGTTTTCATTATCACATGTATGAAGGAACATTAAACTCAATGAAATATCTCGATATTGTACGAACGCATTTGAAAGGATTTCTAGAGAGTTTTCCTTTAGCACAATATTGCAATGTCATATTTCAGCAAGACGGAGCTCCAGCACATAATTCCCATGTAGTTAGTGATTACTCAAATTCACGTTTTCCTAGTAGCTGGATGGGAAAGACAGCTGCTCGTTCACTCGATCTTTCGCCCTTTTGAAGATATAATTTCCAATATTGAAAACTCCATTAAATCGTTACTTTTTTCTGCTGCTAATGAAGTTAGATATAACACCGTTAACATATTACGTAAAACAGAACCTCCAAAGAGCAACTTATCCTTTCGTCAACGACGTGCTTTACTTGATCTTAAACGCAATGAAAGTATAGTAATATTAAAATCAGATAAAGGTAATGCAACTGTTTCATATTAAATATGAACGATTGTTGGGACCAGAAACTTATCGTAAAATACCAAAAGATCCAACAATAAAGTTTCTTTTAAAAACTAAAGAACTGATTAAATTATCATCTATTCCTGAAGAAATAAAAAAGAAACTAACTAACTCTAAAGCTCTTTCACCAAAACTTTATGGTTTACCAAAAATTCATAAACCTAATATTCCTTTAAGGCCTATTGTTAGTGCAATTGGTTCTTCTACATATAGCCTTGCAAAACATCTTACATTTTTGTTACAACCTCATATATGAAAAACACTCTGATTACATTAAAAATCTGCCGGATTTGTTGAAAAAAAAAAAGAAACTAATGGAAGTTTACCATTTCTTGACATATTAATATCTAAAAATAATAATTCACTATCTTTTAAGGTTTACAGAAAGCCGACACACATTGATAGATACCTTCATAAATTATCCAACCACCATCCACGTCAAAAAATTGGTATAATTAAATCTTTAGCAGATCGAACAAAACGAATTTAAACGATATTTAACAAAATCCTTACAAGATAATGGATATTCACTTACAGATATTAATAACGTTATTACACCTTCTAGACGTAATCTTAAAGAAAAACCAATTCTTAATGTTGGTACTGCTTTTCTTCCTTTTATAGCTAATGTTACGAATAGAATTGAAAAAATCTTAATTAAATATGGCATTAGGACTATTTTTAAACCTACAAGAAAAATTAAAGAACATTTAAGATCACCTAAAGATGTGTCAAACCCTTTATCATCTTCCGGAATGTATAAGTTATCTTGTTCATGTGGAAAAGTATACATCGGAACCACAAAACGTAGCTTTGATACAAGACGTGAAGAACATATGAGATTTTGTAGATTAGCTCAACCAGAGAAGTCTGCTGTGGCTGACCATGCCCTGAATAATCTAAATCATGACATTCAATTTGACAATATGGAAATATTGTCAAGACTAACTCATTATTATGTTCGTTTGCAACGTGAAGTTATTGAAATATATAAACACCCTAATAATTTTAATAGACAAGAAGAAAATCGCCGTTTAAATAGGTTTTGGTATCTTATAATTAAAAAAAGGCATAATGATACGTCTTAATTTTTATTTTAATTTTGACTTTTAGTATGTCTAGGTTTTTTGTTGTTTTTCCTAGACCTTGAAGCAAATGCTTTACCAATTATATGTTAAATTACCACAGCACTATAATTTAACATAAGTAGTTGAAATTAAGATTAAAATTAAAAATTACAAAAAACATTCTGCATTATGCTTTTCAATGTTAATAACACTTGCACTTATTGTTATTGTTAGATTGAAGTGGATTATTTTATTTGATGTCGTGTTTATATTTGTGAATGCTTCTATCATTTTAAAATTGAAGTTTTTCACAACTTTAGACTTACATCATGGCTTGATTAAATTTTGTTAAATGTATTTTTTGGGTGACATTTTTCATTGTTAGCTTTCGCCGTTAGAGAGTGTTCTGATTTGTCATCTTTAAGACAGTTTAACAATATTTAATTTTGAATGACCTAGTTATTCTTTACTAAAATTTAATTCTATAGTTGGCTTTGTGCTTTTCTCAAACTGTTATGTTGATAGCAGGCTGATGTTTATGTTTTAATTTTTCAACTTTGACAAAATTGTTTCAACATCTCTAATAATTTTAATATATAATATTACTACTGACGAAGATAACTGTAAGTGTTATCGAAACGTTTAGATTGTATAATTTAAAATACACCATTAAAAAAACCGAAGAGAGATAAGTATTTTATTATGTGTGATAATGGTGAAAGTTTACATTTTCATATATAGACTTAGATGTTTATACAAGGTGATCACCTTTTGTGACAAAGTCCGTTATATCTGTTATAGGAGATACCAAAAAAAGTTATTTGCAAAAATAGGAGGTAGCAGTAAGCTTCACAGTTTAAAATTAGTTACAAATATACAGAGTCTTCCATAACACTGTACCGCATCAAAGATATGTTTTTTTAAATGAAATAAAATTTCAATAAAAATCGAATGCATCAGCCTGTATTTTATATAACCATTATAAACTGCAGTCAATTTAGCTTAATTTATCATAAGTATTTCATATACGTAAACTTAATAGTTTTGGAGAGATTTTAAATTGTATTGCAAAAAGGGTTATTTCATGAATTAAATTTATTATTTTTATTTACTTTACTAGTTACAAATATCTTAAAGTAAACACAAAAAACAATTTAAAAAAACATTAAATAAAGAAATTGTTATTTTTATCGTAGAAGGTGTTCGAAATGAGCTCCTATACCATTAAAATCAAGGTTGCTATGAAGGTATGTGTTACAAATTGACAATTCAGTTTTAAATCAAATTGTTTTGACATTGTCTTGAATTTTGATTATTTTACAACAGTCAACAATGAATTTTGAAAGGGAAGAACTGGTAGACACGGTATGGATATTAGGTGAATGTAATAAGAATTGTTTACTTGCAACAGGAGTCTATCATATATCCAGACCGTCGGTAACCGAATAAGAGATCATTTCAAAATGTAATGGATAGATTCAATCGCAATGGTTCAGTGTTATATGAGACTAAAGAAAAAACAAAAACGGTTACAATAGATGTAACCGAATTAAATGTTTTACTGGCCGTTACTGAGGATCCTCATACAAGTATCTCAAATATTTCAAGAGAGCAAGACATTAGTTATGGATCTATTCAGTAAATTCTCTCGAGACACCACATGCACCCATACCACATCCAGGTACATTAAGAACTGACTGCGAATGATTTTGAAAGAAGGGTACTTTTTTATGAATGGGCACAACAGCAAATAATTTTACAAAGAAATTTTTTCGATTTTGTTTTATTCGGAGATGAAGCAACGTTTCACAAAAATGGATGTGTCAATCGGCATAACTTCCACTATTACTCCACAACAAATCCGTATCACATAATTAGGAAGAGTCAAACTAGGTGGTCCTTAAACGTTTGGGGTGATATCTTAGGTAATTATGTAAAAGGTCCTTTCTGTTTTGAGGAAACAGTAAACGGAGAGGTTTATTTAGACTTTTTAGTAAGTCATTTACCTATTTTACTTCAAAACGTGCCACTCAACATTCGTCAACAGTTATGGTATTTACATGACGGAGCTCCTTCTAATCACAACGCACTTATACAAAGTGAATTGAATGAGCAATTTCCTAACAGATGGATAGGAAGAGAAGGACCAATTAATTGGCCAGCTAGATCACCAGAATTAAGTATAGTCGACTTCTTCTTCTGGGGCTATATTAAAGATCTAGTGTACCGTGAACCTCCAACAACAATTGATGACATGAAGGTCAGAATTAGAAATGCATTTCATAATGTTACGCCACAAATGATTACAAACGTTAGTAGATCATTCGAAAACCGTCTTCAAGTCTGTGTTGACGTTATGGGAGCTCATTCCGAACACCTTCGACAATAAAAATAACAATTTCTTTATTTAATGTTTTTTTAAATTGTTTTTTCTGTGTGTTACTTTAAGATATTTATAAATAGTAAAGTAAATAAAAATAATAAATTTAATTCATGAAATAACCCTTTTTCCAATACAGTTTAAAATATCTCCAAAACTATTAACTTTAGGTATAGGAAATACTTATGATAAATTAAACTAAATTGACTGTAGTTTATGATGGTGATATAAAATACAGGGTGATGCATTTAAAAATACTGAGCAAATAATGAATTTGTGTTTTGACTTACCCTGTATTAGATTTAAAGAGTATTAGCAAAATCAATCATTTTTATGAATTTTGACAATCATTTAAAAACTATGGCTGCAACCGATCATTGTTCTTGTACCCCTTTTCAATTGTACTTGTTTCGATTTTTATTGAAATTTAGTCATAACTTTTTAAATACCCTATATAACACATAACAACTTTGTATTCTTGTAACGAGGAAGTGAAGCGGATTTTAAATTTAAAATAAAATACAGGGTGTTTCATTTAAAAAGACACATCTTTGATGCGGTACAGTGTTATGGAAGACCCTGTATATTTGTAACTAATTTTAAAATGTGAAGCTTACTGCTACCTCCTATTTTTGTAAATAACTTTTTTTGGTATCTCCTATAACAGATATAACTGACTTTGTCACAAAGGTTGATCACCCTGTATACGTATAAAAATTGATTTTCTGTTAACTTTTCATAATTTTTTATGATATTGTTTATTTTCATTTCATTTCAATTTGCATTTGAGGTTTTTAATAATTTTATAATCAATCTTTAGATTTTATAATTTGTTACCATTCCACAAGAACAACATTACAATTAAACTTATTTGAATTGCAAAATGTCTCTAAAATATTTTACTGGAATTGAAATTTCTTTTTTGAGTAGAATATCTTCATTCAATTTCATATCTGGTTTTCTAAGCCAACTGTTATCCTTAATAAATATACCAATTAAGAAAAACTTAAAAAAATCAATTGATTATTAAAAAAACATAGAGGTGTTACATATTTTTAAAAAGAAAAAAAAATGTCATTTAAAAATGTCATAGCCAACTATGGTTTTCGTATAAAAAAATACAACTTTATGTCATATCTTTTTAAATTAAGAAGGTATTAAAAATATGAATGCACTAACGGATTCTACTTAGAAAAAGCGCCTTAAGAATGTTTTTACAGTTTGTCGATACATTTAGAAATAAAAAAGTTATTCAAGTTTTTCAAAATCGCCATTTTGTCAATTTTGGCTAATTGCGCAATGACGGTCAGAGATATCTTGATTATGGCTATTGGATCTTAATTAACACCAAAATCGAGCACAAGGACTCCATATTACTTTTTGTCTATCTGCAATAGAAAGGGTACTTCCCATAAGAAAACATCGAAAACCCTGTACATTATTAAAAAAATCTGAAAATTAAGATATCTCAAAATACTACAGGACCACCAAAATTTTTTTTGTCCTTTTAAAATAAACAAAAGTCGCTTAACAAATCGGTGGCGGCGACCGCAACTGGGATAATTTTTCGAAAAACAATTGAATATCTCTAAAACCAAAGGAGGTAGACCCATACAATTTGGTATCAAATGAAAGCGTATTTTATGAGCTTTCCAAAAATGTAATAATACTCAGGGTGTTTTATTCAAATTGCTCCAACAACATCAAACACCTTGTATGATAAAAAGATTTTTAAAATGCAGTACCTATTGATATCTACCCGTGGTCCAAAAATCATTTCTCTAACTTATTTCGTCTTTGTACAATCTTTCACCCCCTTGTCCTTTGGACACCCTGTATAAATAAATCATCGTACATAAGTTTGGGTTTTTCATTTATGATACTCCGGCTTAATGAAATATTATCGACTTATTTTTACTGAAAGCATTGTTAACTAAGTATGCACAAATTTATAAATTATACAAAACAAAATAATAGACCATCTATTGATTTAAAAAAACAGTTATAACCTTTCTGATGTTGTTTCAGATTATCTATTGAAGCGCTTTCTAAAGGAGGAAATTTTGCGATAACGAGTAATACCTTTGAAGATATAGTTTCCAAATCGAAATCATTAAATCATTTTTTGATGCTGCTAATGAAGTTAGATTAACACCGTTAACATATTACGTAAACAAAACCTCCAAAGGCAACTTATCCTTTCGTCACGACTGCTTTTTGATCTTAAACGCATTGAAAGTATAATAATATTAAAATCAGTAAAGGTAATGCAATTTATATTAAATTGAACGATTATAACATTAAGATAGAACAATTGTTGGGACCAGAAACTTATCGTGAATACCAAAGATCCAACAAAAAGTTTTTTAAAACTAAAGCATTAAATTATCATCTATTCCTGAAGATAAAAAGAAAAACTAACTCTGAAGCTATTTCACCAAAACTTTATGGTTTAAAAATTCATAAACCTAATATTCCTTTAAGGCCTATTTTGTTGGTGCAATTGGTTCTCCTACATTATCTTGCAAAACATCTTACATTTTTTACAACCTCATATAGGAAAAACACCTCATTAAAAAAATTCTGCCGCTTTGTTGAAAAAATGCATAGTTTCAAAATTGAAGAGGGTGATATAATTTAGTTTTGATGTTGTTTCACTTTTTACAAGTTCCTCTAAAAGAAACTATTGAATATTTGATCATCTTTTCCAAAGGACATAACCATTCTTTTCAGCACTGTCTTACTACAACTTATTTTCAGTGGAATAGTAAATTTTATGAACAATTGAAGGTGTATTCCCCAGTCCTGTTATAGCTAATTTTTAATGGAAAATTTGAAACATTATTACAAAATACACCTAAAAACCTTCAGTTTGGTATAGATATGTAGATGACACATTTGTTATTTGGAGACATGAAGAAGGGCACTGCATGAGTTTTGGTTTTTATAAATGGTATACATCCTAGTATTCAGTTTTCCATGGCAAAATAAACCAATGGAAGTTTACCATTTCTTGACTCATTATTATGTTTGCAACGTGAAGCTATTGAAATATATAAACACCCTAATAATTATAATAGACAAGAAGAAAATCTTGGTTTAAATAGGTTTTGGTATCTTATAATTAAAAATGCAAATGCAAGAAAATGCTTTACCAATTATATGTTAAATTACCACAGCACTATAATTTAACATAAGTAATTGAAATTAAGATTAAAATTAAAAAATTACAAAAAACGTTCTGCATTATGCTTTTCAATGTTAATTAGACTTGCACTTATTGATAAAGATCTCTTTGTTAGATTTAAGTGGATTATTTTATTTGATGTCATGTTTATATTTGTGTATGCTTCTATCATTTTGAAATTGAAGTTTTTCACAACTTTACACTTACATCATAATTTGATTAAATTTTGTTAAATGTGTTTTTGGGTGACATTTTTCATTGCTAGCTTTCCTTAGAAATGTTCTGATTTGCCATCTTTAAGACAGTTTAACAATATTTAATTTTTAATGACCTAGTTATTCTTTTCTATAATTTAATTCTATAGTTGGCTTTATACGTTTCTCAAACTGTTATGTTGATAGCAGGCTGATGTTTATGTTTTAATTTTTCAACTTTTACAAAATTGTTGACAACATCTTGAACAATTTTAACAGATATTACTACTGACGAAGATAACTGTAAGTGTTATCCAGGGCCCCCGCAAGGCTGAGCGGTGCCCGCGTGCGGGATAATATTTTGGCACCCTTTATTAATGTACGAAATCCAATTATAAAAAAAAATATTTTTTTTTATTTTACAATAAAACAGAAATTTTTTTTAATTTAATTTTTATTGGAAATAATAACTAATAAATTATTAATTCATAACAAAAAAAAAACATCTTTAATCCGTCACTTAAAACTACAACTTTTATTAGGTTAAATAGGTGTTTTTCTTGATTTAACAGCAGCAAATTCTTTTATTACTTCATCAAAATCGATTTTGTCAACCATCTCCTGCTCTATAGCTAATATTGCTAGCCCAGATAGTCTTTCTTGATGACCTCTCCCCAGAAGCCACAGATACTGGTAAAGTTAAGAGTATTCTTAAGGAAATTGTAACATTTGGCAGAGATGAGGTTAAATTGTGTTCAAATATATATTGAAATATATCCAGAGAATTTGAAGAATGAAGAATTGTAAATAACTTGAAAGCTTTAATCTCATTAAACAAAACATCTGCCTCAATATCAGCCTCTATCTTTGCCGCATCAGTAAGCTTCTATTGTAGAGCTTGGTAGTTCTTTAGGAGATCATCGTCACATAATGTAAAAATATTACTAAAAAAACCAAAAACATTGTCATAATTAGAGATCATATCAAATCTACTATTTAAAGAACTTAGTACTTGATCAATTATTCTTAAAAAAATTAACTTTAAACGGTTTTGGCATTTAGTGCTTCATCCCTATGTTCATAATCAAAAACTTTGGTTTATATTTTCGTCTAGTAGTATTGATTGCGGAAAATCTTCTATCTCAAGATCGGCGGCTAATTTTGCTCTTGAGCAATTATTTCCTCAAAGAATTATCGTTTCTATAATTTTGAAATGATCGACTAAATTCTTTAAATAGTTTTGACATACTTTAATGTCAATTGTTACACTTTGCATCATTTTGCTTACAATATTAATCTGAAATAAAACATCATACCAAATAATTAAATAAGAAAATTTCCGTTATCATGTTGAAAAAGTATTTTAGAAGAACCCTGAAATGCTAGACATTGTCGGACAAAATTTTAACTGCAACAATTCTTTCCAGAACATCATGCCAAAATTTTTTTTCGGTTTCTAAAACCCGTAAATGATGATCGTTCACAGTAGTAGATAATTTTAAAATTTTTTTCAAACAATTGATGTTTCATGTCTTTTTATAGCCAACGATAAGTGTTGCCAATCAGAAAAACCATTTGAATCAAAAAGTATTGATAGTTTACAAAACCTTACAACAAAAGCAAAATATAGAGTTTTTGAAACTGAATAAATAAGCCAAATTCTCTCTGTTGTTTCACCATTCTCCAGTTTTCTGACAAAGTACGTACTTGAAAATTTTATTTTGTCTTGATTTATAGGAAATTGATAATTGCGTTCTATCAAAGGAGGTCCTCGCTCAACCAACCTTCTGACTTCCTCGTTGTTAATGGTTCTAGGCCGCAGACCAGGATCCTGTGATAGAAGAATGGTGCTTGTCATCTCAGGGCCCATTTCAGTCAAGGTTTCGGTTTCAGCTTCACTTGTAGCCTCTATTGTTGAGCCGGTGGATTCGACCGATTCTCCGTTTTCACTGAGAGTTGATGTACTCGTAGATGGTTCAAGTGCAGGAACAAGTGAAGCAGCGACCGCTTCAGAACATTGACTCTCTAAAGCTTCTGTTTTTGCATTGGAAACTGGAGTTTTCGCCAAAAAATCTTTCATTTTGCCAGCCATCTTCTCCCTTTCTTCTTGGGCTCTAACTTTTTTTTGCTCCGGAAATTTTGCGCCAGAAGGTCGTTTTCTCTTCTGTGGTTCTAGAATTAAGCAAGTGAACCTAATATATGCTTATATGCTAGATCAATATAACATGTATTACGATGTACTAGGCTCAGAAAACATTTAAAAAGAAACGTGGTGAGATCGTTGGATGATTGACGAATAAAATATTTTGACAGTTTTGGGACAACCGGCTAAACCGGAAAGAGATGTCAACTTCGGTAATTTGAATGAAACACCCTGTATATTATTACCTATTAAGGTAACACGTAAAAGTCTAATTACCTAGATTTTTGTATATTTAATATCCTATACCTATTTTAAATGGTTTTTGAGAAATTTTAATTTTTATTTCAGAAATTACATTTGCATTTTTTTTCCTATAAACAAGACATTTATTATTTAATTTGAATTTTTATAGGCAATGACTTGGCATAACAAAATTTGTATAATATTTGATTTAAATTTCAATAGTTAAAAGCTATATTATTTGAAATAATGAAAATTAAAATATCCCAAAAGCCGTTAAATCTTAGGAGATTATCCTCGAGTTTTACGTAGAATCTAACTATGTAACTATTGTATAATAATATAAAGGGCGACTATTTACATTGACAAAATTTTTAAAATAAACTTTGATATGCCTTAAAAAAACTAATTATGGATTTTATTACTTTATTAGAATATGTCCAATTATTTATATTATTTTTTGTATGATATAATATAATACTTACCATTTCATCCTTAATTTAATTTCCACACCAAACACAATAACAAAAAATATAAAACACTTGATCGAATCGAATATTTTCTTTCTACCACTTTAAAACATGTCTAATTTATAATTTATTTTCCGTTTTGTTGTGTGAATATCAAGAACTGATTAGCTAACGCCTTTGGTTGTTTTAATTTGTACTCCGTGAACCTTTCGAGTCCGAACTGGAAAAATGCAAGTCTGGACAAGTTTTCACGTTTATAGACAAGCTTGGCGATTTACGAATACTGCATAATATTCGGATTTGGTTTAAAAAAATGCAATTCTTTATTTCTTTATTTGCAAAAAAAATGTTAAGTATTAACAAAAATTTAAAATAAGGGTTTAATTGTTAATAAACGATTTTATTTAATATCGCTCGACCTGTATAGTTGTTTATTGTTTATTTTTAATCTTGCAATAGCTTTTTGAACTACTTCTACTCAACCGATTCTTTCAAAACTTTCCGCACATATTTTAGGTTTCCGTGAAAATATTATATTATCATATTTTATGTTTAACCCCACAGTATCAACCCCTGAGCGAGGGTGAGAGCTGCCCTTAAAAATTTTAAATTAGAAGGAGATCAAGTGATACCTCGTTTTAAAGGTCTTTTTACCCTGAATTTAATGTTGCAGTCGTAGAGTAGAGGTAATTCTAGTCAAGTGAAAAACTAAGAACCAAAAATAGAAAGTATAGGTAAAAATATTTGAGATATCCTGACGTCTGGAACATTTAACAATTAAAAATAACCACGTGGGGGCGAAACTTCGCTAAAAAAATATTTTAACCTACATCCTACATTTTAAATTAATTGTTAATTTTTACTTTAGAAAGTCTCATAATGTGTCCTAATAATTATTTTCCCGTTTTTAGTGAACCAGATTTTATTTAAAGTAGTAGTTTAACTTAAAAAAATATTATTTATGTATATTATATACAAATATTGATAAAATTATTAATTTCGTCTCTAAGTGTTTAATAAAACCTTAAGTTAAAACTGTATGAAAATTTAATATGTCGTAGCACCAAAATAAATATTTCTTACATTGGGTCGGGTGAATAAAAACAAGTGAACGCTTTTACCCGCCAATCCCAAAGTTAATACTTGTTAATCCTTAACAAACTAAATGTGGCCACTAAGTATTTGCTTGAAACTTGACAAGTAAAGGCATTTACTTATTTTTATTCCACAGTTCGACGACAACCATAGCGAAGCGAAGACGAGCAGCAGTAGAACGGTCACTGGAAACACACCGACCTCAAAGCGGCAAGTTAAGCGACCTAAGTTTCCGAGAACTAAAACCCGAGCGAGCAGTTGAGAACCAAAAGGCGACAAACAACAAACTAGTTAAATATTTGAATTTTTTAATTCTCTATCTATTTTTATTCAACCTGCGCATTATTATTTAAAAAAAAAATTTTTTTACATTTTTTTTTCTGGATTAAAAAATTTTTTTTTTTGCTAAACCTTCAGTTTGGCGCCCTTTTGGGGCCCGTGTGCGTTGCACGCGTTGCACGCCCGGTTACGGGGGACCTGGTGTTATCGAAACGTTTAGATTGTATAATTTAAAATACACCATTAAAAAAACCCAAGAAAGATAAGTATTTTATTATGTGTGATAATGGAGAAAGTTTACATTTTCATATATAGAACTAGATGTTTATATACGAATAAAATTGATTTTCCGTTAGCTTTTGAGAATTTCTGATGATGTTACATTGTTTATTTTAATTTCATTTCAATCTGCATTTGAGGTTTTTTGATAATTTTATAATCAATCTTTAGATTTTATAATTTAATTTTATACATTTGAAATAAAAAGTTATTCAAGTTTTCCAAAATCGCCATTTTGTCAATTTGGCTAATTCGCATATGACGGTCAGAGGTATCTTGATTATGGCTATTGGATCCTTAATTAACACTCAAAATCGAGCACAAGGATATTAGTTTTTCATCTGTAATAGAAAGTACTTCGCTAAAACATCGAAAATGAACACCCTTATTATTAAGAAAATCTGAAAATTAAGATATCTCAAAATACTAGGACCACCAAAATTTGCCTTTTAAAATAATCAAAGTCGCTTAACAAATCAGTGGCGGCGACGATGGGATAATTTTTCGAAAACAATTGAATATCTCGAACCAAAGGGTTACCCATAAATTTGGTATCAAATGAAAGCGTATTATGAGCTTTTGGCAAAATGTAATATACAGTATTTTATTCAAATTCTCCAACAACATGAAACACCTTGTAATATAAAAAAATTTTTAAAATGTAGTACCTATTGATATCTACGTGACCTAAAATCATTTCTGTAACTTATTTCTCTTTGAATATTTCATAAATCATTTGGCCACCCTGTATGGAAAATTCATTACAGTTTGGGTTTTTCATTTATGATACTACGGCTTAGTGAAGTATGATCGACTTATTATTACTGAAAGCACTGTTAACTAAGTATTCACAAGTTTCTATGATTACATAATGCAAAATAATTCATAGAATACTGTCCAGAAAAATGCCAAAGCGTGTTTACCTTTATATTTTCTTTGGCCTGGATCCTTTTTGGCAATGTTACAGATGAATAGAAAAAAAAAGGAATTTAACTCATAAATAAGCAATTTTTTTTTATTATAACAGTGACCTTTGTTTGAATTATGCCTTATGAATTATTTATAAAACATGACACCCAACATGGGAAAAATTACAGGTGTTGGATATTACAATATTTTTATTTAAGCGTCCGACATACTGTTATTACATGAATGAAATGTTCGATAGTCAGCTTAGCAATTAATAATGGTCGGGAAAATCATCTTTGTCAGAAAAATACACATAAATGCGTGCAACTATTATTTGTTCATATTGCACATACATAAATAAAAGGTATTTTTACACCTTAGTTACCACGGTTTCTGTAATTGAAATAAAATTACTCCTACGTCTAAATGGTTAAACTATTGATTTTCATTTTATACCGATCAATCGTATTTTAACGAAGCTTCAATCAATTCTAGACAGATTACAATATCATTTTATAAAAAATTCGATTATACTAATTTTATAGTTGAATCGAACGCCCACGTATAAATAATACACCTAAGTAATTAAACACTATGTTCGTTTATTTAATACTTCTGGTCATACGTTATGTTCGGAAGTTCTGAAATAACTGAATAAATAATTATAAAAAAAAATATATTTTAAAATGGAACTTGGCATTTTTACGCCGTAAATCACCGAAACTCGGGCTTGGTCGTCTTCGATATGACTGTCGCCGCGTTAATCGACATAGGCAGACAGTTATTCCTAAACCACAAGGCAAAATGACTCCGCAGGACCAGGTTCAGGAAAAATCACGTCGAATTAAAATCTAGATAAAGGCATTAAATAAAGGGTTTTTAAAGGTGAGAGGCATGTGTATCCCATGCCATCCAGGAAGTACCACTACCCTTACCATGGGCTCCTTAATATTGGATGTTCCGATTTTCTGAGCTCGGTAAGGGCTGCCGGTCATATTTTTTCTCATCCTTTATCGATTCTCATCCTGCTCTTCCTTCTCGCCCTCACTGTCTTCCTATCGGATTGAATGCTTAAATTTAAAAATAAAAAAAAAGATGACTGTGGTTTCTCGAGTAATAAATACCGGACGCAAAATCCTGTCCCGTTCGGATGTTCGGGACAGAACATCCCAGAACCCAAGCGACCTCGGTCATCGAAAGTTATAACTTTCTGATCCACTATTGCAACATACGCGGTATCAGGTCCAATCTGATTGCTGTTCACCAACATCTTGAACAATTACAACCTAACATGTTCTTTCAATCTGAAACACAAGTCTCCTCCGAAAGCTTCGATTCACCCGACTTACAATTTCCCCAATGCAATCTTCACTTTAACTTTCCATACATCGGAGGCGTATGTACCTATCTCAACGACAACATCGCTTGCAAGAGGATTTCTTCTGTTGTATTCTTCGAATAAAAGAATTGACGTGATTCGGTCCTAAATTCGTGAAATTCTACTTTTGTTTTTATACGTCTCCTAATGATCAAGGCTTCAAGGCTTCTTAGATTTCCTTAGTTAGAAAGTTAACTATCTTCTATCTCAGTTTCCATCTTGCAATATCTTACTTCTGAAAGATTTTAATGTTCATAACTCTAAATGACTTCAATTTTTATCAACTAATCCTGCTGGTCATAATGCTGAAACATAAGCTATTTCATGCGTTCTTTCTGATAACCATAACCATACTCCGCATCTTCTAGATTTATTTCTTACATCAAACCCACTTGTTTGTAAAACATTACTGTCTAAAAGAAATAACTTCTACTGTCCCTAATTCCTCTGTTGTTTGCAGCACTGATGGTGTTTTAAGTCAGCTAAATGGAGTGAAGTACGGGGTTTCTTTGCAACCCAAAGCGTGAATATTGTTTTAGGTCGCCCTCTTCTTCGGACATTGCTCTTTCAGTATCTGAAGTTACCCTCATAGGCATGGATTTATACATTCCCAAAAAACAAAATCATATTGGGCTTGTGCCGATGTAAGATATATCTTATAGTAAATGGAAATCGAATAAAACGGTTGAGATCTTGTAGACTACGCTGGTGCTAGAAATACTTGCAAAAGTGTCATCACTAAAGCTAAAAAGTGGTTCGAAAATGCAATGAACTAGCTACATCTCCTTTGGGCGGTGGTAAATTTTCTTCTTTAGCTAAAGCCATCAGTAACATCTTCATTTCCACTCATGACATCTTTTGATGGATCTGTAGTTGCTGATTCTGTAGACAATGCAAATAAATCCAAAGAAGATTGGGCTTTATTTGCATCAAACTCGTGTCTCAATGATTCTGGAAAAGATGTGTCCCTAGTCAACTCTTCTTCATACGCTATGAAACCAATTCATTTCCGGTACAAGCTCCTAGAATAGATTATTATCAGTAGGCTTGATCTCAATAAGGCGACTGGCCCAGACGGTATCCCAGCTATTGTCTTAAAGAGATGTTCCTCCGAACTAGTACCAATCCTATCTAAGCACTTTCCGATCTCTATTTACTTTGGGGAATTTCCTTCATTATGGAAGCAAATGTACAACCTACTCTCAAAAAACGCGATAAGACCGATCCCTAAACCTAGACCGGCTTCTATTTTGTCTAAAATCATGACAAAAGCCATCAATCAGCAACCACTATCTTTCCTTGAAACTAACAAACTCCTTAGAGACTATCAATAGGGTTTTAGACAGAGTCGTTCAAGTTTGGAACAATTCGGTGAAACAGTTGTAGTGGCTTTATATATCTCAAAGGCATTTGACCAAGTTTGGCATAGATTTCCACTTGCCAAACTCACCTCGTTTGCATTAAATCATACGTCATCAACTGAGTTTCTAATTTCCTTGATAAAAAACGAACACGATGACTTTTTTTCAAAAGAAGTTAGCATTAACGCGGGTAATCTACCTATCTCAAATCAAGGCTTAAAACTGAAATGGCAAATTCAACCAACAAAGACATTCAAACTGTCCATGGACGGGGAAGTATAATCTAGTTATTTCCTGTTGTAAGTATGAATGGCCCAGATCTTAAGTTTTCAGACTATTACTATGTTGGGAATGGCTGTATCTTCAAATCTATCATGGGTTGACCATCTTTGGTCAGCTATCAAAACAGATGTTCGTAAAATAGGATTTCTGTACAGATCCGAGCAGTACTTTACCTCCCGGCAACTCTTTGTGCTGTATAAGGCCAAAATTCAACCACACCTAGAATATGATTATCACCTCTGGGTTGGTGCTTCCCAATACACTCTCGATATCTTTGATCGTATTCAAAAAAGAGCGATTAGGTTTATAAATAGCCCATCGTTAACTTCTGACATACAGCCCCTTGAGCATAGAAGAATCGTTTCAGTTATTTCCTTGTATTATCGATATTACAATGGTAGGAATACTCGGTTTGCTCATCATATCATCAGTATTCAGTACAAATCTCCACTTGTATGAAACCGACGCAATCCACATTCTTCTACACTGCTTCTAAACTCTGGAGTGATCTCCCGAGTTCCTGTTTTCCTCTCACTTATGATATGAAAAAATTTAAAGTAGTCGTTCATGGATTACCAAGGCAATAGTGCATCGATCAACTTACTTCCACATTTGGCGATGAAGCGCCATCCTTTGCGACTGTGAAAGGCTGGTATAACAATTTTATTCGTGACCGCCTTTCGCTCACTGATGAAATTCGCGAAGGTCGTCCAAAATCAGTTGTTATTCAAGAAAACATTGATACTGTGCAAAAACTAATGCAAGATCGATATGCGACATACTTTGAAATTAGGGAACCGTAGCCATTAGTTTCACCAGCATATATAAAACATTATATGATCATTTAGCCATGGAAAAGGTTTGTTTTCGTTGGATCCCAGACAATTTGACGAAATCTCAAAAAGATGCTCGCGTCGATTGGTGCACACAAATGCTGAAGAAATACAATGGCGGTGGTTCCAAAAACATATATAAGATTGTAACAGGTGACGAATTATGGATATATGCATACGAGCCGGAACGTAACAGCAATCGACTGTGTGGGTGTTTCAAGATAAACCAAATCCAACAAAAGTTGTTTGCGCTCGAAGCACATCAAAGCAAATGGTCGCCTGTCTTTTTCGGAAAAACTAGTCATGTGACAACTGTGCCTTTAGAGGAACGTAGAACGGTCAATCCGGAATGGTACACAACCATTTGATTTCCGGAAATCTTCCGTGAAATGTGGAAAACAAACAAGCGCCGTCGGATCGTTCTCAAGCATGACAATGCGAGTTCTCACACATCTCGTCTAATACTCACACATCTCGCCTAACAATCGATTATTTAAACACTCAAAAAATCGAATTAATAGGTCATCTGCCGTACACTGCTGATTTGACATCCAATGACTTCTTCTTGATCCCGAATGTCAGGAATAAATTGGGTGGAAAACGATTTTCGTCGGCGGAAGAAGCCGTTGATGCGTTCAAAAACCATGTTATGGAGGTGTCTCAAGAAGATTGGAAAAAATGCTATCACAAATGGTTCGAACGAATACAAAAGTGTATTGATCATAAAAGAAAATATTTCGAAAAACAGTAAAGCAATTTTCAATGACAAATTACTGTTTTTTCATTGTTAGGCTCAAAATATAAATAGTGACCCTCGTATCTTTAATTTAGAGCGGATAATGAACTGTTCATTTCAAAATTCCGTTAACAAATGAAATAGCATTTGATATGCTTCCTGAATAAACTGCTCGACATAAGTTAGGGATATTATGGAAAATTTGATTTTTCAAAAGAAAAAAAAATTTTTCAGACGATATTGAGCTATTTAGTTTTTAAATGCTTGTTTTTTATTATAAAAAAGTTTACAAATTAAAAAAAAATTTTTGAACAAAAAGGCAAGAAAAAATAAAAATTAGGCGAAAGTGACTAATAACTTAATTTCAAATTAATCAAAAAACAAAGAAAATGAACTCAAATTTCCCTTTCAGCAATAACGAGTAGGTCCTCCGCGGGCTTCAATGACAGCTTGGCAACGTCTTTGCATGTTGGTTATGAGATTATTAAAGTTTTCTTGCGGAATCTGTTGCCAGAGTTCTGGAAGCAAATTCCTCAATTGTTCCATTCTTTGTGGTTGGGATTATAACGATACAAATCTCTCTGCAACTGATCCCAAGCATGCTCTATCGTATTTAAATCAGGAAATAGAGTAAGTAAAGCTAAATGAGGAATTCCATTGGTTTCAATTGCATCCATAACTACCATGGATCGGTGTAACTACCATGGCTCTCCTCAACTGATCCCAAGCATGCTCTATCGGATTTAAATCAGGCAATAGAGCAAGTAAAGCTAAATGTGGAATTACATTGGTTTCAATTGCATCCATAACTACCATGGATCGGTGTGGACGAGCGGTATCGTCCAAAAAAAGGAAACCAGGACACACAGCAGCATGAAACTCTGGCACAATGTTGTTGATCAGCTGATTTAAGTATACTTCTGAATTCGTGTTTCCCGGAATAATCAGCAAGTCGGTACGGCCATCATAACAAATGCCTGGGTGAACTTCTTGTACTGATCGCCGATGTCTTGGCACCAAAGGTTGCGTCCAGACACGCGTTCGACGACTATCCGAAAAACGACCATATCTCGATTCATCAGTGAACAGTACCAACTTCCACTCTTCTGTCCAATTGACACGCTCTCATGCCCATCGCCTATGCTCGCGAACAATGGTACACCTCTAAAAAGTCGTCTAGAACGTAAATTGACATCCCATAAACGTCTTCTGATAGTTTCAACTGATATTAATGTTCCTGTGGCTTCTGCGAGCCTCCTACTCAACATTCGACATGTGCTCAAAGGTTCTCGACTAACCTGAAAGAAAGTTGCTACGTCACTTTGTCGTTGACCACCCTGTAGCAAACCAATTGCTCTATTTGATTCGTCAGATGTTAATTTACGTCTAGGCATTAGGAATTTGCAAAGCACAGAATTTTGATACCACATTTGCACAGTAAGTCAACAAATTGACAAGTAGCCAAACAAACAATTGATTCGTTAGAACGGGTTAGAAAGAGAAGAACTCTCCACAGCCCTGTACTTGCAATATAATGATAGATTTATCCGTATGGCATAGGTGCGATAACTAGCAACTTTAATAAAGTCCCAAACATGACAAAAATTTGAAAATTAAAAAACTATGTAGATTTTCAGATATATCCTTAACTTATGTGGAGCAGTTTATTTTGAACGCATGAAGCATTCAACTGTTGGTGCAAGAGATTATATTGCGCCTTATCCTGAAAGGCATCGTTATGAGAAAAGAGTTTTTGAGCGATTGGCGCGGCGTTTAAAAATACCCGTCTTTCCTAGACGTGGTAGGGGCCGAATTTAGGAAACTATCATAAACGTAGGTACTACTGCACACAGAATTTAATCCTCATGGAAATACTAAAGATATTTCTAACGACTTTAGGCATTGCGAACTACCGCCAACGAATTTTAAAAGACCATAGGTTGGTACCTACAAAACATAATGCCCTGAAATATTCACCTTACCTTATTAATATCGTTTAATACAAGAAGTTTTATTTTAAATTTAGGCTGCTCCTATACCATGCAATTCTCTATCAGGCAGTAACACCCCTTGATTTTTATGGAAGGCTTGTTTACTGCCATTCGTTACTAACATGGTAGCTGAACATCCTAGACTATTATCAAATATACTATGGACGCATGAGGCTACATATAACACCGATGGGAACGTGAATTTACATAACGCATTACTGGTCGAAAACCAAACCTCATTGAAGCGTAAACGTTTGGTGCAGTATATTGGGAAGAATGATCATTAGGCCATTTGTATTTAATAAAAACTGACCGGTGAAATTTACCTCAATTTTCTGACCAACGAATTCCAGTTCTTTTAGAAAACGTGTCATTAGAAACACGCCAAACCATGTTTTTCGGCATGTTGGTTGCCCATCCGTCAATTTTGGATAGGAAGAGGTAGTCGATGTGCGTGGCCAGCCAGATATTTGTATTAAGAGAAAAATTTCTAGAAAACACTTTCAATCTCTAGGTCACCCGATCTGACTTGTATGGATTTTTATTTTTGTGGGAGGTTGTTTACTTAATCAAACCAACCACCAGGGAAAATATGCTAGAGCGAATAAGGAACGCCATTGACCGTATTCCAATGGCAGAAGTATATACTGCATTTTTATCTACGCGTGAGAGATTGCAGCTCTGTATTGAGAAGGACGGGCGACAATTTGAACATTTGGGGCGTCATTAGTTCTTCAGTACCTAGCATTGTTGCACACCATTCTTTTATAACATCGGCCCTTTTCAGGGCCACAGATAATATAGAAAGGAAATTCCTAATGCGACATTCTTCTTCTTCTTTTCCGTATCTTAACCCCTATCTGGGTCTTCCGGAGTTCAATATTTTTTTCCATGCTTTTCTATTCATCCAAGCACCTTGTTGGATATCCCACTTTTGCTTAAGGCTTTCTACTCCTCATTCCATTTTCTTGGTCGTCTCTTTCTTCTTTCTCTTGGTTGCCACTGCATTGCTTTTTCGGAAGCCTGTTGTTGTCCATTCTTTGACATGGTACCACAAGAGTTGCCTTTTTCAATTTCTTCCACGATATCTCTTTCTGTATCCATTATTTCACGTATCCTTGTATTTCTAATTTATCTCGCCGATATTCTCGCTGATCTCCTCCAATAATCCATTTCCATTACTTTTAGTTGATTTTTGTTGTTCGAGAGTTGCCAGATTTCGGCTCCGTATAGTGCCACACTTGGACCATAACTGAGTAGATTTGTTTTTTATTCTTTTTGCTTATATTTGCATCCCACAATATACCATTTAGCGTACCTATAACTTTCCGGCCTTGTTTTATTCTCTCTTTACCTCTGTGTTATATAATCCTTGTTTTCCTACTGTTGCTAAATATTTGTATTCTTTACATGCCGGTATAGTTTCGCCTGTTTCTAAGGTTCAAGCGTCTTGCTCTTGTCCTATACTAAGATATGCTGATTTATTTACATTAATTTTAAGTCCCCATTTATCATATTCCTCTATAGCTTTCCTTGTCATGTATTCGATGTCTTCTATTTCTTGTGCCATTATAATTTGATCGTCGGCAAATTGCAACGTGTATAATGTAGTGTCTTCGTCCAGTGGTATTCCCATTCCCATACTTCTCCTTTTCCATTGTTCAGTGTTTTTCTATATATCTTGAATAACGTCGGTGAGATACAGCAGCCCTGCCTTAGACCTTTCGTAACTTTAAATTCTGTTGTCAGATAATGCGACATAATAATCTATAAAATAATTTTTATTATCCGCTCTAAATTAAACATAAGCTTTTTAATAATTAATGACAGTTAAACCTGTTCTCTAATTCTGTATAGTTACGTTTATTTTTATCCATATCTTTGTAACGAAAGAAGAAAGAAAATTGCAAAAATTTGCGGCTTTGTCACAAAACGTCATCTACGGACTAGAAAAAAACTAAACCGACGACGTTAACATTTTGTTAGAAGCACACAAGAAGCGAGATTCAGTTTATAAAAATCGGTTGGGTTGAAAAGAAGTTATGACTTTTTTTTCAAGTGAACATTTATCTCCCCCTCTCCTTATTTAACAAGATAGAGAATAAATCTAAAAAAGAAAATGTTTCTAAGCTTACGTAGTTTATATTAAAACTATTTCGGACATATCTTGATAATGTCGATTTAAGAGGAAAAGCCGATTTTCTAATTTGGTGGTCGTGTACGCCCCCTAGTGGCCATAGCAGGAACTTGAAACTAATTTCCAGCAATTTCGCTTGGTCACTTTTACCATCAATATTTTTTCTCCGAAACTGTGCGATGCGTAGTTTCACATATACAGGGTGTATTTTAAAATCACCGACAAAGGAAAACTGGAGATTCTATGATTCAAAATAAGAAAAAAATGATCATAAACGCTTTTCCAAAAATGATTCCTATCCGAGATACAGGTTGATTAAAAAATACTTTTTTTAAGGTTGTTTTAAGATTCCTCAAAAACTACAAAAGATATTACACTGAGATTTGGTACACCTAAATGTCTAATTAATAAAATTAATCAGGTGAGTTTGAGTCAACTGACTCCATCCAGTGGCGTAGAATATTTTAAGTTAATCAGTTTAAGTAAAAAAAACGCACGCCCCTGGTTTTTTAAGAAATATTTTTTTGATAGATTCAACATTTAATTCTGCAAATAAAATCATACTTAGTATTTTTGATTCGGCACCGTTTTGAAATATTTTCATTAACATAAACGACCACATTATTCAATAAAATCAAATTTGTTTTATTTTACAAAATAACGCAACTATTAGGTACATTATTAAAGAGATATTGAAGGAATAAACAATAATAATTTTTTATACATATTGTTCAAAATGTCCTCCTTCCTTTTGAATGCAAGCTTGTATTTTCTTAGCAAATGAAACCTAACACGCTGAAAAATTTGTGGCATAGCCTAATCTCATCGCATGCCATCTGTATGCGATTCCAAAGTTGCTTCGATTATCAATTTGAACAGAATAGACACGAGTTTTCAGATACCCCCACAAAAAATCCAATGGGTTTAAATCTGGCGATCGTGCCGGCCACGGTACTTCACTTCCTCGTCCAATCCAGCGTCCAGGGAACCATTCATTTCAAAATTCTCTGACGTTTCGTGTATAATGTGGTGGTGCACCATCATGCATGAAATGCCTGTTCATCTAAGGGTACGTCGTCAAACAATTCTGGCAAATCTTCTCTCAAAAAATTTAAATAGAATTCGCCAGTAAGTCTTTGAGGAAAACGGATAGGTCCGATTAGGTGATCGTCTAGTATACCTATCGAAATATTTTCGCTAAATCTATGTTGGTGAGCTGTAACTACAGTTGGATGCTGATTTTCATCTAACCATTTGTGGGAAAGTTTATTATTCCACTTCGGGAAAAAATACACTCATCAGTGGTCAATAAGTTTCTAACAAATTGTACATCTTCAGCATTTTTATTTAAAAACCATTCGCAAAAATTCATTCGACGAGGATGGTCAGCAGGTAATAATGCATGCACTTTTTGTAGGTGAAAGGGATGTAAATTTTGTTCTCGTAAAACTTTCCAAGACTTGCTATGCCACACACCAAATTCTAAACCTAACTGACCCGTACTTATTGATGAATTTTCATAAACTCTTTCTAAGATTTGTTCCTCAATTTCAATTGGTACACGAGCATTTCGTCCGGAATTTTTCTTTCCTTTTAAACTTCCATACTCTAACAAGTTACGATGAACGGTTCTAAACGTAGTATGATGTGGATGTCTTCTATTTGGAAATCTTTGTTCATGAAGTCGAGCAGCTGCACGAGCATTGCAATTAGTATTACCATAACATAAATGCATATCGACAAGTTCTCGTTTGGAATAATTCATTTTTTCACAGTAATTAGATCCAAACAATGAATTACAAAACACGCGTAATTGCCACTATTTTAGCAAACATAAGATACGTAACTGTCAAATGCAAAGCAATCTCTGATTTATTTAATTTGGTTATTACTGAATAATGTAGTCGTTTATGTTAATGCAAAATATTTTAAAAACGGGTGCCGAATCGAAAAAATACTAAGTATGATTTTATTTGCAGAATTAAATGTTGAATTTAACAAAAAAATATTTCTTCAAAAAAAGTAGTCACGTGCGTTTTTTTTTTACTTAAAGTGATTAACTTAACATGTTCTACGCCACTGAATGGAGCCAATTGACTCAAACTCACCTGATTAATCTTACTTAATTAAACATTTAGGTGTACCAAATCTCAGTGTAATATCTTTTGTAGTTTTTGAGAAATCTTAAAAAAGTTATTTTTTAATCAACCTGTATCTCGGTTAGGAAGCATTTTCGGAAAAGTGTTTATGATAATTTTTGTCTTATTTTGAATCATAGAATCTCCAGTTTTCGTTTGTCGGTGATTTTAAAATACACCCTGTATAGCCGGCCTCCTTTGTTTATGGACAACCCAGTACACGTCTGTAGTCAACTTCTTTACCTTCCTAATGATTTCTTATCTTTAGAAGAAACATTAGAATAAATAGGGTCAAATAAAATACAAACAAATGCTGTCATTTCAATATAATAATTTCTGGGGGGCGAGGGGGCGTGGACATGGAATTTTTAAAATACTGTATGAAAAAAAATGTACCATGGATTGTTTGATTAAAAACAGTTCATGTGGAAGGTATATAAAAAAATCATACTATTGTATTGTTGAAATGGGGCGAGTACGAATTTCACAAGTGCGAGTATCATATGTGCACGAGTTAAAATTATTAACAAACAATGAAATCTACTGATTATTTTTTATTTATGTATTTTGCTGAAGGTGATAAACGATTGTCTTGCGCAACTAAAGGAAATAGTTACTAACAAATCCATAAATTTGTTTTTAAACGTTGATCAATACAATGTATCTAATATTTATTTGTATGTGTCTATAAAATAATATGTGCCATTTATTTTGTGATAAAATTTGTGACCTTCATTAATAAATTATTGTATATAGATGCTAATTATTTCTCTTACACAAATATAATGTACACACTTAGAATTTTTTTCCTGAAAGAAAAGGTTTCAACATATCGATCAGCTAGCTACCACCACTATATTTCAATATTGATTCATAATACGTATTTGTTGTAAATAAACGTCACATAGTAAACAAACCATTTATTTTATAATAAAAAATAGAAAACTGAAAATTATGCCAAGGAAATTATTTTTGATATCTTACACTTGTTCTACTTCATGATTAATTAATCAGATCATTATGCAAATGAAAACGAGAAGGGGAGAGTGGACACAATGTTATTAAATGCAGTTTGCGTGTTAAAAATCAGGGGTGTAAATCTGACGACCGCATTACTACTTACTCGTATATACTCAATGATTGTTTCCAGCAAAAATTAAAGAGATTTTTGCCAATGAGCGTTATTTGTTTTGTAGACGTCGAAACGATCACGTAAAACTATTTTTTTCAATCGGTGCTAGTGGTAAAGTGAGTGGTAAAAAAAAATGTTTACTATAATTAAATTTAGAAGATTGTTGATGAGGCGTGCGCCGCTGCTATATTTAGACTAAAAGTGCTCAAACGCAAGATTAGTTTTGTTCGCTGTTTTTGCAATTGTAAGTTTTACTCTTTCTAAATATGTGTTTAATGCCTTTTTTGACCACTCTGAAAGCTTATCGTCGCATAACCTAATATGGAATATTACTAAAAGCAAATGTTTCGTCACAATTTTGTGTTTACAGCTTCAGGTTTGTTATTTTGCGTGTCCTCTATTGTAAAAAAACTGTGAAACATGAGGTCAGTATGATCTTTTGATCGTGTGACGTTATAAGCAATTTAACGTGTTTGGTTGCCAACTTGTCTGTACCTTTTTTGTTTTGTATGAATATTTGCCAAACGTTTATGATTTATCTATTGTTTCGTTAGAGTGATTCGGTATTTCAAAAGATGAGTGCAGGCTGCCAAAGTTTGTTCTGGGAAATCTCTGTATGTTTTCACCTTATATAATCATTCATTAAACTCCTTTCACACAAACAAAAATTTCCAAATATTTGTTTTTAAAGAAAAATGAGAAAGTTAGGAATTGATCCAGCTCGAAGGACCATTACACCACAAAAATCTATTAACAATTTTTCTTATTGATATTGTATCTTAAGTTAAAAAAATAACATCAGGTTTAGAAAAACTTACGTAAGCCTCAAAATGTATTTGCAGCATTCGCCATAAGTCCTAAACTCTCAAAGTTATTAATTAAGAGGCTGCTCCACAGATATTTTTAATTAAGCAAATGTTCTACATGTTTCGATTAACAAACTTTAAATAGTAATTATCAGCCTAATACTTATGGTTTAAATTTTTAAAACATAATACCAGTTTTCACCTTATGATTTATATTATAAATATTAATGAATTCATTGCACAAACTTATTATCCCCAAAAGATACCGGGATGTCTTATTTGAATGCTCACTTTAGCTAAACCAGTTCAATTATCATTTTAATATTAAAATTAAGTACAATATTGGCGTTATATTCAATTTAATTAGCACAAAGTAAGCAACATATATTATATACTGATTATTAATTAGATAATTACTTAATTTATGAAAATGGAATAGTGGATACTTTTTCCAGTCCTAGTTTAATTACTGTGATTTACATCTTATTATTTAATAAAAAGTGTATTCATTTATCAAAATAGATTTTAGGACATTTGAAATAAATCATTTTTACACTTTTTAATTGTCATAACTATTTTAATTTTTAATCGTACATTATATCAAAATATAATTTTAGATCCTAAATTAAAAAAATAAGGTTAGTTTCTCAAAATTACTTAATTTTAAATATCCAACTTTTAAATTTTATTTAAGTTCAACTGATAAATTTTCACTGTTTAGTTAATTAACTATGTTCATGCAATTTTAATAATACGATAAATTTCATAATTATGTTAATTTTTAACCATACGTTATATAAAAAAATATGGTTTGAGATTTTGAAGCTGTAAAAAATTAGAATAATTGGATTGAATGGCCATAGAATTTTAGGTAAATAAGAATTATTATACAAAATTACTAAATTATAATCATCCGAGTTTTGAATCTTAAAGAATCGAAAATAGTTGTAATCGGAATGTGGTTTCATAAATGCGGACTGCCAAACTGTTTTAGACTTTGTACTATTAGTTTCCATACTTTCTAACTCTTTCTACCTCTCGCAATCATTAATGAAACTTCCGTCGTACAAAAAAATGATAGCATATATTTATTTCTAAGGAGAATAGCAAAGTTACAAATTGATCCAGCTCGAAGGACCATTATAGCTTTCTAACAACCGAGTATTTCTCTTACAGTTTTCATGATTTAAAAAAGTTATATCCTTTTAAGAAAGCAAGCCAATCCACAGTATTTAATTTTTTATACTTGGCTTGGCAATTAGTCTTAATATATGTTTATCATTTTAATCTCAAAAAATCAAGGACCTTTAATTGGTAATTAAAAAGCATCTGCTCCACTGATATTTTTAATTAAAAAAAAAGCGCTACATGTTTCAAATAACAAATTTATATAGTGATCATCAGCCTTATATTTATGACTTAAAACTTATACCAGTTTTCAGTTTACGCTTTAAATTATAAATATTTGCCCGAGGATGATTGTTTCTCATAAGTTTTTTCGAATACGAAGGTGCAGAGAGTCGAATGTAGATTTTATTTATAATTGACAGAATAACTGTAATTTCATTCAATTCACACTTTCACGTGTCATTTATAGAAAACACACTAGCTTTTGCACAAATTGGAAAACTTATAATTTAATTTACTTATATAATTAAAAAAATATAACTGTGTTGACTTTTTAAAGCAAGCTTAAGGGAGATTTGAACAAAATAACTTAAAATTAAGTCAATTGTAATATCTTCCTCTGGTTAGTTCGTCGTTAGTCAAAATTTAAGTTGTATCATTTTAATTTCGTAACTATTAACAATAAAGAGCATATAGTACTACAATTACATTGTAGAAGATTTATTAAGTTAAGGTTTTGTTTAACCGAATAAAAGTTATTTTTCAAAATTACGTAATTTTGAATATCAAACTTCGTAAGTTAATTAATTATAATTTTGGTAATTTGAATAATAATATAAATTCTCTTCTCTTCATGAGTATCTAATGTAGTACCTAGTTTTGAAATTGTTTCTCACAATTAATTCATTACACAAACTTATTATTTAAAAAAAAAAAAAGGAAAAGGCCACGTATTTTATTCCCTCCCAGGGGGAAGAAGGGCTGGTCGAGCTTTCCAAACTCCTTCAGTCACAATCATGGATTCCCAGCATACATACTTACATTACGTATATATGCATGGTGGAATTAAGGATGGGTGTGGTCAGGATGGGATCGGAAGGAACGGAGTTAGGGTTCTGAGGGGGAAAATACTACCCCGCATTCACCTAAGTGGCTGCACATGGTGTGCATATACGCAGTGACCATGCCGCTACGTGTATGAGGAAAACCCCAGAAAAACCTCATACAAGGTAGACGGTAACGGAATCGAACCCATTATAGTGCATTTCACCTGCAATATGGCCGCCATTTAAATTTGTCACCAAATAAAGCGGGAGCACTCATTGGCGTAGTACCTTTGTCATATAAAAAAGTGAAAAACTTATTTGAATAAATTTATTATTAATAAATTCGCCATCACCAGTACCTAGTATTATTATTACATACTATTTTAACTATTTTAATACAAATTTTAAAAAATTAACAAGTATGTAGTCAATAATTTTTATTAATAATTATTGCGTAATTAAAAATCACAGAATTATAAACATTTAAAAATATATATATATATATATATATATATATATATATATGATCTACGTGTAATAATAACAGTTAAAATATGACAATTAAGAAAATATTGTATAATCTTACCGAAGTCGCACTATAACTGTCAAATTTTCAATAAAGTTCTCGTCTTCAGTTAAACAAAACTTTCTTCCATTTTAGTATAAAACTATACAATCACTACAACCGTTACAAATTATTGTTTACAGTATAATGGCAAAATGGAAAATTGATTCCACATTTATAAAAAGCAAGTGGTCATTAATGATTTCTAATTCATTATGCTAATGGAGTAATTTGCAGTTTCAACATTAATTACAATTAGTAATGGTAAATTTTCAGAAATACTTAACAATAATGATATTTGTTTGGAACACTTTTATTTTAACGATGTTTATTTCTTACAATAATTAATTTAATTGAAAATTTTCAATTTTACTAACCTAGTTACTCTCCGCGTGATACGCTACTGAGTTGCAAGTAATATTTTAAGACGTTTGAAGGTCGTATTTGTTATTATATTTGTCTTTTGCTATTATAATGTTGTAGGAAAGAATGGAAAATGCGGTTCAGAGTAGCAAAAATATCCCTTTCATTACAATGTTACACTTATAGCATTTTAGTTATTTTATAATTGGATGTTGTTCATAGTGGAATGGCAGCCATATTATAGAGGTCTAATTATTCGTGAAATGCACTTTACCTCTCGAATGTTATGCAGGTCGTGTCAACACTACACTACTAACTCGGTTATTATTCTCAAAGAATACCGGGATGTCTTATTTTTTAATGCTCACTTTAAGTAAACAATTTCAGTTAAATGTTTCACGTTAAATTTTTTTTTTGACTTCTTACAGTTTTTAATTCTCATAACTATTTTAATGTTTAATCATACGTTATATAAAAATATAACTTGAGATTTTAGATCCTAAATTTAGAAAAATAATGTTTGTTAACTTAACCTTAACTTAACCATCACGCCAATCCCTTGCGCGGTAGGTAAAATAATCCCTGCCTCTTATTTATTTTTCATTCACAATCTTTCTCCATGCTTTCCTATCTCCGCATACCTCCATAGCTTCTGCAAGATTCATACATTGTCTCTGACATGTCTTTTATTTTTAAAACTTCTCTTTCTTTCTTTTATCATACATTCTACTACATTCAGTCAAGTTTTACTCGGTCTACGAGGCCCGACCTTACCTCTAAACTCGCCCGCGTATATTTGCTTCATTAATCTTGCGTTGTTCATTCTCTCAACATGGCCAAACCAACGTAATGTACTACTTTTATATCTATCCATCATCGTATTTTCCTCGCTCCGCTCCGTCATTATTCACTCATTCTTTATCTTATCCCTTCTCGTTTTACCACATGCGCTTCTCAGGAATCTCATACCCACGGCATTTTTTTCTTTCTTGCTTTTTTTGACATGCCCATGTCTCACTTCCACACAGCATTGACGAGACAAACACGCCGTTAGAGATTGTTTGTTTTGCAGCTAGGCTCATGCTTTCGTTTCTCATTATCGTCCATATACTTCCAATCACTTTCCTTCCAGCATTGACCCTTCATCCAATTTCGCCATCATTTGTACCATCCGCAGTAGACATTCTACCCAGATATACCAACTCGTCCACTTGCTCCACAATTTCATCTTGTAGAGTAAATACTCTACTGTCCTTTCACCTTCCCGATTGAAGTTAGTTTTGTTCAAGTTTACCTTTAGATCCATGCTCTCACGGACTATATCAAACTTCCTCAGGGCAGTTTGTAGCTCATCCGCACTGTCACTTAATAAGACTGCGTAATCTGCATACACCAGTACTCGTACATTTACGTCGCCAACCATTACACCATTTGTATCGGTATATGCTTGCCTAACACATTTATCCGTGTATACATTGAACAACCACGGTGACAGCACACAGCCTTGTCGCACTCCTTGCTCAATATTCACTCACCCTGACACATGGCCGGCTACCGTTGCATACTGCCCTTATTCCGTTTAATAGACCTTTATTTACACCATATTCATTTAATATTTACCACAGCTTCTCCCTATTCATTCTGTCGTATGCTTTCTTCAGATCTACAAACGCACAGTACAGCTTCCTTTTTACACCTAAACACTTCTCGATCACCTGCTGGAGAGAAACCATCTGATCAACACATCCTCTCCCTGGCATGAAGCCACCCTGCACATCCTAACTCTTAGTTTGTGTAGTTTTTCGTACTCTATCAATCAGCATTCTTCCAAATACTTTACCAGGTACACTGAGCAAGCTTATTCCTCTGTAGTTCTTGCAATCACTATTGTTCCCTTTTCTCTTATACTTTTCCACCCTTAAGGCATACATTGAATAATTCACACAATCTTCGTATCAGCTTTGCACCTCCGTACTTCAGTATTTCACTAGTGATTTCATCTACGCTTGCTCCTTTACCGCTCGTTTACCTTCCTACCGTTTTCTCTGCCTCATTTATCCCAATATCCTTCTCATTTTTATTCACCATTCTTTTTACATTCTCCTTACTTAACTCTTCAGTATTACTTTCCTCAATACTGTACAGCTTTGCGAAATATTCTTGACAGCATTTCCTGACTTCACAGTCTACACTATATTATTTATATCTTTCGTCACTCTGTCTATATTTCTACTTCTTACTTCGTTACGTGTTTGGGACAGTAAACAAATAACTGTCCGGAAGTAGAACGATACCATTCGGGGCACGATTTGGCTAATAACCGGTCTGTCCGCTAGGATATTACTCAAGAGAACAATACAATCGCCTCGGATCGACCTGGCTGCAAGGAGCGGTCAAGGTCGAAACAGACGGACCCCGTTGCTGATGACTGTACAAGGAATTAATGGCAAATCGGTACGTGGAATGTTAGTGGTATACATGGTAAAGAATTTGAAATTGCGAATGTAATGTACGAAAAGCAGCTTGATATTCTGTGTGTATCGGAGACAAAGCGCAAAGGAATGGATGCTGTGGACATGGAAGATGGCAGCGTAGCACTATTATGGTCAGGAGTTGAGGCTGAAGTGCATTACTCAAAAGGAGTTAGGGTGATCGTAAGTGAAAGAACGAAAATATGTATTTAAAGAGTACGAATTGGTATTTCCCGGGTAGTGTGGGTTAGAATGAAAGTGGAGTTTCGAAGAATTTTCCTTATTGCATGCCATGCACCGGTGAATGGAGAAAGACACCAATAGTGTGAGAACTTCTGGAATGATGTAAAGACGTGTTGAACGTATGTAAGCCAAACGAAAGAGTGATGATAGTGAGAGCTATGAACGTATGAGTGGGTGTACAGAAAGAACATACTGAACGCGTGCTAGGAAAGTTCGGAGACGAAAGAGCCAATGAGAATGGTGAACGTCTGGTGAACATCTGTGTGGAGAGAAGCCGAATCTAATACGTGGTTTGAACATAAAAATGTTTATATGTATACATGGCAAAGAGGTGAATCTAAAAGTATGATTGATTTGATAGTGTATGATGGACGACGTAGAAACCTAGTGAAAGACACAAAAGTATTGCGCTGGTCGAAGTGTGGATCGGACCACTTTTTGGTTGTAGCGAGAGTGTGTTTAGGGAAAAATTGGGTAAGTGGAAGGAAAGCAAACGTAGTTCGAACGACCAGATTTAGGGTAGACCAACTAATAGATAATGGTGCAGGAATGAAATACGGAGATGCTGTGAGTAAAGAGTTGAATATGAATGAAACAGTGTGGAGAACAAATAAAAGACACTGACGTTGAAAGTGCATGGATAAACTTGAAAAACTGTGTGGTCAATTGTGCCGTGGGGATATGTGGAAGAGCGACTGTAGGTGGACAGAAAAAATGTGCTTGGTGGAAATGATTCGGTAAAAAAGGCAGTACGTAAGAAAAAGATGCGTACATGGCAATGATTGCTGCAAAAAATGAGACTGAGAAACCGCGAGTGTATGAGGTGTACAGATTAAGAAACAAAGAAGTGAAGGAGGCGGTGAGAGTAAGTAAAGAGGAAGTGATGGCTGTGGAAGGAGAGAAAATGCAGAATGTTTTTGAGGGAAACAAAAAACTCTTCTGGAAATGGGTCAAAATACAAAACGTGGCCCAAAACAGAACGCTGCAGGAGTGATGAATGCAAGCAATGAAATGGTATGGGACGATTGTGAAGTGAACAAATAATGTTTCTTTCTCAAAAAATTGTAACTTTGAAATTGTTTTTATGTTGCGAAAAAACTTCGTTCTCGTAAATTTATTTTTGTAACCATTTAAATTCATCCTTCAGGAGACCTAACAATCTAGTACCCAAAGAGAACCGAGACACCTTGGCCGCCATTTTGTTTTTGTGACGTCACAAGCCCCGCCCCCTGGGACCCTTGCCGCCATATTTGTACACGCTTACGTGTGGGACGTATTTTTGACCTGAAGATAAAAAGATTTTATTGTATTCTGTGTTTGTTATTATTAATATTTATTAGGGCCAGTTTTGATTTTTATCAAAATATTTCAAAGATATAAAAGCTGGACCTCAAACATATCGATTATTTTCTATGCAATTTTGAAATGGCTCTGCATTATTGATTTTTTATAGAAGCGGTCGACCTTAGTGTTTTTAAGTTAACATGTATTTTATGTCTTTTAATATAATGCATAGTAAGGCTAAAAAATAATTAAACACTAAACTGCATTAATGATATCTTACAGAAGTGGTGGCTTTGGAATTTTTTAGTTAGTTTGTTAACTGTAATTCTATCTGAAATGAAGTTTAAACGTCATTCAGGCATAGATAACTGTTTTGTTTTGCAATGTGATTTTATTTTTCGTGATGATTTTAGTATATTAAAAGTTATTAACATATTATTATCTTAATTCGTAAATGTTATTAACATTATTATTACATTTCTTTTAATTCGTATTAGGTAAAATTTTGCGGCGCTAGGCTTTCAGCGAAGGCTGTTCCCCCCCAACCCCAATATAATCGAGGTTATGCAAAATAGCTTAGGGATCATTTAAATAAAAAAGAAACTAGATTTACAGCACTTTTATTTTTACATAAACAAATAGGTGACTTGACATATTTTTACAAATGTTATTTAATTAATAGAAACATTATAATTTACAATATACAATTTTACACAAAAATACAATTATTTCTTTATGTTTACTAGGCGTATGTTTTAGAACATTCAATTTAATTTTAATTTTGTAATTTAAATCTATACATTGTTCTTCCAATTCTTTCTAACCAATAATTAGATATGTACGAGCCCATTTTCTAATTTAATATATAACGCAATTTATTTCTATAGCTTATCTGTTTAATACCCATTATAACTAATTCTGCCCCCTCGGATAAGTGTTCCAGTTTACTACAGTTTGTAGTCTTAATATTACCTTCAATTTCTTGCATTCGAAGGTCGTTAATCTGTTTCACATTTTGTTGGGTAAAACATTCTTGTTCCAAATCCTCTAGTGCTTTAGAATGTGGTACAATATTCTCTATTTTAGCAAACGTATGACCATTAAATGTGCTCGTACCGTTTGTGTTAAGTGTAATAAAAGGTTCGTGGTTTGGTAAAGAAACTATCTGCAACCCATTATAAGGAACAAAAATAAACCCTTCGCGTACAAGTTTTTCTCTCTTTACATTTAAAAAATAACATCTTATAAAGTAAACAGTTTTTATTCCTTCTCTTTCTGCAAGTGCTCCAACATGTGGGTATAGTCTCTTATTATTAACAACGAAGACGGACATTTTATAAGTCCCATTTGTATACAGATTGTCCCAATAAAAATTAAAATAGTTAATCATATTTTGTTTAAGCTGTGCCATTGTTTGTTCTTTTTCCAATAAATCAATATACTGCCAGCCTGTTGTATATAGACGAATTTTCGTTTCTTTAAAGCCACTACCTCCAGTTCCAACTTACGCTTCGTTGTGGATAGTACGTAAGCTTGGGAAAGGGGTTCTATTTCCTTAATAGGATATGGTTTTAGTTTGCTGTTAATGTTACTTTTTTTTCTACAAACTTGGGGGATTACATTAGTTGTTTTAACAAGACGATTTAATTTTGTAATTTAAATCTATACATTGTTCTTCGAATTCCCTATCTAACCAACAATTAGATATGTACAACGAGCCCATATTTTCTAATTGTAATATATAACGCAATTTATTTCTATAGCGTATCTGTTTAATACCTATTATAACTAATTGGTTTACTTTAATACAGAAACAAGATGCGTACACTATGTATAATTCTAGGTCCACGTTTTAGGTTAGGTCCTAACCTAATTCTAGCCTAATATTTCACGTATATTGACCTAACCTAAACGCAAGAAACATCCCCACTCCAACCCTCCTGAACATAACCGAGAATATCCGAGCATTGTCGCGTACTTCTAATATATAGGCGATGTAGGAACGATTTAATTTATTTCTGACCAGTCGCTCGAACCGTTAACGCGGATCCTTCTAAAGTGTTTAGTGTTTCCGAACTTTACGGAAGAAAAATTAAACCCACAAACGAAAGATTTGGGCATTGGCTGTTATTGGAGAATTTACGAAATAACAATCTTGTTTCGGATATTGGTAATATTAATTATGTGGAAGGAGAGGTGTTGATACAAGACAAGGGTTTAGAATCATTTATACCTATTACCGATTCATTTTGCGATAATATAATGGTTCTTAAAATTTGCGGAATGGAGCATTGCAATGGACAAGGAAAAAGGCCACTTGCAAAGAAAGACATTTGTGGTTCGTTTAATAGTTTCCTCCCCGAGGAATATTTGGTAAATTTCTTTCGGCTAGGCATGGAGTTAAGTCTAAGCTTCCGATTATTTTAAATAGCTCGAACCGAATGGCAAAGGTGTTGCGCAAATTATTGGAAAAGATGGTTTGCAAAGTGTACTATAAAATATACCCAGCCAATTTGTATTCCTTACAAAAGTCTAGCTTGCCGGTGTTAAATTGGAGACTCTTTTATATGAATTACCCGCTTTATTAACCCAACTTAAGAAGAAAGACTACTATTTTTGGATTTGGACATTACACAAGATTTTATTTAATAAGGTAGAAATGTGCCACTATTTAATAAACAAGCGTGATATCGAAATTTCTGTAATACTCTCACGAGTATGCTGCTCGATATTTTTCTGCAAAATTCTGAAAGGCCTAATGTTATTCGACCTTTCTATAAAGATTTCATTATGCACGAATTCAATTTTTATGGAATGTATGCCCATTTAAAAATATTTTATGTTCAAACATGTAGTAGTGTCCTATCCTGAAAAGTGTGTTTCGAAGTTACCTTCTATCATTAAAAGACTATAAAATCTTCAAGAGCAGAATATGGAACTTATTCGCAATGATGCAAATTCTAAAAAAAATTAGCTTGACTTCACTGACAGTAATGCTACTCTTACTCCAATTATTGGATTGCACCGCATTGACTTTCCGAGTAATAATTAGAATTTATTTACCAGCCTTATATTGCAAAACGTAAATCTGATAAATGGAATCTAATGCTAGGCTACGCTGGGTTAATTGAATGAAATCGGAATAGTTGAGGTTAAGTGTTGCGTCATAGGTGGACAGGCAAATAATAAAACTACTCAAATTAGAATTAACGACCTTTGTGCATTGTTGGTTCAACCCGTTACTTTGCAAACTGTGAAAGAACCATCAAGAAAACCCAGTTTGTTAATCAATAAGCAATTGTACAAGTACAAGTAAACCAAAAACAAAGAAAAGGTAATAGTAAAATGTCGTTTTACACTACAGTTACAATAAATTACATGTATAAAGAAATCAGGTCGTAGACAAACAATTCTAAATAGGCAGGTTGAATCAAATACACTTGAAAAATCATTAAAACAAAGCGTTGCAGGAACAAGGTGAAAATAAAACAGTTACGTTAGCAAAGTGACCGAAAATCTGCCCGCAAGGAATGACGCTAAAGTTTGAGCGGCTGCGCTAGGAAATACGGTATTTCATAGTGTACACATTCATCTACACCTCGCTCTACATTTAAAACCAATAAGATGTAGTATACCACGGGCATCCATCTAAAGATATCACCTAATGATATCAACCGGTATCGTTAATAACAACAATTAAAATGAGGTTTATAATGCCAGGTTTGTCCATGCATTAAGCCCTCTAAGCGGGCGAAAATGTTAGTAATCAATCAATAATGCCAAATAATATCAGCAGTAAGAGGAACACTATACTATCTGATGCGGTTCTTTAAACAGATTTAAACTTAATAAGCGTGCTTTCTAAATGGCGTATTGGCAAATAAATTACTACCCGATTACCACCGTTTCTTATCAAGAGACAACTCTGAGCAATGTTAATATCTTGTGATCATTAAATAGTAACTTCATGCAAGGCAATTACCGATTTTCTATAGGTTACACCAGCTTATTAAATTGTTAGTTGAGAGCTTTAATCTACATTTAAATACCTACTTATGCTTGAATGTAATCCTGTAATTAACAACACTTAACGGGTTAAGGTGCGCGGTTTAAAATCAAGACGTTGGGGATTATTTATTGATATATTTTTACATGCCGGTATCACTTATTAAAACCAGAACGGTATGACTATTGATCGATATGTTTGTTTGCATGATTACTTCGCGGATTAAAATGGGTGATTTTGTATCGACCTAAGTTTGTTTACACGACCACTTTATTGTTCTGAAAAACTTACATTAAAACCAACAATAAAGAAACAGGACAAATACGCGTTTTTAGTTTTTTTTAACGGAAACGATATATTTATGGGCACAACGATAGAGCGTCTAACACCTGGTACGACCAAATCGACCCTCTGACTACAACTAACTGTTTACTCCCAAATCCATACCCATTTTCAAAAGTTATTAAAAAAAAAACAATAAACAGTACGTGGAAATATTTTCATATTTTCCATTAAAAGAAGTATACTTTTACTGATTCGTTTTTTTTGGCTTTGCCGTATACGTCCCAGTGTAATTCATTACCAACCGGTGACATTTTACTCAATTTTGTGCCTATAAAAAATTCTAAGCGATATATCACGGTCTTTTCAAATAACGTAGTTTTGAGTCACATCGTAGAACACCTGTTTTTCTGCCCCAACATGAGGTTTCTTTTTTTTTCAGCCTTTAATTCTTCTTAAATTTTAGTTACATAAAATAAACCATACTCCGAAATTACGAGTTATTGACAGATAGTCCAACCGTTTGATTATCTTTTCTTTCGCTGTAACAATTGCGATTTCCTGTTCATATTAGAATAATAAAATTATTCAAAATTTCAGCGCCACTGTTTCGTATATTTTTACTTGCTAAGACCGTCAGCAAAAGAAACATCCTGTGCCGCCCCTATAATTTTTACATTTTATATAATAAAGTACTTTTATTCTAGGTTCAAATATTATTGTTAATGATATTTGAGACGTTAAAAATGTAAGTAGCGTAACATGAGTTGCGTTTCAAAAATATTCCCAAAAAAATTCTCATGCGCCTTTACTTGATTATATATATATATATATATATATATATATATATATATATATATATATATATAATATGTGTGTGTGTGATTAGGTTTTCGCGGCTGCTGTATGTACTGCTGGTTTCTCGGGTGTTGATTCGCGTTTGTTGCAAAACGACGTTTCGGAAAAGTCTCATTTGCCATCCTCAGGTTGGTAACTGTCTGCTCCTGCTTCGAGTTTCGAACTGAACTAACTTCCTGTTGTGTGCGCTGCTGCTTATGTACCATATTGCTTCCACTCACTGCTTTGACTGCTTGCATTGCTTTCACTGCGTTCACTGCTTTCACTGTTTTCACTGCTTTCACTGCTTTCTCTGCTTTCTCCGCTTTCTCCGCTTCCCCCGCTTTCTCCGCTTTCTCTGCTTTCACTGCTTCTTTTCTTCTTTTGTTGATTCTGTTTTAGATTTTGGGGATTTTAGTTGTCTAGGGATTAATGATGTTTTCCATGTTGGTGGTAGTATCAGAGCATCGTCTCTTGTGTTGAGATTATGTGGGTGTTTCTCAATCTCTATGGCTTCTGTGATAATTTTAGCTGTAAAGTGCTCGACGCTTGCCAAAGTGTTTGCGTCCTCAATTATGTGTCCTGTTGTGGTGACGTGTTGGGCCAAGGATGATGTCTCTTGAATTTTATTAACCGCGTTTTTCTGTTCTTGTATCCTTGCACTGATTTTTCTGTTGGTCTGTCCAATATACCATAGCCCGTAGCCTCCACATGGAATCTCGTACACTCCTTGCCTCTCCAACGAGATCTTGTTCTTATGATTTCTTAAGATCGAATGAATTTTTCAATACGGCGTATCGAAAAATTCAAAAACTGGCAAGCATCGAGCACTTTACAGCTAGAATTATCATAGAAGCCATAGAGATTGAGAAACACCCACGTAATCTCAACACAAGAGATGATTCTCTGAGACTACCATCAATATGGAAAACATCATTAATCCCTAGACAACTAAAATCCACAACATCTAAAACAGAAGCAACAAAAGAAGAAGTGAAAACCGGGAAGCAAACAGTGAAATCAGTGAAGGTAGTGAAAGCAGTGAGTGAAAGCAATAGGGTACAAGCATAACACAACAGGAAATTAGTTCAGTTCGAGTAACTCGAAGCAGGACAGACAGTTACCAACCTGAGGATGGCAAATGAGACTGTGCTGAAACGTCGTTATTATACAAAACGGTTTTTGATTGAGACCAGAAGAACTACGCGAACAATACGAGAAACCATCAGTAACATCAATCTTCAGGTTCCTCGAGCATCAAAATTTGATAAAATTGACTATGTTTTGTACTTCGTAAAAAAATCCAAATATTTTCTGTTTAACAATTTCAAATGACCTTACGTGGGAAAGTATTTTAGATGATACTCTTTACTATATATAAAAAATGCCGATCTTTTAAAGTACATTTAGAGGTTCCCTCCAAGCGTCAAATATTGACACATATGACTAAATTGTCACGGGATAACAATCGAGATTGTACACAAGGAAAATGACACCAATAAACACTTTAACTTTCTATCTGTTGTCTACTCCCATTTTTAGACCACCCCCGTCCTCAACCCCCACTACCACTTCGCCGTCAATCGTCCCACGCGCCTAAAACAGACAAAACTTTTGGTCAGTTACTCGTTGTATCTTTCGTATGCGTAAGCTTGTTTCGAGCGTTTACCTTTAAGTCTGTTAATTACAATACGAGTAGTCGAGTACATAGTGCAGTAAAATGCTTCGTACAAGGCAGCATGCAGTTTGTCCTTTATTTGGACATCCCAAAGAGCTACTAACTACTGTTTTACCTACATACGATGATATCATGAAGTATTACATATTAGTTAAAAATGAATTTCTTCAGCGAAGTAATGAAGATCCAAGTGTTCGAGACATATTAAATATAATATTAACTGATGTAAAAAAAAATATGGAACAAAGCATCTATCCCCAGTGTCGTCAGACCAACGGATTTTAGAGCTTCTTAGAAACTACCACGATAAATGTCAAAAATTTAAAAAACATTTAAAAGATCCGTTACCAGAAAAATACAAAATATTTGTATCTCACGCTAAAAATACTCTTTTTGACATTGCCATTTGTAAATGTGTGGACTACACCCTGTGTCGCTGCACAATGAAGATAGCATTGCAAGAGCGCCCATTTCTTGTCGATCAACGCACAACGCGGAAAATGATGATGAGTTCAGTAGACTGGACTACTACAAAACAGATAGCTAAGAGATTAGAACGAAAGGAAAATACCAAGCCAATTAATAAAACTATTACAATCGAATCCACGACAACTGATTCATCTCCTCACTTTCAAGATACCAATGAGCAAATTTTATTTGAAAATGCACCTTCGACGTCTCAGCTTGTAACTGATAGTGAACCAATGCCTTGTACTTCGCAAATGAGACTTAATTTATCTAAATTAGCTGCAGCTTGTGACCGAACTGGCGTTTCAGATAGAACTGCAGCTCTGCTGGTAAGCTCTGTTTTTGAGGACTTCGGTGTGGTTAGTGCAGAGGATTCTTCAAAAATTGTGGACCGAAACAAGATAAGACGGATTCGAAAAAGAGAGAAATTGCAGCAGACACAAATGCTCGAGTTTTAACTTTTACAAGGTATTTATTTATTTATTCTCTACGTTAGCTTTCAAGTACAATTTATAATAAGAGTTTAAACTAAAGTGGGGGTATTTTGCTTTATTTGCTTTCTAAGAATTTTATAGTAAGCTGTACTGTGGCTTGATGTAGTCTTCTTTACAGGTGTTTACTTTGACGGCCGCAAAGACAGAACTTTGACTTACCATACAAACGGAAATAAACACTATAAGCGCACCATAACAGAAGAACACATCGTGTTACTTGCAGAACCTGGTTCTAAACATATGGGGCGTGTAACGCCACAATCTGTAACTGCAGCCAATATCAAGCGAAGTATTTTGGAGATGCTACAAAACAGTTACAATTATTCGGCGCTCGTTGCGGTTGGTGCCGATGGGACAGTTGTAAATACAGGAGCAAAAAACGGAGTTATCTGTATGTTAGAGTCAGAAATTGGTAGACCATTGCACTGGTTCATTTTTCTGTTACATGCGAATGAGCTTCCACTTCGCCACCTACTTCGTTGGATGGTGTAACAGCAGGTCCACGTGGGTTTTCTGGCCCTACAGGAAATTTTTTGGAATCATGTGAGAAACTTCCTAGTACACAGTTTAAACCAATTCATCAAATTTTACCAGAAGTGAATGTAAAGCAATTGAGTACAGATCAAAAATATCTTTTCGACATATGTGTGATTGTAGTTTCTGGTAAGTGCCCTGTAGACTTTATTGAAAGGACTCCAGGTAACTTAAATCACTCTAGGTGGGTAACTTGTGCAAACAGGATTTTGCGCTTATACATTACTACAGAAACACCCACTGTCAATCTTATTATTTTAAGTGAATTTATAATAAAAGTCTACGTACCGACATGGTTCGATATTAAAACAAAATCTTCTTGTTTCGATGGACCACGACATTTACTAAAGATGATACTGCAAAGAAATGCATATTTTACGCACCCCGAGAATATACTGCTTTCCATGCTTCACGATAATAGACATTGTATAAGGAAACTGACACTGAGACGAATTTTGAAAGCCCGTTCAAATGGTAACCCAGGAGTTACCAGACAGTTTAAGACGTCTACGTTAAATTTTAAAGCTGAAGATTTGGTAGACTGGCGAAACTGCAAGTTAAGTGAACCTCCCCTGCTGATCTACATAACTTCTGCAACAATAAATGATTGGATTATTGACAAGGTCGACATGGAACTGTCAATGCCGTCATTTCCTTGCCACACCCAGGCTGTGGAACGATGTATTCAACTGGTGACAGAAGCTTCAAAAGCAGTTTCAGGCCACGAAGCTAGAGATGGGTTTGTAAGACCCAAACTCGAGTCGAGGCGTAAATTACCACAGTTTAAAAGTAAAACAGATTTTGCATTATCTCTTCAGTAAAACTAATCATCAAACTATAATTTTCTTATATCAATACTTACTTTAGATACATTTATGTTTGGAACACTTTTCTATTATTTTAACCCTTTATGTCTAAATACTTGTACATGTAGGGGAACCTGTAAACGTATTTTAAAAGATTCGCATTTTTTATATGTAGTAAAGAGTATCATATAAAATACTTTCCCACGTCAGGTCACTTGAAATTGTTAAACAGAAAATATTTGAATTTTTTACGAAGTACAAAACAGTAAATTTTATCAAATTTTGATACTCGAGGGGAACCTGAAGATGACCTTCAAAAATTCTGAGATTTTGCTAACGTAAACACTTTATCTATTGTCAACTTTCGGTGTGTAAGGTCAATCTAAAAATGTAAATATATATATATATATATATATATATATATATATATATATACGAGGTCTATAAATAAAGTAATGAGACTGATATTTGTACAGTGAATCTGGCAACACTGTAACTCTGACAACTAAACGTATGTTTAGCTGAACAGCTGATAAAACAGTGAGCATTGATATTTTTAGTCTATTGTTGTAAGCAAACTTTTTGTAGAACAAGTTTTTGTTATGCGTTCAAAAATGAGTGAAATAAAAGTACGAGCAACGTTGTGCGATCAAATTTTGTGTTAAACTCGGTGAGAAATACTTGAAAGACTGCGGAAAAGAGTTGCCCGTGTGAGACGTGCCATCAAAACAACTGGATTCTGTATCATGACAATGCACCTTGTCACTCTCAATTATCGAGTTTTGACAAACAAAAACATTCCCGTCGTTCCTCAACCACCCTATTCTCCTGAGCCCGGCAAGAAAATTGACCATCGTTGCCAAGTTTCCGATTTATTTGAGAAAAACTGAAAATCGTTAAAACCAACGTTGGCTCGTTAGTTATTAAAAATACAGCAAAATCTTAAAGAGGTTTTTAGTAGATAATTTTATAATTAATTAGAAGCACTACTCAAAATATTTCATTGCTTTTTGAGTTACAACCCTAACTTACCTTTTTTTTTAAGTTAAGTATATCTAATTTTAGTAATAATCCGTAAAACTTCAAAAATTAAAAAAAAATTAATTAAATACATCGTTACGATAAAACAGTTGAAAATTGTTTAAAATAACACAAGAACGACGGGAAAAATTCTAATTTTAAAGTAATTCTACAATTATTAATGTTTAATTTTAACACAATTCAAGATCAAAACAAAGTTTCAAAGTGACCGCCGTTACGTTGTACGCAAAACTGACAACGTTTTATAATGTTATTTTGAACTTTTCGTAACGTGGCTTTTCTTGCAGAATTAATAGCAATACAAATTTTTTCTTTTAAATTATTTATATCAGTTGGTTTTTCTTTGTACACCTTGTCTTTTATTGTTCCCCACAAAAGAAATCTAACGGAGCAAGATTCGGTGATGTCGGAGGCCAAAAAATTGTACCACGTTTCGTAATTGGATTAGGAAATCTTTCATTCAAGTAATTGATAACTCTAATCGAATTATGTGCTGGAGCTCCATATTGCAAATTGCGAATTGTATTCATAGGTACATTATCCAACATTTCTTCCAAATTGGCAATTAAAAATCTTTCGTAGACTTCTGGGTGTAAATTTTAGTTGTAGAAATAAGGTCCCAAGATTTTTGTACCAAGAATGCCACACCAAACATTTACAGAAAACACTTGTTGATTCCGCCCTTCTACTGTGAGATGTGGATTTTCTGCTTCATCAGCAAAAAGGATTTTATACGAAACATTTTGGTCTATCTCAAAATTTCGAATAAACCAATTAGCATATTCTAGTCTTCTCTGTAAATTAGTTGGATATAAAGTATTTCCTACGTGGTGGCGATATGACTTTCGTCCGTATTTCTTTAAAATTAATCTTGATTCTTCTTTAGAAACACCACACTTCATACCTGTTTCCCTAATAGACGCAGGTGGTTTGAAATCTGAATATGCCAAAACATTGGTTTCAGTTCCAACGTTAACATTTTTTGGCGCATCCTTTGGTTTGTTAAAGGATCCATGCATTTTTAAGTTTTCTTCCATTTTACCAAAATACGCTTATACGGTTGACGTCGTTCCATATACGAGGGTGGTTTGACGGAAGAGTGACTTTTCAATAAAAAAAAACTTGTTTTAAGGCAAAAATACATTTTATTTTTCTACATAATTTCCTTTTAATTCTATAAACTTATTCCAACGACTTTCCAATTTTTTTAAACCTTCAGAAAAATAATTTTTTGGAAACTGCAAAATATATTCATCCGGTGCTTCCATTACTAATCTCTGTTCTCTGAGCCACTTCTTCAAGTTTGGGAACAAGAAAAAATCACTTGGAGCCAGATCTAGTGAATATGGAGGGTGGGGCAGCAATTTATAACCCAATTAAATTAATTTATTGGATGCAATAACGGACGAATGAGAGGACATGTTATCATCATCATGGTGATGATCATTTTGTTTAAATGTAGTCGTTTCTTTCTTAATTTCTCATCAAAGCGTGTTAATAAGTTGGTTATAGTTCTACAGTTCTGCAGGTAATCAATAAGGAATAAAGGAATACCCATGAGAGTCCCAAAAGACCGTGACCATAAGTTTGTTGGCACAAAAAACGGTTTTTGCCTTTTTAGGGACACGTTCATAAGCAGAAGTTCATTGTTTCGACTGCATTTGAATCCACGATAACGTATCGACGAAAGAATTCGTTTGGATTACACTTCAACTTAACCAAATAGTCACTTGAAATCGAAACACGTGTATGCATTTGTACTTCTGTTAACAAACGCTGCACTCATCTTGCACTTAACTTTTTCATATTTAAATATTGATGCAAGATATTATGCACCCGTTCCGTTGAAATGCGCAGTTCATTAGCTATCTCTCGCACTTTAACTAGACGATCACTTTTTATGATGGGACTTTATCGATTGTTTCTTGAGAGGTAACTGTATTCGACGGTCCTGGACGTTCCGCATCTTCCATGCTGATATAGCCACTTTTAAAAACAGCGAACCACTTGTAAACCATTCCATGGGACGGAGCAGATTCGCCGTAATATTTGCGTAATGTCTCTTCCGTTTGTTTGATGTCTTTTCCGCGTAAAAAATAGTGTTTTATTAAAAGACGAAATTCCTTTTTATCCATTTTTAATTCTTTTAAGTCTTGTTTGATTGAATGTCAAGCATAAAGTGCCCTACGGATTTACACGAAATTTTGACAGTAGGATTCTAAAACATGGCTGAAGTATGCAACATAACATAGTCACGTTAGGTTGCCAACTTTTGAAAAGTCACACTTCCGTCAAACCAGCCTTGTATGTTTGGAGGTATAACTCACAAGCCTCTCTGAATCACGTCCGCATGAATAATCGTTTCTTTCTTCAGTGGGATACGTTTTAGAAACTCTTCTAAACGCACTTCTACAGTAATTATCAAAGCAGAACGAACTTATTAAGATCAATAATTAAACTTAATGCTATTTGACTATATGTTAGACTATTGTTTTTACTGGACGATTTTCAGTTGTTTTATAATAGCCATATCAATGTATTTAATTAAATGATATTTTTTTAATTTTGAAGTTTTACGGATTCTTATTAAAATTAGATATACAAAACTTTGTATCGTTGAAATCGGAAAGAAATAATTGCTATTTAAAAAAAGGTAAGTTAGGGTTGTAACTCAAAAAGAAGTGATTAACATTTTTTTTGAGTGGTGCATCTAATTAATGTTAAAATTATCTATTAAAAACCTCTTTTAAGATTTTACTATATTTTTAATAACTAACGAGCCGACGTCGATTGAAAATTTTAACGATTTCCAGTTTTTCTCAAAGAAATTGGAAAGTTGGCAACAATGGTCAATTTTTTTGCCGGATTCTAAATCTCCATGTAATTTTGCCCAACTTTGCTAATCTAACCAACTTTGTATCTCTTATAATAACAAAGTTACCCATACAACGTAATGAATTTTTGCCACCCTGTATACAGGGTGAATCACGACCGATGATACGGAGTTTTACGGCGGCGTTAATTTCTAATTCAGTGATATGTAAGTCAATATGAGCAATCTCTTTAAATATACTGGGTGCTCCAAAAAAAAGTGGCGTATCAAAGTTATGTTTTTAAAATGATACACCCCGTATATTGTTGAATTTTACATAAAAAATAAGTAACTAGAAAGTTTCCATTTAAAAATTAAAAGCATCTTCTTTATGAATCATCCTGTATAATGGAGTTTTAGTGGACAAGATGTCCCCTTAGTAATCAAAGTTGGAGTGTTCGAGCGGTTTTTCTAATTTTAACACGAGAGTCATAAAGAGGGGTGTGACCTTCTAGTTGGGTTACCCTGTATACGATATAGTACCAAATACGCTATATTACTAAAATATTCTTATACAAATCTGTACTTAGCTCTTTCTGTCTGTAAGTCAAGGCAAAATGCTTAATTCTGCATCACTAATTAGCTTAAAAGTAATTATAACCATCTCAAGTTACTGTTTAAAGTTAAGCTTAATTTAATTTACAAACATTTTCAATTACAAGTTGCAATTACATTCTGTTCTAGACTAGAAAATATTTAATTACAGCAATAAATAAGTTTCGCCCAATTCTCTTCAGACTATGCAATTTTCAGTTATTAAATTTCAAACACGTGTTGGTGATTTTAAAAATTATTCTTAATTAAATATTTCTTAAAGAAAAAATTCTAATTTGCAATAATTAGAGCAAATTATTTGACATTCGCTTAATAAATTCTTCATCCAGATTTATTGATAGAAACGTCTCATGATCTCCAGATCTCAATCATCTTAACTAAAAATTAAATCACTTAATTTTGATTGCTTTCTGCAAACTTAAGTACCAGTTATGTTTATCACTTCGAATCGACAACTTCATTTTATTAATCTTGTGCAATAATGTAAATTAGTTACAAAAATGAAAACGGCACATTTTGGTTACAGTCCTTACGTTTCGTCACATAGCGATGCTTCTTATTTCCGTAAAGCTGTAAGTAAATTGATTGTTTAATTGATTCTGGTGATTGTACTCATTTTTTAATTACAACCTGACAATACCTAAACCTAAACCAGGTTTTTACAAAAAAATCTTTTTGTTGCAGGTGTCTGATTTATATCAACAAATGAAGGACAATCAGAATATAACACCGACAAAATCACTGAGCAGTGCTGCAAGTTTAACATCTTTAAGTTTAGACATATCTCCAAGTTCTAGTAATTTTATTGAGGTAAGTGGATAAATTAATTGCTTGACGTAATTCGGATAATTGCGCATATTATTAATTAACGAGATCCTGTAATTTTAGAATTAAAAATAAAGACAAATGTACAGTAAACTTTTTAACAATGAGAAAGAAATTGTTTACTAATATAATCTATTAAATAAACAGCATTAAATGGCAACATTCAAGGCGAACTTATTAATAACATGACGATGATGGGTACTTAATTTAATTTGCTTTCACAATTACCAGGAAATGTTTACAAAACTCTTGGCATTTGTACAAATTACGTTTAAACTATGTTTTTGTAAAGATTTTGTTGCAATTGCGATTTCAAACAATTCTTTTTGAAGTGTTACGGTTATTAATAGATGGCAGTAAAACCAATTTTTCAGTTAGTTTTCTTTTTCAAGGTACTGTATATTGGTAAAATCAAAGTATGGAACAAAAAGGTACCTGAGTCATTCATCGATGATGCATTAGAAAAATTCAGGGCACACGATCAAGAAATACAAAATCGTATACATGGTTCAGTGGAGACCTTACGCAATGAAGCTTCGTACCGGCGTTCCTCAATAGTGAGTTCTTCTTTTCTTCGAGTCATCACCATTACTGTTCTGCTTATGCAGGTTTTACGAGTTTTTCCCACTTCTCTCGATCTCATGCTTCTTTATCACCATATTATAACTTACTTCCCTCAAGTCATCTGTCTTTCTTCTCCTGCTCGCATTCCCCTTCAGGAGTCCCTCCTTTCTCTTTCACTTGTTTTCAGCATTGCTTTCTTTTTTCCAGCTTTTTGCAGTACTACTTCGTTCTTTGCCCTACCTAACATCCTCCATTACTCCCATGCTCCAATACTTATTCATTGACCTCTTCTCATATCCATATATAACACACTCAGCTTTCCTATATCCGGTACGTCTTCCTGTAATTTTCTTTAAACTAAATTGCTAAATATTTTTCAGGACTGTAATTATAATAACACACATGCAACAGACAATCTAAAATTTCCACCAAATCTTATACGATCATCAACATTATCATCAATAACAGTCAAAAGTCCCGATATTGAAAATAAACCATTAGTCGAAACTCCAGAACAAAATTCAGAAAGCAATGATGTAAATGAATCTCCTGAAGAAATCTGTGATAACGTCAGCCCAAATACACTTTGTCGTATTAAACGAGTAAAATTTAAAACACGAAGTTTTTCTGAAAGCAATTCCAGTCCTGATGATGTACAACCGTTGTCGACGACAACCTCAAATCAAAATATTCCATATTCTAGTGATAATGAAGCTACTTCAGCTAAGTATTCGATGAAATTTGATGATCATAATCGTACCATGGTGTTACAAGTTGGAAGAGGTGATTTACGGTTAATCAGTCCAGATCGGAAACTTGTATTGCTTCATAAGCAAAATCGTGATATTAGCACTTGCGCTAAGGTATACAGTTATTTTTGTACTTAAACTCCGGTTAAGTTATTAATTTTAGGGTTTGCTAAATCCCACACATTTTGGATTTATTTGCCGGGAAGTGAACACTGCGAATGTGTATATCGGTTATGTGTTTAAGTGTGACTCACAAGCTGTTGCTAATGAGGCAGTTGGAGCCATCACTCAAGCATTAACAAACGCAGAATATAAATATACCCGCCCAACCGTTACATCATGTGAGCATTGTCCAATGGTTTGGTACCATAAGCTATGTGCAGAGATCGAACACTTGACTGAAAGAAAAACCCATGGTGCTATTTTGCGCAGGTATTTATTAACTAATCAAGTTATTTCTTTACTATCGTAAATCGCAGATTGGATACGCTTGATGAGGAGGAACAGTCTATTATTCTTACAAAATTTCGAGGTGCTGAAACCGATTCACTTCGTGAACAGAATGAATTTCTAATGATGTTATTACGAGCTCACTGTGAAATGAAACAAGGGCGGCATGTTCACGATACTGCCGAGAATAGGTTATTTCCAATATTGTTTTAACCCACCCAGTGAAAGATTACTTACAGATCCGAATTTCTTAATCAGTACTTAGGTGGAAGTACCATTTTTACTAAAGCAAGAAAAACATTGACAAACTCCTTTGATAATCTTCTCAAACGCAAGGCTTCCAGGGAGGACATATCTTCCGTTATTAAAGATATGACATTACCCATTAGTTCAGTTAGTAGTAGTAGAGTAAGTTTGATGTTGAATATTGACTAAGTTTGTATGGTTTCTGATTTTAGGAAGTATCACCTCATATCAGTGATGATCGTGAATCCGACGGTTTTAGATCACGCTCATCAACAGTGGGTTCTGTAAGCGATCTTAAAGAATCACGCTTAAATGTGAAGGACAGCAGACTTATGATGTCACCAGAGAGACATGCAAATGATAAATCTCTCAAATCACCCATGATGGATATGTAAGTTAGCATTGATAAACGACTTTTTTTAAGTATTTCGAATTTAGTTTTTTCAAAGTCGGAAGTAGTCCACGATCAGTTACCTCAGATGAAGGGTCGCTTAAAATGGATTCGGGCTCTTGGAGACAAGTTATATTTAAAAGAGTTGTTACGCCTAGTAAACAAGAGATTAATGTTAAAAAGCGAAATAAAGAAGAACTTCGAAGGTTATGGAAAAAATCTATACATCAAGCAATTCTGCTTGTTCGCATGGAAAAAGAAAATGCTAAACTTAAAGGTTTGTTTGTTCTTAATGCACCTAAAAATAAAATTGACAGTTGGTCCTTTCTTATTATTTGTGCAATTGATCAACGAAGGAAAATATTCGTACGATCATATGTGCCTTTTAATGACCATATGGTACCAAAAAAATATGACGTGGCGATTACATGACTTTCTTATGCCTGTGTCCAGGTTGTGTTCGCGAAGAGTATAGGGTAATGAGGGAAGCCTATTTTTTGTGCTTTCGTTCGGCAACACTAGATTTTCAATCTACAAAATCGTCTATAAAATCATTGCTTCTGGCCTAGGCTGCCAAAAAGTAAAATGTTTTTGTATAGAACCACTGATGTTTCATACATGAACATTTACTGACAGTTGCCATACATATTAAAGCCATACGTTAATGTGCAGTGCTGACATTATAGCTTAAATATTTTTAATGAATTAATAACGTCCACACAAACAGTTTTGTGTATTACTCGTCCAAAAATGATCGCAGTTGCAGGCCTCGGCTTACAATTTTGCTCATACTCGTAAAACTATCGTTTCTGGACTAGTGGCCCAAATGACTATTTTGTGCTTCCGTGTGACCACACTGGCTTCCCAGTCGTCAAAATCATCCAGAAACTTGTTTCTGGCATCGGCCGGCAAAATATTAGAACCGTTTGACTCATTATTCAGTGCTGTCCATATACAATACTGTGTAAGTGTAAGCATAAATATCGTATTTTGTGCCTTTGAACATTTAATAGATTTTTAATTAATACCTACTTAAACAATTCTACTATAATTATCTTTACTTCGTATGGTATTATCGTAGTGCGACTTGGTAGTAATAGTATTTACATCAGTGTGTGACTGTGTAGTGAGATTATTGTAAAATAACAAATGTGTTTCCGATTGCAAAATTTAAAATAGTTGATATAATAACAAGGCCAATGCCAAACTCTTTTACTTTTAAATTGCAATAATGAATTTAAATATTTCTAATTTAAATTACATTGCATTAAAAACCGAATTCAAAAAACAAAAATTACCTCACACAGGAGTTTTATTTGATTGTCTTAAAAAAGATTTAAATCGCCCTATGGAAGCAATCAGCAGTAATGAAATAATTTCGGATGATACCAATAAAACTGTGACGTCAAACAACACGTTATTAATCAAAGCGGTAAAAAAGAAGTTAAATAAGAAGTATCCCAGCTACACTTTCTTGTAAAACGGGTGGAGCAATTAGAGTTTCTGGTTGGTAAGCTTACTAAAAGAATCAAACTGCTTAAGACTTCATCAAATTGCAATCCTATTAAAAATGGTTTAGATCAACAAGAAACCTGTAATACCAAGGACAAAATTATCTTGCAAAACTAACAACGGAAAATGTTTCTTCAGTAAGCAAACACAATATAGCTGCATTTGATAATGACACCTAATAGATACAAGAGGAATAGATTATGATGATGATGATAATGATGTGGTTTCCAAACATAAGATCTTAATTTTAGCTGATAGTCATGGTAGGAACACTTAGGAGAATGTATAGAGGGACATTGAATTGCCCAGGGATGCCTATGAACAGCTACCTTAATTTTGTTTATATCATAAGTGAGAGGAATACAAGAACTAGGGAGATCATTCTAGAGTTTAAAAGCCGTGTAGAAGAATGTGGACTCAGCAGCATAATAGCCATTGTAATACCGATAATACAAAGAAAGAACTGAAACTACTCTTCTATGCTCAAGGGACTATATGTCAGAAGTTAAGGACGGGTCATTTATAAGCCCAATCGCACTCTTTTGAATACGATCAACGATATCGAGAGCGTATTGGAGAGCACCAACCCAGAGGTAAGAATTATATTCTAGATGAGGTCGAATTTGGGCCTTATACAGCAGAAAGAGTTGTCGTAATAGAGTCGGAAAACTTAAGTTCTGAGCCATTCATACTTACAACAGAAAATGATCGATCATTTTGGCGGACACAAGGCAACATTGAGTTTTGTTAGCATTAAATTTAACTTGATTATTGTTTCCCCATTCGAGAATACGTTGAATGTCTTTGTTGATTGAATTTGACATTTCAGCTTTAATGTCTTGAGACATAGAAGGTATGAGTAGACTGAGATGAAGTGAAGAGTGCTGTCATCAGCAAAGTAATGGATCGGATTAGTTGTTGAAGAAATAAGGTCATTTATGTATAGCAGGAAAAGTGTAGGCGCTAAACTGATCCCTGTGGCACGCCCGCGTTAATGCTAACTTCTTTTGAAAAACAGCCATCAACTACGATACTTATGCCAAACTTGGTCAAATGCCTTGAGATATCTAAAATGACAACTGTTGCACCGGATTGTTCTAATGTATTATTCCAAACTTGGGTCACATATGAACGAAAATCACCTGTTGAACGACTATGCCTAAACCCAAATTGGTGGTCACTAAGGAGTTTTTTAGATTCAAAGAACAAGAGCAGTTGCTGATTGATGGCATTTTCCATTATTTTAGACAAAATAGAAGTGATGGCAATTGGTCGATAGTTCGAGGGATTGTTCTTATCGCCTTTTTTGGGTTTGGGTTGAGCATTTGCTAACTTCCATGATGAAGGAAATTCCCCAGAAGACATAGAGATCGAGTAGAGCTTAGATAGAACTGGTACTAGTTTGGGGCAACATTTCTTTAAGACAATAGCTGAGATACCGTCTGGACTAGTCGCCTTATTGAGATCAAGCCTACTGATAATCGATTTTAGGAGCTTGTACCCAAAACATTTCGGTTTCATAGCATATGAAGAAGAGTTGACTAAGGGCGCATCTTTTTCAGAATCATTGAGACACGAGTTTTATGCAAATAAATCCACAAACACATTAGCTCTGTCTACAGAATTTACGACTGCCCAAAGGAGATGTATCTAGTTCATTGCATTTTCGTTGTTCAAATAATTTTTTGCTTTAGTGATGACACTTTTGGAGATATTTCTAGCACCAACGTATTCTGCATGACTCCATTTAATATAAGAATCAAAATATTGCATCAACACAAGCCTTATTGAACCAGGGTTGGGAACGTGATTCTGTTTTTTGAGAATGTATAACTCCATGCCCATGAGGATTACTTCAGATACCGAAAGAGCAATGTCTGAAGAAGAGGACTTAAAACAATATTCACCCCATGGAAAGGTTGAAAAGAAGTCTCGTAAATAAATCATCACTCCATCTAGCTGACTTAAAACACCACAAGGTACTATTAGTGTTGCGAACAACAGCGGATTTAGGGACAGTAGAAATGATTTCTATTACACAATGGTCAGATAGGTCTAAAGGGTAAAGAACGGAAGTTTTATAAAATAGTGGGTTTGATGTAAGGAAAATGATCTAGAAGATATGGAGTATGGCTAGGGTTATCAGGAATTCTTGTGGGTTCAGAAATTATTTGTGTAAGATTCTGGATTAGTAGTAGATGAAAATTGAAGCCAATTAAAGTTATGAACATTGAAATCTCCTACAATTGAGATATCACAAGATGGAAATTGAGACAGAAGATAGTCAACTTTCAAACTAAGGTATTTGAAGAAGTCTTGAAACTTACTGTCATTAGGAGACCTATAAATGCAAAAGTAAAATTTCACCAATTTAGGACCAGAATGTTTAAACCAAATTGCATCAAAATTTTTATTTTCCAAGGAAGAAATTCTCTTGTAAGCAAATTCTGTCCTTGATACAGGCACATACACCTCCTTTATATCGAAAGTTAGAGTGAGGGGGATATTTCAAGTCGGGTGAATCGGAGCTTTCAGGCAAGGCTTGTGTTTCATATGGAAACAAAATTATTGTAATTATACAAAATGGTGTGCATCTTAAATCGACTGGTAATTCTGTGGTTTTTCCAAGGACATTGTACTAAATCAGCGGTCACAAAACTCGAATTTAGTAATTATTAACTGTCAAGGTACCGGTAGTAGTATAAAACGAAGTGATAATGTGTCCATTAAAACTGAATCATGTAGTATTAATGCAAGTGAATCCAGTGACGATACGTTAAACAGTGTAGATCGATCGCTGACTGTTGTAGTACTGAATCATGTATCGCCATGAATCTTTCAAACTCTCAAAATCCACTTCCAACAATTATTCCTTAACATCGGTTGAATTCTCGAACAGTAAACATTTTTTCTCGATTTATTATCAAAATGTTCGAAGGTTGAACACAAAAATTACCAAACTTTATAAATCGTCGTGTCTACATACTTATGACTTCACTGTCTTATCTGAAACATGGTTGAAAGATGACATTCATGGTGTAGAGTTACTTAACAGTAATTACCTCGTATTTAGGAAAGATAGAAACTTAGTAAAATGTAACTCATCTAGAGGTGGTGGTTTTTTAATAGCAGTTAAGTCGCTTTTACCGTGCGTATGCTCTAAGCATGCCAATTAATTTGTTAAATAAGTTGCTACCTGAGGTTGATTTCCTAGCGGTGTCGATATTAATCAATCATCAAAGATGTGTTATTGCTGGAATCTATATCCTCCTTCGGCTACTAGTCAATTAAAATTCAGTTCAGCAATAACGGTCTTAGAATCATTTTTGCAAACCCTGGCTGCAATGTTATGTTTTAATTGTGAAGTCAATATTCCGGAATTACCTAATGAGACTAATTGTAGTTCAAATAAAAAGTTATTGTTAAATTTCATGTCATTGTTAAACGTTTCGCAAATAAATAACATCAGAAATTTTAATAACATTATCCTCGATTTAGTTTTTGTAAAATAATGTATCCGTGTTAGAGCTACAAGTTGTTAAATCTACTCATCCTGCTATAGAAATCCATTGTAATGTTAACATAAATAAACCTAAAATTACAAGGAACCAACATCAAGTAAAGTTTAATTTTCGTAAATGTGATTTACGGCTTCTCTGATTGCGATTACTCCAGCATCACAAGTTATGATTTTATTAGTGGAGTTGATCGGCCTATTTCCACAGTTTATGCTTTTTGAGCGCGACGTTTCGGAAGCGGACTCTTCTTCCGTCATCAGGCTTAGTCCTGAGAAGGACTGTTTTCGCACTTGAGTCGAATTCATATGTTATATATATAATTTGTTCCCAAGCACTTGACTACTCTCAGATTCGAACTTGGTACCTTTCACTTACTAGTCTCACACCTTTACTGCTGAGCCACTGAGTAATCCAATATATATTTGTTAGAACTTAAGCTCTTGCGCATTATTGAATCCATATGGGTTTCATTTTACTACCAGCTTGGCTTATTGGATTTTCTGCTAGTGCGATGAATGTGTCTTTGAGTTTCCGACGAGTTGTGTTCTCGTCCTTTACCACTATCTGTATGTTATCCCATTGGATCTGGTGGTATTCGTTCTAGACATGTTCGACGATTCTTGATCTGTCTGTTTCGCTTTTGCGAATGTTGTTCTCGTGTTCCTGAGTTCTCACTTTGAGTGGTCTACTGTTCTCTCCTATGTATGCTCTGCCGAATTCGGATGGTAGGTTGTATACACAATTCTTGGAATTCTGGTGTTCATTGTGTGGCTTGCTTTTTGTTAGTATTCCCCTGAGCATTCCCGTAGATTTGAAGGCAGTGCGCATCTTGTATTTGCTGCCTATTATTCGTATTTTGTCTGAGGTACCTTGTATATATGGTATTATCGCTGTATATTTAGGTTCTTCTTTTCGGTTACCCTTTCCTGTTTAGGTTAGGTGTTAGATGGTAGCCATTTTCTTTGAGTGTTCTAGCGATATTTTCTTTTCTCTGTTCAGGTCCTCTTGTTTTGAGCATATTGATTTTGCTCTATCGTACAAGCATTTTGCTACGCCTAACTTCACGTTTTTGTGGTGATTGGAGTTGTAGTATAGGTACCTCCCCGTGTGGGTAGGTTTCCTGTATACACTTGTCGTGAAAGTGTTGTCATTCCTGTGTACAAGTACATCCAGGAAGTTATGATTGTTCTGATTTAACCACTCGTGCCCTAAATAATATTTTAATAAATTTATTCAATAATTATGTTCCGAAATATCATTATCAAAGGAATCTTATCATTCCTGATTTAGTAAGCATACTATAAACTTAATTAAATTAAACAATGCTATATTATGAAAAGTTTATTTGCAACAGAAATAACAACTTGTTAAACTTCATTTGAACGACGTCTGTGCCCATTCTAAGCGCAGCATAAGTTCTGCTTACAAAAATTATATCAGTAGAACACAAAATTGCTTGAAATGAAACCCCAAGGTTTTTTGGTCTTATTTAAATGAAAAGTAATCTACCAGCAGTGATAAATTAACACTTTCGAGTACTCGTAAAATTATTCAATATATTAACTTATTAACTGTATGTAAAACAAAAACATGTTATTATATCGTGGCCTGAGAATTGGTTTGTTTAACATCCGATTTTTCAAGAAATTAACCGAGCTGGTAGCGTAGTGGTACACGATCTGCTTAGCATTCGGGAGGTAATGGGTTCGATTCCCGTTACCGTCTACCTTGTATAAGGTTTTTTCAGGGGGTTTTCCTCATACACATGTAGCGGCATGGTCACTGGGTATATGCACACCATGTGCGGCTGCTTAGGCGAATGCTGGGGTAGTATTTCTCCCTCAGAGCCCTAACTCCGTTTCTTCTGATCCTATCCTGACCATACCCATCCTTAATCCCACCATGCATATATACGTAATGTACGTATGTATGCTGGGAATCCATGATTGTGGCTGAAGGAGCTCGGAAAGTTCGAGCAGCCCGCCCTCCCCCTTGGGGAGGGAATGAAATACGTGGCCTTTTTCTTTTTCAAGAAATTGAGTTATGTACACCAAAGTTTTTATTATTGTATTGGTCTATTAAATGTGACAATATTCCTAGAAAATCTCAATATTATAAAGGAATATTTACTAATATTTTGTTTAATATCCGGTATTATAAAATTGTGTAGGTTGGTTTGTTCATTATCCATATACTGAACAAACCAGTGCAGAACATTATACCGTACTAATCCTCGTTTTGTTTAATATCCATTTTAGCCAATCAAAGGTTTCTTACTCACTACATATGACTTCAAAACCCATTCTTAAATCATTAGTTATTGTTTTGTTCCACAAGATAGACTCTTTGCATCAGTTCTGTTTGTTTAATTAACTTTAGTTGGGTTACATCATTTTAAATTGTATATCGCTGCAATATCTTCGAAGAATCACCCATTCCATATTTACCAGCAGAAGAATGGAGGTAAGTTTGAACATGATAACTTTCTAGTCTCAAGTTATGGTATGTATACATCCTTACATTTAAAAGTTCCCGCATAAAAATTAACTTTTTAAGAATTTTATATGCACATTTTTTTACTAAAATTAGTTATGAAATGTTTCAGGGGTATAGTATAAATACTTGTAGAGTATTATACTCACTACGATTTTGGTTATGAATTACGACTTTATACAGTGCATCTCAATGCTTAGGCGCGGATAATGCGGCATGTTTGGGCAAAAATTGTTTAATTCTGTACTTAGGGCGATTTTTTTGGTTTTATATCAACTTAGTGTTTAGTGAACAATAGTGAAACATTGCTGGCAAGCCCGTAGCTATGGGGGATGGGAGGTTGAACCCTTTTTCGAAAAATACTTTTAATTAAGAGATACAGCTCTTTCCTCGAGTTAATTAAGTAATATTTCAGAATCCTGGAAGAAATAGATATTGGAAGTGCTCACTCTCTCCAGTGTTAAGAGAGCTCTCAAATTTGATGATGATATTACATCTTTCCCATTTCCTGAGCTAATGATATTGGATGTAAAAATAAAAGAAAGGAAAATAGAGATCTGAATATTACCATACAGTCGGAGAAATGTAATATCGAAGACAGTACCGACATTGAAGAATCTGAAACACATTCTAGAGGAACAAGCTCAAATAGACAAAAAACTAGAAAGAGACAAACAAATCCAAACAGCTGGAAGCAGAACATAAGGAAAAGGAAGAGGGAACAATGGGGAAGATTATATTAATATACATGAGAAGAAAATGTTTCATAGGTCTATTAAACCTGCTTGTGATGAAAAATGCTTCATACATTGTACCAAGAAAATTAGCGACGGCGATAGGATACTTATTCATAAACAGCTTTGGCAGTTGTCTGACACGAAAAAAGCACATTTTTATAGAAAAATGTATCTCGTGAGGTGTCTAAAAGAAAGAGAACTAAAACTGTAGTAAGTAGAAGTAGTAAGGTTTTTGTTTACAATTTTGAACTTAATGGCTTGTCTCGTCGTGTATGCAAAGTGTTTTTCCTTAACACACTGGATATCAGTCAGCAACAGGTTTATTATTTTTTTAAACATGTTCAAAATCCAATTACGAATGTTCATCGATCTCCTCTAAAAGAAAAAAATGTGAAAAATGCATCATCTGAAGAGAAATTGAATGAAGTTAGAGAACACATTAAATCGTTTCTATAATGGCTTCTCACTATTGTCAAAGTAGTTCAACGAGAATGTATTTAGAACAGGGGTTAAACATATGTCGCATATATGACATACATAGAAAAGAGTGATGATCCAGTCAAGTACAATATTTACAGAAATTTATTCAACACCGAATTTAACCTTGGTTTTTTTGAACCAAAAAAGGATTTATGTGATAAATGTGAAGAGTTCAGGGCAGTAAAACATCCAAACGAAAAACAAATAGCAGAAAATATGCAGCATTTAAATCTAAAAGACAATGCTACAATGAGCGCACAGCTGATCGCCCATTGAGTAAAAAAATACTTGACAATAAACAAACTGCTGTGATCACATTTGATTTAGAAAATGTTTTCAGCCTTCCAAAACGTCAAATTTCAAACTTTTTTTATAAATGTAAGTTAAATACATATAACTTGACTGCCCACTGCAATTTAAATAATGTCATTTACAATGCCATATGGCATGAGTATCTCAAAGGAAGGAGCGGAAACGATATTGCGTGACGTCGTTTTTGGACAGTGTGGAAAATGTAAAGCTATTGAACAAAAGTTTTCTGAGCCTAGACATGGCAATCTTCAAGGGGCCCATAACATCATTGAACATTTTGTGAGGCATCATAATATTCAGAGTCCTTTAGGACTAGTTTGCTTAATGAAAAAGCTACCTCTAAAAAATTATACATTTAAGGTGTTACAAATGAAGCTGATTTTTTAATTATAAACTGGCTGCGGAAAAATTGTTATTTTCAGAAGTTCATTACTCAAAGGTAAAGCACTTAATTTATGAAAAAGAACCTTTTACTGTGAAATTTAGGACTTGTTTTATGGATTATTTAATGTCTGTTAATATTGAAAGGACTAACACTCCCAGAAATTCCAAACTTCAGGAAGATAAATCTACATTATCAATAAGGAAAAAAATGTTGCCCGTAGTTAAAAATTCTACACAAGAAACAAGTTTGGCTTCCCTTAAAGTAAAACATTTAAGGGGCATGTTGAAATATTTGGATGAACCACATAAACAGTTTTATTCAATAATTTTGATGAAATGCACTACTCAACTAAAATGAAGGTGTCAATCAATATTCTATAAAACGTTATAATGTATTTGTTTATAAGATTTCGTTTTATTCGATGTCCTATTACTAATATTGAAATAAACAGAATCGAGGATGCTTTAGTTATTTTATTTGAAAGAAGGGGTGTGACAATTTTAAATTGGTTTGTTCAATATCCTTCAAAATATAGCAAAGTTTTTTTTGTTCAATATCCATTTTCAACAAAAATAAATATTAATTGTACTACGTCACTATCTGATGTATTGAAACTGTAAGCCAGATTATGTAGCATTCATAGGTTGGTGTCTTTAATGTGTTGTCCCACATGAAACAAAAAATCTCTCCATATTAAAAGTCAATTAGCCACTGTGTAAAATCTTAGAAATGTGATATTGAACAAACCAATTCTCAGGCGCGATATTACCATCTTAACCACGTATTTTACAAGGTGCTCTTGCCACGTTGTCAGACAATGTTGCCATAACTTACTGAAATATGAAAAACCTTAACACTCCTCCTCGAGTTAACATTTAGTTACATAATGTTAAATCGCATTAATGTAATTTATTTTGGTATTCAGAAACATACGCTTATTACATAACTCTTAACTTTATATCTAAATTTTTTAAACACATTCTTGCTCAAAGATTTAGTAAAAATATCTGCAACATCTTCTAATGTCTTTTACATTTTTTTATAGTTCAATTAATTATATATTTGGATGTGATTAATAATAGTAATGGGTTCTGATTATTGCTAATTGGAGAATGTAAAAAATTATCAGTTTCTGCCTAAAGGTTATAAGTAATTGGTTTATTAGTAACATTACAATAAATAAATGAAGTAAATCTAGGACTGCATGTAGACATCTCTAATAATACTCATCTGAGAATCTGGCAGTTCTGGCAGGAGAGATGTCATATAAAATGCGATCAACTTATTTTCCATTTTTTTACCCAAAAATGTTACATTGTATCGTACGTAAATAGGAATTTTTGATACATACTTATAATTGGCGTTCCATCTTCGCTGACTTCACCAGCTTCGATTGCCAACTTAGCTTCCTCTGCAGCTGCAGCAGAAGTTTCATTTTGTGGCTGGTTAACAATTACAGAAGATAGTTTATCATGTGTAACTCATATTTGGAATATCCCTCGTGGTTAAACATTCATTAAATTGTGAATATCCGATACCGATTGCTAACATTCCTGACACAGCAGTAAAATTGATAGTATCAGGTTGTCAGTTTCAATGGTTCGCACAATCCTACACGTAGAGCAGTGGAATGAAAATACATCTTGCAAACCAATTTTTTTTTCTGATATAACATCCATATTAAAGAAGGAACACCCAAATCCTGAAATACCGGTGGTCACATTTAAATAACAATAATGTTGATAATACTTTAGTGTTTCAATGATTTTAATTGATCAAGAAAATGTTTGATATTAATTATTTTGCGACCAGTAATTCCGTTTTTTTTTGTTTTCTTCATGCTGGCCTTCTAGTTCACACACAATTTCATGATCACCTTCACTAGTACCGTTTGAGATAGACGTATTGCCCATTATGGTTTTCGGCCATCTCATGATTTCCATCACCTAGTACACAATACTGAGTTTAAATCAAATAGAGGCCACCCCTGTGACTTTTCAGTCATTAGATTTTGTTCAAATTTTGATCAGTTACATTAGTGCCAGTTTGGGATTTTTTACATTAAAAAAACAATATGGCCGACTTCCGGTTTCACCGGAAATGACGCAAAACCTCAAAATTTAAATTTTTTTAAATATTTGGATTCTAGGGCTTCAAATACATACAGTTAATCTGTCAAATGTCAACTCAGGCGCCATTTGGTTTTTTTATTTTTTTAAATTTTAGATCATTATGACGTCATCTAAGTTATAGTTAATTGATGTACAATTACCCCCACAATATTATTTTTCCTAATAATTAATTTTTGTGAAGTTTGTTAACAATTAAATTTAAAAATTATGGTTTTTAAACCAAAACTCACTGTTCCCAATAGAAACATACATGGGCCACCCGGTATATTAAATAGCTCTTTCAAGTACTAGTAAAACGATATGCATAGTAATTTCGTTAATTCCTAAATAAAGCAGTAATTTTTAATTTTATAATTTTTATTAACACATGCTCCTGAAGCCGACTCTGTCAAAGTAAAATGGCGTTTGAGTTGACGTTTGGCAGATGAACTGTATGTGTTTGAAGCCGTGGGGTCCAAACATGTAAAAATATACAGGTTGTTCCATTTAAATTTTCAGCTTTTTTGTCATTTCCGGTGAAATCGAAAGTCGGTCATATTGTTTTTTTTATGTAAAAAATCTCAAACTGGCTCTAATATAACCCATCAAAACTTGAACAAAATCTAACGACCCGTTCAAACTCGTAACATTGATTTCATTTGCAGTACTTACCTTTCAGTTCATCCACGCTACAAACCTCAGATCAAAGCTGTTTCCATTTTCTGTAACGTTGGGACAAGTCTGCCGTAGCCCTACATATATTTGATAAGAATCATGTATTAGATGAGGTATGATTAATCAAACATGTTAGTAAATAAGCACGAACTTGATTGTTATGAAAGTTTAGAGATTTTCAAAAACAAACAAATTCTAATGAATACTGATGATCAAGGACCTTTAGGCTACTCAGAATTCATTAAACTTTCATAACTTTCACTTTCACTAGATTAGTAACGAAGCGTTACTCGCTGATGGTATATATGTTAGAAATTTTCTTTAGTCCGCTGATGATGATAGCGTAGCTATCGAAACTTGTTCTTTGTGTGGTACGTGGGTGTATTTTGTTTGTTAATAATATATTTCAGCAAGATGGCGCTCCTGCCCACAATTCTCGAGTGGTAACAGATTATTTATCTTTAAAGTTTCCTAACCGGTGGAACTTCAGGACCGATTCGTTGACCGGTCCGATCAACAGATGTTACTGTTTTAGATTATTTTCTTTGGGGCTTTTTGAAGCATATTATTTATAAAACAACATCATGAAACATTCATGAATTACGTCAAAACATCGATTTTGGTTTTCGTCATGTAACTCCAATACATCTTTTAAACGCCCTAAATGCAACAAGACGGCGGTGTATTGAAAAGAACAGTGCACAAGTTGAAAAATATTTGTGGATCACTATTTATTCATTATATTTGCTCATTTGTTATTTCATATCTTAATAATTAAAAGTGTTTTATCTTCAGAGCCTACTGTTTCGTCTGCTACGTTGAAAAAATCAAACACGAATAAAACTATTATTCGATTGAACTACATTAAACCTTATATTTTTGAAAAGCAAAAAAAAAATGCTTTTCAACTGTGCCATGGCCAACTACGATTTGTATTTCAAAAAATACAACTTTATGTCATAACTTTTAAATTATAGACGATAAAATTTATCTGATATGAGCAACGGATTCTAATTAAAAAAGTGTCTGAAGAACGTTTTTTACCGATTTTGAATATCTTTATAGAGTGTTATTCAAAATTTTTGAAAACCCAAAATTTTCATTTTTGTCCCATAACTCGAAAACTGTTAAAACCATTGAAAAAAACTCACCCTGTACAAGAAAAAACAAAAGATTGAAATAATTATCTGAAAGGTATTTTTTTATATATAACATATTCTATAATTTTGATTTCGTAAAAGGTAATGTTCAAATCTATAACTCCGTGCCCTTCTACAAACAAATTACGAAATCAAATTCTGAGCTTATACCTACATAATATTCATTAATACCATTCAGATAATTATATTGTATAACGCAAATAAATACTTGGTGGATTATCGAGAACTTTATTTTTGAGTAAAACAAATGTATGCATGATTGGTTTTTAATTACCCCAATTGATAAAATCATACATTTCAGAACAGACTAAAACTAAAAGTGATTACATTAATTGCATTATTCATCATAAAAATAAAGATACTGGTTTTAAAACTTACTGTTTTGTAAATTGTTAAGTTTACCCCTTTTCAATAATAAAGGATTAGTGAAATTGCTATACCTGGTAAAGATGTGCTACATCAACTACAGTAGCACATATATGCTGATGCATGTGAAACTAAAGATTTTTTCAACAAGTTTAGAGAGCCTTAATTAGCAAAATCCAACTAACGGCGGGGCATTTTTAGGGGCTTACAAAATTAAAAAAATTTGTTAAAGCTGTTGTAAATTTCTAGTAGGTTAAAGATTTGTAAAGTTTAGTTAGTATTGATTATGTTTTATGTCAACCTTTAAATTAAGAAAAATGTCATAGATAATAGGTTTTAGTTTCTTTCATACAATACAGACCTATAAAAAAGGGTACACTTGTAAGTAGTTAGGGACCGAGCTGGTAGAGTAGTGGTGACACGACCTGCTTAGGATTCGGGAGGTAATGGGTTCAATACCTTGTATGAGGTCTTTTCAGAGGGTTTTCCTCATACACATGTAGCGGCATGATCACTGCGTATATGCACACCATTTGCGGCTACTTAGGCGAATGCTGGGGTAGTATTTTCCCCCTCAGAACTCTAACTCCGTTCCTTCCGATCCTATCCTGACCACACCCATCCTTAATCCCACCATGCATATTTACGTAATGTATGTATGGAAAGCTCAAACAGCCCGCCCTCCCCCTTGGAGAGGGAATGAAATACGTGACTTTTCCTTACCTTCCGTAAGTAGTTAGTAAGTCAGTCACCGAGTTTCTCTCGGACAAGATGTACGAAACATTACAGTCTATCATGTACAAATCTGTGTAAAATAAAAATATTTTTTTAATTCAAATATGTTTATATTTAACAGTATGCATTTTATCATTCAATCATTTTTATTACATTATTATCACAAACTGAATTTCAGTTATTAAATGATATTTAATCAGTGTCGCGATAAATAGATCGAGCAGCACGATTGCGAAATTAAAATATTGGCCCTTCGACCCGGTTATTGAATAATCCGATCTTCAATAAAAATTGCGTCAATTCCACGCCAAGTTCCAGTAACCAGTTTTGAAACTTACATCGGCATCATTTAAAAATCCTCACTGCAAAAAGGGGCCAGGTAAAGGCTCAACTAACGCGGTTCAGATCCTTTGTGAAAACATTTTCATTAACAAACAATATAATTGAATTAAAACAGCGTTTGAAATAACTTGGAATACATTTGATGCATTACAATCTGAAATTGAACTATTAGATAGCGACCATGCTCTAACAGAACCCAAGAGTTTTGATTCGGAGTATTTTAATGTAATTGCCAGCACTGGAGCCATTATTCAAGAGAGTAAAACACAAACCATCTTAAGTAATACACAAAGCATTTGCGGCGATAATCCTACAAGCTTTAAGCCAGCCAATATCAAATTACCTGTCTTACATTTATTTCGTTTCAATGGGTTGTATAATGAATACATGCAATTTCATGATAAGGTGCCCAAGTTTGGGCACCATAAGTCATACTCAGGATAACCACAGCTTTATGATTTACACTCATTATTAACTTAGCTTTATATATATGTTTTAAACTCCAGTAGCACTTCCATCCTGCGACTAATTCGCCTTTTAATTTCTTTCACCATATTCTTACTAAATGATAAATTTTGATCCAAGATAAATAACATCTCGACATATTTTATCCCATTAGGTCCATTTTTATATTGTTAGCTTTCCTATTTGATAGGGCTTATGTTTTTTTCGTAGTTTATTACTAATCCCGCTTGTGTGTCGGCCTGACTCAAGTTCTGTTAACATAGCAATTAATTGGTTTCTGGATTCAGCCAACAGCACCACATCATCTGCAAAACGAAGGTTAGATAGTTTCTATCCTTCTATAGGTGTTCCATATTTAATAGTATTCAGATTCTGAAAAACTTCTTCTAGGGCACTGTTGAATAATTTGGGAGCGAGTGTGTCACCTTGTTTTACCCCTTTATTTATATTAAATGAAGTTCCTGTGTTGTCTAACCGAATTTTTGCTTTGTCTTCATTGTAGATGTATTGTATTAATCTTGTATACTTGTTATCAACATTTTGGTTATTCAAAGCCAACAGCGTATATTTGTGTGATAGGCTATCAAAAGCTTTCCTGAGATCTATAAATAATAGATGGATCGAAATGTCAAATTCTAGTCATTTCTCTATAATTTGGTTTATACTTTGAAGATGATCGTGTGTCGAGTAACCAGATCTGAAACCCGCTTGAGCAAGCATTATGGCTGATAATTTGGCAGCGGTTTTTATTAAGCTATACTTAACTTTGATGAATTTTTGTGCTTGAGTTTGAAATAGTTATTAACGTCATAAAACCGATATGTAGCAAATAATAGACGTGGTTAGTTAGTAACCGAGGTGTTATCTGAGGTTTATTACCAACTTAGTCAGTTATTTATTAGCTGTGTATCGCTAAACAATTTTCGTACTATCAGTAATATGCAACAAAATTGTGTAATTTTATTATCTTAATGTTATTTTAATTCCGAAAAAAATAAATAGAATTTGGCAAGGCATGCAATATGTCTCTGTGTCAGCGTATTGTTATTGCTACTATTTGTAGGCCGTTATAAGCACCAAAACTATCATGTAGGTATTACGAAAACATTTTAACAGAATTTCAACACTTGAAATGGAATCTGTGGCAGAACCTGTAACAAACAAGATACACTCATATATTTCACAATAAAAATAATAAATTTCCGTAGATAAGCTAACGTCATCAACGTTCCACTAGGTCAAACTAAAGAAATATATGCACCCGCTTATCTGCTGTCCAAATGGTTCTCAGTAAATTTAGCAGTCTTTTGTATTAACAACTTTAACTTTACTGTTTAAAATCCATATGAATTTATTGATAAAATTAAAAACATTGAACTTATAAGTTATAGAGAATTGTTCCGGTAGATTAAGCTTTAGTTTACAAGATGTTAAAACAAAACTATTGGGACGATACAGAAGTAGAAGAATATTTTGGAAAATGTTTTACATTTTGTTGAGAAATCATATTGATCACTTAATTAGCAGTTAATTTACTATGTTCCTTACAATAATTAATATATTTTTCACATAATACATTTCTAGGTATTTAGTATGTGAAGTGTGTATTGTAACATGTTTCTTTAAATTGCTATTAATTTTTGTTAGATAGTCACACGTAGGCCACATTTATGATTTAACACGTAAGTGTGTATTGCTTTATGTGTCTAAAGCTGTTTAATTTTGTTTTATGTGACCTACAGCTGAATATTTTCCAAATTAAGTAAAACCTATATACTAACGTCTTTTAATATTAAAAAATTAAAAATGCATCGTAATACACAAGACACTTGAGTCCCAATAATCCATAAACGTTGAAATATATACTACAAATTTTTGTTAAACCATTTCATTTTAGCTAAGCAAGAAGAAAATGCAGTTAGAAGAATTAAATTAGAATATGACGAAGTTAAAATCAAGTCAACGTGAAGTAATAGAAGTATGGGATATGATTACAAATAAAGAAACTCGTATTACAATGAAAATTGATAATCATTTACTTCTTCAAACTATCCGTCAAGGTATACCTAGAAGTAAAAGAGGAGAAGTTTGGCATTTTCTTGCTGAACATTATTGTAGCAATATAGCACCAATTGATACAAATAAATTTCCAAACTACAATATACCATATGATAGTTTACTTAAACAGCTTACATCACATCAACATGCTATTTTAATTGATTTAGGTATTTTTGTTACAAATAGAAAAGCTGAGCTAACTGTAGTTTTACAGGACGAACCTTTCCTTCACATTCATACTACAGTAGTTCGTTAGGTCCTGGTCAGTTAGCACTATTTAACCTGTTGAAAGCCTACTCTCTGTTAGACTCCCAAGTTGGTTACTGTCAAGGGCTTAGTTTTGTTGCAGGAGTTTTACTTTTACATGTAAGTATGTTGTTACAGTACTGTATGTTCTATTAAAACATTTTTTAGATGGAAGAGTCACAGGCGTTTTTCCTCCTACGTCATTTAATGTACCGACGAGGGCTTCGTAATCAGTATTTGCCTGATATGATTGGATTACAGATTAAGCTATATCAATTATCAAGACTACTTCGTGATCAGCTGCCCGATTTATATGAGCATTTTGATTTTTATGAAGTAGCACCAACTTTATATGCTGCACCTTGGCTTCTTACACTTTTCGCTTCACAATTTCCATTAGGATTTGTTACCAGAGTTTTCGATCTGCTCTTTCTTGAAAATACAGATGTGATATTTAGAGTAGCATTGGCATTGCTTTCACTTCATAAAGAAGCATTGCTTGCTTGTGATAGTTTTGAAGAGATAATGAATTATTTAAAATTGCAATTGCCTGCAATTGATAAGATTATGTTAGACAAAATTATGAAAGAGGTTTGTTTATACACACTACACTATGTTTATAATTGACTTTCATTTGTTAGTTGTTACGCAAGCACACATACCAGATTACACATGAAATTGTTTATACACTAAATAATATTTTTTTAGGTGGTTACATCAGATATTTCAAAGCAGTTAAATGAGTACCAAGTTGAATATCAAGTTTTACAAGAAGAGTTAGCATCCGTTCAGCCACAGGTTGAAGCATTGCACAAAATGGAAGCTCAAAATAAAACATTAACAGATCAAAATAAAGCACTTATGGCACAATTAGAATTAACTATATCTAATGTACAGCGTCTTGATAAAAACAGAACTTTACAACAAGCTACCATTAATAGATTAGAAATGCAAAATCGTGGCCTCGAAGTGACAATATCAACTCTTGGATCTTTCATTCATTCTGTAATCGAACAGAAAATTGATGTTGAAATACCTGATGATGTCCGTAGAATTTTATCTCAATTAACATTTACGGAACGTAACAAAACTGATAAGAATAATTTAATAAAAATATTTAAGGCGCCTCAGGAGAAAATGGTGAAATCTTTAAGTACCGGGAAAATAAATGTGCATGAACTTAGAGTGCAAAACCAGCCGGAACGTTCAAATAGTTTAAATCCAAATACAAACTTATCGTCTAAAGACTCAAAATTCTTTTCAAACTCACATAATCAAATACTTCAACACAAGTTTCTTAATCAACCTAAAATTGATATTACAATTCAGGATTGTGTCGAATCTGATAATTATAAAATTAAATCTGCTTCTGACTGTACAGATATTAACAAATACACGTTACATAAGATGGATGAAAAATCGGTTAGCTTACCATTAAATGATAAATTACTGGATTACACCAACAATAGTTCTCCAACAAATTCAATTGATAGTGGTATAGGTACACCTTTAAGTCCAAAGGATGTAGTTCCTCATCCTTTGAGTAATTGTGATGTGCAGTTTACATTTAATGGAACAAGAGAATTATTGAACAAAACTTTGAAAAATCCAAGAAAATCTAGCCCTGATGTGTTATTAAAATGATCTTAGAAGTAATTTTGTTTTAAATGTGATGGTATTGATATTGTAATATTAATTTAGCACCTTTTATGTAGTCAATGTATGTATATAACTCATAATAAATGTGGAAAAGGTTTTCCTTTTAAATTCTTACAAAATATTTTTTATACTATTCAAACATTTGTGTTCTGTGATTAATAATTAAACAAAACAATAAGATAAGATAAATTTATTCTGGACCATAACTGGTATCGAAAGCAGGTAAAAAAATGCATCATAAGTTACAGTATATAACAGTTACGCAACTGAAATATCTGGTGTGGAACACCACACGACCATCCAACCTACAAAATGGGAATTCAAAGGAATGAAAGAAGTTCATTACGAAAATAGGCAACATTGTAAACGCAAAAACAATAATCTATGTCAGAATGACGTTCAAAACTTCATGTCAGATAGAGATTAATGGAAAAAAAATTCCATAAGCTTCTATAAAAATATCGATAATACAGCTTCAGCATTTTGAATCATATTTATTTAATTTTTACATTTATTTCACTTTACATTAAAAACTTTATAAAGAAAATTTATGTAAAATTAAATTTTCTTTAAAAAATACGTCTACACTTTTTCTTATAAAATTAATCGTTATTCAGATAATGAAAAAATTTGAACTAACACTTAAATTGTACCTTAGGAATTTTTTTGCCGCCAAATTTCGCGTGATATCAAAAAATTGCATAGAACATAATTAATCGGTATATCTAAAGATCTATGTCTAGGTATTTTTATATCTTTGAAATATGCAGTTGTTTAAATATTTGATAAAAACAAAAAACTGCTTCTATTTAACCCCCCTCTCCACTGCTGGATTTCTCCCAAAATCTAATCAGCTCTAAGCCAAATGAAAACAAGCTTTAATACAAAATTTTAAGGATGTAGGTATTTTTGTTCTGGAGTTATCATGGATACTAACATACATCCACACACATACACTGAGCAGACACACACATAGACATCCAGATATGATGACCGATTGTGGCTAAACTTAGCCAAAAGTTGTAAAATGAGCTAATAACTTGGTTTAGCAATTGTGAAAAAAGTTGATTGCATAACCTTCTATACCTACATATGTATATGTAGGTTGGAAGGTAAAAAGGTATAAGGTAGTGGTGGCAATTTTTTTGGAATATTCTAATGTGTAATTGAGAATTATTCGAATACTTAATCATACCACTATTCGAATTAGAATAAAATGTATAAAACGAATAAAATAATGGCCAGAACAAAGAAAATTGGTTTACTTTAAATTAAGAAAAAAGAGAACTTCGTTGGTTTATTATTGAGAGATGACAGACGGCAGGTATGTCTACTACTTTTGTTTTGATATCATATTACTTCCATAGAATTAATTAGTTAGTTATTTAATTTAGAAATAAAATGTAATTTATAAATAATACACTTTACTTTTTATCGTTATTTATCTGCAGGTACTATAATAATTTTATATACTTTTTACGATTTTCTACTGTTATGCCAATGCCAACCTAATGCATAGCAGGTTTTTTAAGAAAATTGTAATTAGTTTAGACTTTTTTTAGTTTTTTATAGCTGTAAGTGTACCTATTTCTTAACATTTATTTAATCACAGCCAAACTTTTTATTTATCACCGTAATAGTTAGAATGTTTCAAATTAAACGGGAATATAAGGAATAAAACTAGTCCAACAAATAAAAGGAGTAAAACGAATAAAACCGATAAAAAGAATAAGACGAATTTTTTTCTGACTGTTATTCACATTCGAATAGTTCTATATTAGAATATTTTTTTAACAAATATTCGAATAAGAAAAAAATTTAATTTGCCACCACTATTATAAGGACAAATATACATTAATTACAACAAACAGAAACAGTCAACAGAAGTGCTGTTGGCTGATCACAGCGCAGTACAATTGGATCTAAATCACTTGGAAAGGAAGCTAACGAATTGCTAAAAATAATAAAATTTATTAGCTAATCACATTGTCTCCAAACTTTTTAACTTTATGCACCTAAGTTCTGACGTTAGAATTCCTCTTGATCACTAAAGTAAAAGGCAATAGCTAAGGTATTGCATGTATAGTTATGATCAGTAGTCAAACGAGATAAAAGGTTTTAATAACAAATAAAACCGATATAAATGAATAGAGGACCATTATGTACTGACCGCTGGGGTTACTCTAGGCGGACATCTTCTGAAAATGATTTTGCAAACGTTTTTACAAGAGTTCCAAATATACGAAGTGATTGAAATAAAATTATTATCATTGATGCCATTATTTATGTATTGATGTGATTAATCATATAGTCTATTAATGTGACAATCAAACGTGATTATCTGTCAACTAGATGCTGTAGATCTGATTCTTTACAGCATGTACAATTGACATCTAAGGCCGACTTTAGTAAAGTGGAAGCTTAACGAATTGCTATTAAATAAATAAACACTATCACACCCGTTTAGCTAGACCCATATAGTCTCTAAACTTAAGTGTATAACTTTATTTGCATTATACGGTTGTCCTTGGCATGACTTACAGAAATTAAGACATTGTAAGTCGAGCATGTCTTAATTTTCCTTGAACTTTAACAATGTTGCAACATCCGATGCATTATTGGCATGTATAGTTACATGAATCAGTTATTCAAAATTCGACTAATAACAGTATACTGTCGATAAAACTGTTTAAATAAGTAGCATTGGACTTTAAGTATACACGGTGCTACTTGAAAATTTATTCTTGCAAAACATTCTGTAGTACATCAGCACCTATGTCCATGGCTATACAAGTGATTGAAATAAACACCTTGCGTATTTGAATGTACATTTTAGATTTCACGTTTGATGTGATTAATCATTATAGTCACCGTGAAAATTTTATGTGAAATCTAAGATAATTTTTATCGTCCTGTTTTCTGTAGATTCTTGGTTCTTTAAAAGTGCACAATTTACATGAATGTTTTGTTGTTATTTGAGTAAAGTTAGAGTTGCTTATTACAGAATGCTAAAATTTGGAATTTCAATTCAGTAAAGACGAATAGGACATTTTGTTAGCTAGTCACTTAATGTTAATTCAGAATCTAAATTAAGTGTTCAGTCACAGGTGATACTTTGCAATTAGAATACGTGTTAGAATACCTTGTGCATGATGGTATTCTTGTTATTAATTAAGAGCAATTGGTGTAAGTCGAGCATAAATCTTTTTGAATATCTTTTGCTCTTGACTGTTATACAATGCTTGGATATTGTATTTCCGATTATGACCCATTTGATACATAATTTAGTTAAAATGAATTTCTTTGGATTTAAGTTAAAATCGTAAATTATCGATGATCTTTCCTAAGGTTTAAAAGTTAGCAATTTGGGCTTTAATATACAATAGCAGTCTGAAGATATAAAATTCTCAAATGTCTGTATAATGTTTCTGATAACCACTGTTAATAGAGGAAGTGCCAAGAATCTTCTGTAGTAAAGTATACCAATGCGGGTTTCGAATTAACATTTATAGATTATAGGAAGGCTATTTGTTTACATTTTCAGTTGAAAATTTATGCATGTACATGAGATAATTTTTCGTCTGGTTTTCGAAATTTTGGCCTAGTTTATGTGAAAGTCAAAATATGATGTACAAATGTTTTCTCGATCATTTGACGGAAAGTTAGCAGTATCGTTTACTACCGCGTTTAAAATTTGGAATTTAAATCCCAAGAAGCAATGCAACGTTGAACCCATATTGGCTGAATATTGTTATATGGTTGACGATATAGTAGCCAATGATGGCCCAATCTTGGAAATGCAGACAGTGAATAATTAAGGCCAATATTGCAATACACAGGTTGATACTATGCGTTGAAAACAATCATACTTCAATATTTGTAAGATATGGTAGGTTCAACATTGTACAGAACATATAGGTATAATATTGATTTGCAATATAAATAAATATTTAGACAATGGCATTGTAAGTTACATATTGGATTGAATATCTTTTGCTCTAGAAGTATAGGTACAATGCTTTATATTGTAATTCTGATTAGAATATTGATTTGCAATATAAATAAATAGTTTAAAATGGAATTTAATAAATATTGGTTAGAATTAATTGTCCCAAAATATAGGTACAATCGTTAATATTAATCATTGGTTAAATGTTGATTTCCTAAGGTAAATACAATATTGATAAAAGCAATTTAATAAATATTGGGCTGAGTAATTGTCCACAAATATGAGTGTTCGAGTAACCTAGGATTATAATATTGAGTTGCAATATATTCATTTGTGTTTTTTATTTATGTGTGGTCAATATATGTATAATTAATTGGATTTAATAACGTTATTTGTGATCTCCTCCCGAGCAGTGAAAGCAATAATTAATGAAAACTGATGATTTAAAGTTTAAAACTAAATGATTTAATTAAAAGCTAACTTTATTGATTTAAAATTTATTGATTTGTTAAAGTGACCTGGTGGCAAGTTCCTAAATTTAATTTCATATGGTTCTTTATGTAGTTTTTAAATAGCGGTTGTTAACGTTGAACAAACTTAGAGCCATCAGTTTCGATGTGATACATTTGCAATAGTATGATGTCTAATTATTTCTCGATCATTTGACGTTCAATTGATGACATCATCGTTTGCTACCGATGATTTAGTAATTTAGAATATGCTATAATCCCAGTGGAAGCAATGCAAGCGTTGAACCCATTTATTGTTTGAGTGAATATTTGTTTGCATAGCGTTGGGTAACGTAACGTAAAATAAGTTAGCCCAATGAAAGCCCAATCTTGGAAACGCCAACAGTTGAATAATAAGCGTGACGTCCTTAGTATTTGCAATACGTGGTTGTTTTGGAGATTTCTTCTAGCTAAATTTCCGAAAACAATCTTTTGACTGTTTAAGACTGATTTATCTAAGATATGCGGTAGGTTCTTACCGATTTTGTTTTAACAGACAGTATAGGTGCCCATATACTTGACTTTACTGCAATATCCGACGCACCATTAAATTGCGACTTTCGACAATACGCACTTAACCACCTACAGTATTGGTTGAATATTCGAAAACTACGCCCACGGTCCTCTGTCCCACCGAGGTAGCGTGCATTAATCTGTAATACTTTCCGTGTTAAATATTCATTTTCGACCGGAACAATGTTGTTATCAGTAATATTTACCAATGTCAAGGTTTTCAATAAATATGTATCGAATATCTGTCCCAACTATATAGGGAGTTTTGAATGTTTAGATATGTACCATATCACTGGTATATAATTATTTACGTTAATGGTACTAATAGAATTATTGAAACGATGTTTAATACAATAGTTGGACGAAACTTTTATTTGTTCTACACTTAGAACTACGGTACTATTCACAGTCATGACCTTATTTGTTGAAACTATCGAGTTGCAATATATTTCATATTGTGTTAATTTATGATTATGTCACGTCAATATATGTATACAGTGATAATTACCCAAATCTTAATCATTGACTCAACCCTTTGAACGGGCACGCCCTGTTATTGCGATAATCACGGCGGTTTCTTGATTGTGAATGACCAACAATGATAAAATTCTTTGTTAGGTTTTGATCCAACGACTTTATTAATATTCGACGCATTAGAACTGGTCTTATTTAAAGACTGTTCTGGCATTTCCGCATTAAAGTTGACCTGGTCGGCAAGATTCCTAAATCTAAGCCCCACAATTGATTTCGTTATGATAACTTTTTTATTACCAAGATGTTTGGCTTAGGGCATAGATGAGTTGATAACAGTTCTATAATTTTATCAATACACGAATATCTTATGGTACTGTCAATTATTTTACTAACAAACAACATTCACCCACGTACCAGACAAAATACTGAACACGTTTCAATAGCTAAGCTATCTTCATCAGCGGTCGACTGGGATGAACTAAAGAAAATTTAAAACGTTGTCTATTGTTCTTGTTTGAGGTGTAATATACATCTAGTTTGCTAAGCGTTGGGTAACGTAAATTAAAAGTAAGTTAAAGAAAGCCATTGAAACGCCAACAGTTGATTTGCGTGAAAGCGTCCTTAGTATTTGAAGCGTGGTCAAAACTTTATGTCAGATAGATATTAATATATACGTTAACTTAAAAATTTCCGAAAGCATCGTTTTGACTGTTTAAGACTGATTTAACTACGTGTCCATTCATATGTAATTACCGATTTTGGCTTGCGTTATATTAAAAAGAAAAGTGCCCATGTAAAATTAAATTTACTTCAAATATCCGATTTTTTCTGATAAAATTAATCGTTATGCAGACTATTCGAAAAATTTGAACTAACACAAATTCTACCTTAGAATTTTAAATTCGTAAATTACGCCCACTCCTCTATCCCACCGAGGTAGCCTAGCACTAATTAATCTATCTATGTTATCTATATCAGTATTAATTTCATTTTCGAAATATGCAGCTGTTGAACATATGTTGATAAAACAGTAATATTTCCAATGTCAAGCCGCTATTTTATCTAAGTCAAATGAAAACAAGCGTTAAATACAAAATCTTGAAGTGCTATTCGTTCTGGAGTTATCCTGGATACTAATTAAGAAATTGTACCATATCACTATATATAATATATATATACGTATATATGGTACTATATAGATATTATATATACTTCGATGATTTTGAAATTACAATCTAGTTGTACAGATCGTATAAACTTTTGATTTGTATCTAATCAGCTCTAAGCAAATGAAAACAAGCTCAAATACAAATTTCAAGTACATAGATATATTTGTTCTGGAGTTATCCTGGATACGAACCAATTGATATATATATATATATATATATATATATATATATGATATATCATCCATATATGATACAATATCGTATACCCATATATATATATATCATATAGACTCAACACTATTGAAATCTAGTTACGTGTAAAACAGATAGTTGTTTATTGAATAGATTATTCATCTGCCAATTGCAGTTTGCTTGTGCAACTTGTGAATAGTGACTGAGAAATAGTCCATAGAATAAGCTTCTTTACGAAAATTAGGAATTTGATCACGAGACGACTTTCGGATTAATGATTTACGACGCATTTCAAGAAAGGCTGGAACGCGTATGAGTCTGAGGAAAGTTTAAAGACGGCATTCTGGGGTTCTCGCATTCACTGGCTACTGTTTATAGATGGTATAAAGAATCCTGAAGCCCCGAGGTTGCAAGTTCTGGTACACAGAAAAGCTATCCTTTAACTGCTGTTAACCCGAAACATTGTTCTGGTAGTGAAGCATAGATGTGAGAAAGAGTGACCTAGTACGATTTGATAGAGTCCAATCTGAAGATTGGATCCTCGCAAGTGAGATAATGTTGCAATTATTTGAAAGGTTGCTAACTGGTTTGTACCCCAACATCTGACAGATTTATCAATACAGCAGAACGTGCTAGAATTTGCCAACAAGTTTAGATACGTTGAATGCTGGAGCCATCAAATACAACAGTTTAATGCGTAAGCACTTTTAGGTGACGCACAAAGAAAATTTAAAACTTCATGTCCGACAGAGGTTAATATACATCTAGATGCTAACTTAAAAAATTAAAAGAAATGAAATAATTTGATAGGCAACATTGTAAATACAAAAACCCCAGAATGACGTTCAAAACTTTATGTCAGATAGATATTAATATATACGTTAACTTAAAAAAAAATCCAAAGCTGCCCGCTCATGTAAGCTATCAATAATGCAGTATAACCATTTTCATTCATATGTAATTAATTTTTTGGCTTACCTTGCGTTATATTAAAAAAGAAAAGTGATGTAAAATTAAATTTTCTTCAAAAAATACGTCTACATTTTTTCTGATAAAATTAATCGTTATTCAGATATTGAAAAAATTTGAACTAACACAAATTCTACCTTAGGAATTTTTTTGCGGCTAAATTACGCATCATATCAAAAAATTGCATAGAAAATAAATCTATATTTTATTTGAATTTTTTAATATTTAAATAAAATCTAAAACTTGTTCATCTTTCTAATTAATTATTAGTTGTGTAGATACATTGAATAAATGCTGCTATTTGAAGTAGTTTATAAAGTTTAATATCTAAATTGAAAATTTTATCTTAATCAAAATTTTAACTAAATTCTCTGACGAAGATAACTTAAGTGTTAGAAATTTGATTGTATAATTTACACATTAAAAATCCAAAAAATATATTTATTATGAGTGAAAATTGAAATTTAATTTTCTAAATTAATCTTTGTTTAAGTTATATCATTATTTTTTATCTTTAAATATCAGAAATATTTATAAAACAAATGCCTTATAAATCCTTTGCCGCTGGATTTCTTCAAATCTCAGTTAAGAAATGAAAAACTTAATAAAAATTTTAATATAGTATTTTTTTTAGTTATCTGATATAATAAAAAAATATTGATATAATATATATATATATATATATATATATAATATAAATATATAATTTATTAAATAGTGCATTATTTTATCTGTCAATTGCAATTTGCTTGTGCAACTCGGTTGAATAGTGTCTGAGAAATAGTTCATAGAATAAGCTTCTGTTACGAAAAAATAGAATTATCACGAGAGAACTTTCGGATAATGATTTACTATGATTTCAAGAAAGGCTTGAGCACGTATGAGTGTGAGGAAAGTTTAAAGTCGGCATTTGAGGTTCTCGCATCATCACTGGCTACTGTTTATAGATGGTATAAAGAATATGAACGAGGTTGCAAGTCGGTGGTACACAGAAAAGGATCTGATCCTCCTTTAACTGCTGTTAACCCCGGAAACATTGCTGCGGTGAAGAAGATGGTGGAAGAGGGCCTATGTAATGATAGAGTCCAATCTGAAGATTGGATCCTCGCAAGTGAGATCAATATTGCAATATTTGAAAAAGGTTGTAACTCGGTTTGTACCCCAACATCTGACAGATTTACAAAAAGCAGAACGTGCTAGAATTTGCCAACAAAGTTTAGATACGTTGAATGCTGGAGGCCATCAAATTATTTCTAAAATTGTAACTGGCGATGAAACGTACATACCGTTTTTTGATGTTCCCACTCGCCAGAAAGCCGAATCTGGATACATGAAAATGGTGAAAAAACAACGAGCAATGAAAAAGTTATGTACGCAGTATTTTTAGAAGTACGGGTTTGGTGGCCGTGGTTAAATTAGAAGATCAGAAGACAGTTACCGCTAAATGGTATGTTGAAAATTCTTTGCGTACTGTGTTCAGTAAAGTGTCAAGAAAGGAAATCATGTTACATCATAATAATGCGTCGTCCCATACAGCAGGGACAACTGTTCATTATTTAGCGGAAAACAAAATCAAAATTATAGAACATCCCCCTTACTCACAGGATTTGGTGATGTGTGACTACGGGCTATTTTTGAGCTCAAAAAACATTTGAGAGGGAAAAGGTTCCAGTCAGAAGAAGTGATTGACATCGCCGTTAAGTGTTTTTCTGATAGTATCCCTAAAGACAGCTGGTTGAACGGTATTAAACTATGAAAGGAGAGAATGGATAAGTGCATTACTGTAAATGACAATTACTTTGAACATATTTAAAATAAAAATTCTAAAAACTTGTATCAATCTTTCTATTCTCAATAATTGCAGCTTGTCCCTCGTAGATACCATCAGCGAGTAATGATTCGTTGCTTATTTGGTGAAAGTGAAGTTTATAAAAGTTTAATGAGTTCTGAGTAGCCTAAAGGTCCTTGATCGTTATTATCCATTAGAATTTGTTTGTGTTTGAAGATCTCTAAACTTTCATAATAATCAAGTTCGTACTTATCTATTACTAACACGTTTGATTAAGGATACCTCATCTACTACATGATTTTTATCAAACATATGTAGGGCTACAGTGCTACAGTAGACTTGTCCAAACGTTTGTATTTTATATGAGCTTAATGTTCTTTAAAGTGAATTTTAATTGGTCATTTAGTTTGTCCCACATATATTTGTTGACAATTTTTTCTTCCCATTCATACTATAGTACTTTCTTAGGTCCTGGTCAGTTAGCATTATTTAACCTGTTGAAAGCCTACTCTCTGTTAGATCCTCATGTTGGTTAGTGTCATGGGCTGAATTTTGTGGCAAGAGTTTTAAATTTATACGTAAATATGTTGTTACAGCACTGCATGTTCTATTAAAACATTTTTAGATGAAAGAATCACAGGCGTTTCCCTTCTTCATCATTTATGTACAGACGAGAGAAGCCGGTATCAGAGGAACATAGGAAAACTTACGATGTGGTGCCAGTATGTATTCCTCTGTTTACCGCTTCCTCAGACGAGAACCTCGTAAGCAGTATTTGCCTGATATGATTGGATTACAGATTAAGCTATATCAATTATCAAAACTACTTTGTGCTCAACTGGCCGGTTAAAATGCGCAGGATTGTCACCAGAGTTTATCGTAATCTAGTTCTGTTCTTACAGATATTTCAAAGTTCAGTCTAATATGAGTAACTCTTAAGTTGAATGTCAAGTTGTTACAAGAGTTTAGCATATCTTACTACAGGTTGAATCATTGCACAAAATGGAAGATCAAAATAAAACATTAACAGATCAAAATGAAGCACTGGCACTGATACTGAAATACCTGATGATGTACATCGAATCACAAATAATATTTACAGAACGTAGCAAAACTAATAAGAACACCAACAATAGTTCTCCACCGAACTCAATTGATAGTGATGTTGGTACACCTTTAAGTCCAAAGGATGTAGGTCTTCAACCTTTGAGTAATGAAGATGTGGAATTTACATTTAATGAAGCAAGGGAATTATTAAACAAAATGTATTCAAAAATTATCTTAAATATGTAAATTGAATTACTTTTTCTACAGTGAAGATAAGCTAAATAGCAATTTTGTAGTCACCTTTTGTTGTATCGTACGAGATCTATTGCAGTCTTCTGAAATTTTATATACCATTGATTCTTAATCATCATTTAGCAAATTTTTTACATCATAGGTTGAAAATTGAAAAATTGAAGACCTTAAAAAATAATTAACAATAAATTTCTTCCCAATTTATGAAAATATAAAATAAGATTCCATACAACTATACAAAGTTCATTTAATTGTAATTATAATTTCACCTCATCATTCTGCCTAATATATTGTACTAATACTAATAAATTATAATACTAATCATTTAATAAGTAGCAAAATAATATAAATTTAATAAAATTTTAATAACCTAAGAAATAAAGGTAAAACTGAATTTCATAGATTTAAATATAATTTGACAGGTTTATTAATCAAATTAATTTTATTACTAAACACTTAAATTAATAGAAATGAATACTTTGTCAGTCACAACTTTGAAAATAACCTTCCTCTCGAATATGGTTAAAAATTGCTTCATTGTCGAGATTTCTACAAAAATTTTACAGAATTTATAATTAAAGCACTTACTTAGCTTACTTATAGTATTCTGCATAAAGATTTCTTCGTCGACGGCAATAAAATATGTACATTAGTACACCACTCGCTATACCTCCTGTAATAGCTCCCACTAATTCCATTTTTATTCTTCTCTCAAGAAAGCCATGTAGTTTTGGTGGATTCATGTCTGGATAATTTTTCTTTCTGATATTATCTGATATTATTGTGTCTATGGAAATACAAAACACTTGCACTTTTGATTATTTAGTTAAAATTATAAACTTATAAGTAGTACATTTTATGTACCGCCTTTATAAGAAGTTCATTTACGAAAATAGGCAACATTGTAAACGCAAAAACAATGATCTATGTCAAACAGACGTTTAAAACTTCATGGCAGACAGAGGTTAATAGACATCTATAGTCCGTTTACCGAACAGAAATAGTTAAGCTCCTCCCCAAAAATTTTCGCAATGCAACTTTGTTATTGGTCGCAAATTTAAAACCCGGAACACAAGCATTGCTTTCAACTGTTATAGTTGGCGTACCTAACAGAACAGACGTTTCTAATTTGTCATTGCGTTTTGGTGGTTGAATGGTATTTACATCGTCGTTACTTGCTTCAACTAGCTGTTATTCTCATTTATACGAACTAAACAGTTTAACTGTTTTATGTTCTCTGTTTTTTAGAATAAAGTAAAGTGTTTTTCAACCGTATATTATTCTAAACGTAGTATTTAACCCTATCGTCCTTATAAAAGGACGCCCTATTTTGACCCAACCCAAAACTTCAAATATTTTTAAACTATATTTGTGTTACTTTATTTTATATAATTAAAACAATTTGAAAAAAAGAGTATGTGACGAATCTTTGTTTATACCCAAGTACACTGGTAATTTCCAAACTTTGCTTTACTGTAATGATTTACAGTCTCTTATACCTTCATTAATATGTTCTTACGTCGTATTTTTACAAGTAATAAATAATTTGAAACTTCTGCTGTGTGTTAAAGTGCTAATACTAAAAACATGACTCTTTGTAATTTAGTCTTGACAAAGTGACATTTCAATTTCTGGTTTTATAATTTTGTTGGTGTAAAACTGATCACTGCTTACATTGGCCAAAATTTAGTGGGAGGAACTTAAGTATTTCTGTTGGGTAAACAAATTTTAGATGCCTAACTTAAATTAAGAGAAATGAAATAATTTTATAGTTCATTCGTTTAACTTATCCCGATGACGTCATGTATGCATTATAGTATATTACGTATTAAGAACAGAGACGGTACGATTGGCTTATCGCCAATATGGTGAGATCGGTAATGTTATGTGTCATTATTTTTTTATGCGATCAACAATACATGATGACAAATGTAAAACACATTTTATTTTATCTCAAAATTGTCAAAAGATGACCACAAGCAGCCACAAGCGTATGTTGTTCTGTAACGAATGTTAATGTGACAGTTGTAATATGGTGTCAGAAATTCTGCTAATCAGTAAACTATTATTTTATATTAGTTACCATTTACAGTTGTACGTTTAATTTTATCATAAACTCTGGCAGGTGTTAGTAAACTGAATATTTTGTTTATCTAATCTACTTACTTCAGTTAGACTCATTAAACAGAAAATACCACCTACTGTTGTAAAACAGTGACAAAAATGAACGATCCAAAATCATGAAAGACCGTCTGTAATTTAAAACAAATAAGCATGATACCAACCTTTCTTTATTTGCTTATTTGTTGATTGAGGTTACGTACGCGCGCCGGTTTGTTTATTTCTTATTTGTTTTTCATTGCTTGAGTTAATATTTTAAAAGATCGGTTCTTTTCAGAACCACACTACTTTCTAGTCTTCATTTAAGGTAAAGATTAATTCGTTTTTACAGAAAGAGATAATATTTATGTTTTCATTTGTAGCAAATCAACATGCCTCGTAGGTCAATTACCATAGACGAATTGATCCATAACCTAGTGGAATACTTTAATAAAAAAAAACATAACGGGCCCTTAACACCATTAACAGCAATGCATGCAAGGGTTAGCGATGCTTTGAAAATTAACACCAAAACTATTTCTAATGCTTTACGACATCAAAATCAAGAACAAAAAATGAACCTCAACGAAAAGTCTAAAAACAAAGACATGGATCAACGACAAAGAAGTGAAATCCGTACTACAATTTACAGCATGCATATTAATCATATGTTACATTAGATATCCACTTAACAAAAATTAAAGAAAGAGGTATCGTTAAGTGTAAAAGGACAAGCCTCTATCACGTTTTGTTGGACATTGGATTTTCTTTCAAGCAAACAAACAATAGAAAAGCCCTGTGCGAAAAAACATCAACAGAATCTCTGAGGGTAAAATTTTTGAGAAATTACATCACTTATATGAAACAAGATATCTACAAGCTGTTCGTTTATCTCGACGAAACATGGATGTTTGCAAAAGCAGGCAACAAAAGAATATGGCAAGATTCCAGTTCAAAATGCTTTAACAATCTTGGTGGCGAAGGCAAACGTTACATAGCTCTACATGTTGGAACAGATGGCTTTGTGGAGGGAGCAGACCTTATATTATCTACCACAAATAAAAGCAGTGATTATCGCGATTGTATGAATTCCGAAAACTTGATTAAATGGTTAAAAAATCAACTTTTTCCAAACTTAACATAGCCATCTGTAATCGTTATGGATAATGCTCCTTACCATTCACAAATTGTCAATCGCCAACCAACTACAAATTGGAAAAAAGAAGAAACTGCAGGATGACTTAGGGGAAGAAAAATTACTTATGAAAAAGAAGCATTTAAAACGAAATTACTACATATAGCAAAGCTACATAAGGAAGAGAAACAATATTATTAGAGAACATAAACCTGAAATTTTACGCTTGCCTCCTTACCACTGTCAATTTAACCCAATAGAAATGGTATGGGGAATAAGCAAAACTTATTATGATAAACACATTGGAAGAGATGGTTAGGGGGATGATAATGTCAAACAGATGTGGAAAGAAGCGTTAGAAACACTTTCACCTTCAGTTTGGTTCAAAACGATTAAACATGCAGAAGCTGAAATTCTAAAGTGTTGGGAACAAAAAAAAGTTTGCGATGTCAAGTCAATCCAATTATTATAAATCCAAACGATGACACAGGTACAGAAGGTGAAGTGTAGTGAACATTTATAATTTCTTGTTTTTAATTGAATTCTTAACGCAAACAAATATTTTTCTCCAAAAACTTAATAATAGTCTAATTAATAACATGTTATTGTACATTAACATTATATTTTATAACAATAAATTATTTTCAACAGTCATGCTTAAATGTGAATGGGCAAATTATCATACGTTTTATTACATTATGGTGTAATAATGTACTGAATAAGTACGAAACACTGGGTTATAATGTGTTTAAAACGATACTTTGGATAAGTTTATAAAAAGTACTATAATTCAATTACATTAAATACACCAATTTTGAATTGCAGTATAATAATCTACACAAACAAGTGTAAACACCGTTGAATGAAATTATGCTTCCGTATTTTGGAATTCCAATGTTTTCTCAAAGCATAATGATTAGTAGAGTTCCTAAAAATTCAATCTTTACGAATAAATCAAACAAATAACCATTAACTCACAAATTTGCATTATAGAATATATTGCCGTTATAGTTCGGATAAGGAGTGCAGTGTTCGGGCCCGGTGATATTTACTCAAGGCGATCTAATACTTTGATTTTTACATATTTTATATGCACCCGATACCGTCAAAGATTTAGAACCGTCATTTTTATGTAGAAAACTATTGGAACAGTTACTTCCTTTCTTTGGAAGAGTTCATTGGTCTTAACCTACAAATATTTACAAAATGATTGCAACATTTCGGAATAACTTACCACAATTCATCTGCTACGTTATATTGTAAGTTTTACTGAAAATAATATGCTTTTACCCGCGTATATCTACGATACGTATATTAAACTTTTCACTTTTGTCTTTTATTTGCAAACATCACATGTACATTCGACATTTACAGAGTGATCAATCTCAAGTGTGTACCACGTGATCAAAATATTTAAGTTGGTACCACTGATAGGTTGGTAAGAAGCTGTATTGCTCTAGCTACTCTAGAGCATGGTTCGAGTAAAAACTACGATCAGTTTCAAATCTGTATGAAGGTCATTAACTTATACATATTATAAAATATTATCTTAATTTAAATAATGACTATTTTGTATTTGATTAGACTGCATCCCTATAAAATATAACAAAATAAATAAAATATTATTTAATGATAGGATTAAATCATTACATAATGATGAATCTGAAGTATTTAAATGTTATAATTTTATTATAATTAAATGAAATTTACAGTACATGTTTGTGGAATGACAATGTCTTTTACAATTTTTTTTTAACTCCTTAGGTACACATCAGTTATCACACTTTGCTTTACAGCATATGTTCAAAATGACCGTCATTAAATTGTAAACAGAAGTTCACCCTACGTTGCATATTCGCAAATACATTTTGTAACATTTCGGCACTAATATTATGAACTTCATGATTCGGAATTCTTGAAGAGTATGAAATCTTCTGCCGAACACTTTGTTTTTTAAATAACCAAAAAGAAAAAAGTCTAACGGTGTCAAGTCTGGTGAATTCGGTGGCCAACGATTTACACTAATGATTCTATCTTCAAAGAAGTCTCGTAAATAATTAATTGTAGCCTGTGCAGTATTTGGGGTTGCGGAGTCATGCTGGAAATACCCGTTTCGTATTTCACGATCATCCAAATTATTGATAAATGGTTCTGAAAGTATTTTCCTGTATCTTGCCGCAGTAATTGTGCCATCGAAAAATACTAGTCCAAATATTCGTTGTCGCGACATTGCTATCCAGATACCGACCTTGATTGGGTGTAAGGTAGTTTCTCGAAATACATGTGGATTTTCTGCAGACCACGTACGATAATTTTGGCTATTTATGTAACCGGACAGATGAAACCAAGCTTCATCAGAAAAAAAAGATACATCCAGTAAATCATTGTTCATCGTATTGTTGAACCATTGACAGTAGTTTAAGCTGAAAATCTCTATCTCGCAACTGTTGTAATACCGACACTTTGTACGGGTACAAATGTAAATTCTTCTTTACTGCAGTGTGGACACTTCCATAGGATACATCTAAAAATTATTTATGTAAAATTATGTTTGTATGGTAAAATTTTTCATACGTGTTTGTGCAGATAGTTTTCGCAAAGATTTATTGGGGCTTGCATTCATCCTTGCTTGGATATCTGCTAAGGTGTCCTCTGTTAAGACAGTAGCCGAAGCTTCACGTGTGCGTTTTAAAACTAAATGTTTCGTAACTAATATTTTCATTTCGGTACTCAACAGTAAATAGATCGATGCATGATTGCAATTAATAATGACATTGCCCATTACCATCTTGGAAGCCGCTACGAAAATGAGCCACAACAATGAATGTGTCGTGTTCGATTGAAAACGGCATGACGATTAAATTCGATATCACAATTTGAAATTCAGAATATATAATTTGTCTTGATATAGACAGTTTGTAAATAACTGAAAAAAAATACAAAAGTGAAAAACGAAGGTATAATATGACATAAACTAAAACGACTAAAACCACACTAAAAATCCAAAGCAGCCAACTGCAAAACACAACAATATTAACAACTAGGGATTTTTGTCATACCACTACAGTACACTTGAGATTGATCACGTTGTACATTAAGTTGGTATCAAAACTGTTCATACAAGAAAACGAAATTTGTTGTTAATGTTATTCTTGTTAGTTACTTGAGTTAATAAGAGACATACAAAACGACACTCTTGGAATAATACGTTAGCTAATAATGTATACATTGTATTCAATATGTACAAAAGAATAGTCATACACAAGTGCGCGTTTGATTCATCGCTCAATCGGGATAAGTTAAACGAATAAACTATACATGATCTGTTTTTTATACGTTCATAGCGAAACCAGTATAACCGGTAACTCAAATTTTTAAATACACGAGACTTAATTAAATGGGCTGGTACCAATTTTCTGAATGACCAGGTTCAACAGTGCTATGAGAGAGGCGATATGAGTTTGCCGCTATGCTCTTACATTGCAGTCGGAGAGGGCGTGCGGTCCTTTTCGATAAGGAAAAATTTGTAACGTTGTTAAAATCAGGGTGCCACTGACAAAATACTAACTCGCCAGCATTTAAGCAAGCAAGTGTTGAAGGTGGAAGCACAGACGATCTCAATACCCGTTCTTACCTGTCGTCAACCGGCAACTGATTGCACTGATTGCACTCGTATTAAAATTTTAAATAATTAAACAGATAATTGAACAGACACTTAACATAAATTTCAAAGTCCGTTTGTATAAAAATATCCATAATAAGGCTTCAGCGTTTTCAATCATGTTTATTTAATTTTTACATTTATTACGCTTTACATTAAAAAACTTTATAAGGAAAACTTATGTAAAATTAAATTTTCTTTAAAAGACACGTCTACACATTTTCTTATACAATTAATTGTTATTCAAATAACTAACACTTAAATTCTACCTTAGGATTTTTTTGCCGGTAAATTAATCAGATCAAAAAACTGCATAGAACATAATACATCGATATGTTTAAGTTCTATATCTAGGTAATTTTATATCTTTGAAATATGAAGCTGTTTTAGAAAACCAAAAACTGTCTCTAATAAACTCGACCTCTCCTCCGATGGATTTCTCCCAAAATATAATCAGTTCTAAGTCAAATAAAAAAAAAGACACACGGACATCCAGACATGATGGCCGTTCTTGGCGAAATTTGGCTCAAAGTTGTAAAATGAGCTAATAACTCGATTTAGCGATAGCGAAAAAAAAAGGCGATTGCATAACTTTCGATACCTACATATGCATATGTAAGTTGGAAGGTAAAAATAAAATAGTCAATTTAATTTAGTTTAAAACGTATTTTAATATATTACTATATTAAAGCACAAGTTACAGAAGGTCTTCATTTCAGCACGAGTCGAAAATTCGTCGAGTGATGGAAAGGCCTTCTGCAACGTATGTTTTATACTATTCATTATCATTAAATGTTGAAATTCCACAAGAATTCATCTGGGTGAATTTTTTGTTATTTTTTTGAGGTTGGTATCTCTGACATTTAACAAATGTCAACTTTGACATCTTCAATAAGTTTCGAATTTGAATTTATTATAACATTCTTCAAAATGTCTGATCAAGAAGTGCTACGGTCACTAACTCCATCAGAACTGCGGGAAATAGCCGAACATACAGTTAAAAATATAGTATCCTTAAAATCTAAGACAAGCTATGAAAAATTGGTGCTCGGAAAAAAAAGTTACCACTGTAACAGAGAACGTTGTTATAGCATTTAAAAACAATGTTAGGATGAGCGCATTCTAACACTGTTTTCAGTGTTGGAATGGAGCTATTCTATTGTCGAAATATAGAAATTTTTTCTGGTTTAATTCGATCTAAATGGTGGATACGGGCCTTGGGAGAACAGTTACGTGGGTTGGCGTTTACCTTTTGAATTAGTGATAGTGTTAAAACATATTTTAAACGTAAAAAATTGGTTAGGGATGTGAACATGAAAAATAGATCATCATGCAAAACCATAAAAAATATACATTTTTAAAATTAAACGTTACCAATAGCTGGAATAATTTTTTCGTACACTTTAATACCTTCTAAAAATACTTTGATATTTAAAACTCATTATCACCATGAACTCTGTTTTCAGTGTTTTGATTTGGCGTAAATCCTATCGCTTGAATTCCCACCGATCTTAAATGACGTGCATCAGTGTTTGCTGTATAAATCAAGGGATTGAGTTTATATCCACTAAAAACAGATTATAAAAATACAAAACTTTAACACGATTCTCACATTTCATTCAAACTAGTTTTCAACGCAACCCAAAAGGCATTTGAGTCACTTATATCAGAATTTTTAATTTTCTTATCTTTCACAAGATCCGTAATCGAAATATTTTCTCCTACTTCCTTGCACCACTGTCTAACTAATGTTTCAAATTGATCAAACTTCTCAACTGGTGTACGAGTATCGAAAACTAATATAAATTCAGCTGGAATTACATTATTTTGGACACCACCCCGAACCATTGTTAAATTGATGGACGTGACTGCAGTCCCCATTTCCTGTTCAATTTTTTTCTGCTCCGCACGGAAATCGTAAATCTTGTCTAAAATTTGGCGAACCTTATCTCCAGCTGTGTTTGCTAACAACATTGAGCCATGACCTGGTTGCCCGGTACAATGAATCTCAAACTCTGTAAAGAGGAATTGAAAAACCGTTAAGCTCAGCAAAACTTACTCCAGCTTCGTTTTTCACCATAATAAGCCTTTAGTACGTTATTTTCACCACCTCTTCCCTCATCCAATGCAAAACCTATATTCAATTTTTGAAATTCATTAGTTGTAACGAAAGGTATCATTCCGTTAAGCCCCCCAGTTTCTTCATCTATATGAAGATTGATTAGTTGGCTTACTTATGACAAAATCAAACATACTTACCGGCATTGAAACATACGTGGATTGTCCTGCGTGGTTGCACACCGTTTTTCTTGAGTCGCCTGATCGCTTCCAAATATTGAATTCCGATACATTTCGTATCCTGAGCTCCACGAGCATAAATGTCACCCTTATCGTCTATTTCGGCACCGAATGGTTTATGAATCCATTTTTCCTGCACAATTGTATTAATATTGTGATGTATCCTAATTTAGTTTTACCTCAAAGACTGGTACTACATCCATATGGCTGCTCAGCAAAATTGTGTTTAGATTTGCCTCTTTGCCAAGCCATGTCAAAATAATCATAGGGTTATCTGGTACACACCAATAAATATTACAATCCAAACCAATATCTTTTGCTTGTTTCTCTAAAAATTTTACGCATTCATCTAAAAGTGTGAGTAAAATAATAATTGATATAAGAAAATTAAAACGTACCATAGTTAATGTTTGGATGAACTGATGGTATTCGCAAATATGTTCGAAAATTTTCCAACGCCAGTAAATCTAATTCATTTAGTGAATCCATTTGAAGATTTAAATTTAAGATGATGATATTGTCCGTTTTATCTAATTACAACAGAGGAAGTGGTAAGTGGCAACCGCGATGTGGCAAAATTATGTTGAATAAATAGCAATATCCTTGACTTCTATTTTTGATTTTTCGATTACGCAAAGTAGGTAAACATTAAAAAAATTCGATTACCCTACTTCGTGTTTTATTTCTGGGAAAGCTATATAAAGACGCGAAAATATTGGTATCCATAACTTTGAATGGTCCGTAGATCAATAATTGAAGTGCATCATAAGCATTATAAGATTATAAGCCACTTAACGTGCCCACTTTCTTTTTATACTGATAAAAAATTGTTGTATGAACAGAAACATCCAAAAGATCATTAGTATAAGTTTCTAGTAATCCTGAAGAAAATTGATTACCAATAGAAATGCCTGGAAAAGTATGTCTAATTTTTTCACATATCGTAAGCAATCTAAGAATATTTGCAATTCTCCATACGATTTTCGATTAAGTCAAATGAACGAAAGATCAGAAATAGGAATCTATGTTCGAAGAATATGCAATGCTTTGTATATAACTAACTACTGACAGAGTCAAGAAATGACAGAAGAGCAGTGGTTAATTTTTGAAATGCAGAATAAAATGGAGTCTGCTAAAAACCATATACATGCAAAACAAGTAACTAAAGGTCCAACGATGCGAGTAACAACCTTGCGCTTTCAGAATAAAATATGAATGGTAACATTGAGGTTTGCTCTTGAGATGATGACATAAAAAAATGCAGGTGCAAGTTCAAGCCTGATTAGTCATGTGACCAAAAGATCGAAAGCAAGATTGCATGCTTGAATGCTTTACACACACACACACACAGGCACACACACAGGAATATGCACACGCACACGCTGCCTTGCGCTGCACTCTTATACTACACAACTACACACACACACACACACACACACACACCACACATACAACAAACAAACACAATGTACACAACAGCAACAGCACGCTCAACACACACACATTCACACACACGTAACACACAAGAACATGCAATCTCAACATTTCAAACACATACAAACACACAAAACACATAAACTATCACAAATCACATACAAACACACACAAACACAAACACAAAACAGCACAACACACAAACACACAAACACACAAACACACAAACACACAAACACACAAACACACAAGCACACATGCATAACACACAACACACAAACACAAACACAAACACACAAACACACAAAACACTACAAACACTACAACACACAAACACACAACACACAACACACACACAAACAACAAATAACGCACATGCTCAAACAACAAACACACAAACACACAAACACACACAACACACAAACACACAAAACACAACACACAACACACAAACGCACAAACACACAACAGCAAACATACAAACACATAAACACACAAACACACAAACACACAACACACAACACACACAAACACACACAAACACACAAACACACAAACACACAACACACACAAACACAGAACACACGAACACACGAACACACAACACACAGAACAACACGAACACACAACACACAGAACACACAAACACACAAACACACAAAACACACAAACACACAAACACACAACACACAACACACAAACACACAAACACACAAACACACAAACACACAAACACACAAGCACATAAAGCACAAACACACAAGACACACAGACACACACACAACACAAACACAACACAACACACAAACACACAAACACACAAACACACAAACACACAAACACACAAACACACAAACACACAAACACCAAACACAAACACAAACACAAACACACAAACACACAAACACACAAACACACAACACACAAACACACAAACACACAAACACGCAAACACACACACAAAGACACAAGCACACAAATACATCAACACACGAACACACGAACACACGAACACACAAAACACACAAACACACAAACACACAAACACACAAACACACAAACACACAAACACACAAACACACAAACACACAAACACACAAACACACAAGCACACAGACACACAGACACACAGACACATAAACACACAAACACGCAAACACGCAAACACGCAAACACGCAAATACGAAAACACGCAAACACGCAAACACACAAACACACAAACACACAAACACACAAGCACACAGACACACAGACACACAACACACAGACACACAGACACACAAACACACAAACACACAAACACACAAACACGCAAACACACAAACACAAACACACAAACACACAAACACACAAACACACAAACACACAAACACACAAACACACAAACACACAAACACACAAACACAAAACACACAACACACAAACACACAAACAAACAACACAAACACACAAACACACAAACACACAACACACAAACACACAAACACACAGACACACAACACACAACACACACAACACGCAAACACCACACACAAACACAAACACACAACACCAAACACCAAACACACACACACACACGCACACACCAAACACACAAACACACAAACACACAAACACACAAACACACAACACACAACACACAGACACACAAGACACACACAGACACACAGACACACAACACACAAACACACAAACACACAAACACCAAACACAGCACAACACACACAACACACAACACACACAAACACACAACACACACACAGACACACAACACACGCACAACACAGCAACACACAGCACAACGCACACGCAACACACAACACACACACAACACACAAACACACAAACACAAACACACAAACACACAAACACACAAACACAAACACACAACACACAAGCACAAAACACACAAACACACAACACACACACACAAACACACAACACACAACACACAAACACACAAACACACAAACACACAAACACACAAACACACAAACACACAAACACACAAACACACAAACACACAACACACAAACACACAACACACAACACACAACACACAGACACATAAAACACAAACACCAACACACAGACACAAACACACAAACACACACACACAACACACCACAAACACACAAACACACAAACACACAAACACACAAACACACAAACACACAGACACACAGACACACAGACACACAGACACACAGACACACAAACACACAAACACACAAACACACAAACACAAACACACAAACACAAACACACAAACACACAAACACACAAACACACAAACACACAAACACACAAACACGCAAACACACAAAACACAAACACACAACCACACAAACCTTGTACCATAATGCAGCTTGCCACACAGAAATAGGGCAACTACTAACAAGCGTAATATTAATCCAAAAGAGTTACGTCACGACTTCTGTCCGGACCTCTATTCCTTAGCCTTAGAACCATTCTGGTCATTATGTAGACATCATTTAATGGGCATGCTAAATCACAATACTAAACTAGTAGTGAGTGCATATGCTGACGATATGTCGATTTTCACGTCACACGAGTGATTTTCAAACCCTTAAATCAAATTATCAACGGTTTCGCGACATTCCGGATCCAAATTGAGCAGCAAAAAATAAATTGGCTTCTGGACAGAGAATGGCGTAGTAGAGTAGACAGCCGCTTGGGTATCAATTCACCAATGAGAACATCAAAATTCTCGGAGTGAATTTGCCACGTGTCTATCCACCACACGGCACAATATAGGAGAAATGAGTGAGCTCGGTTACAACTCAATCAAACTGTCCAAACCAGAGCACTGGATTGCATGGTTGTTTGGAGGTATCGATAATATAGTTGGCAGAAATTTGGTTAGAGAGGAGAAACCGAAATAGGCACCTCAAGCTTTAAAGAAGGATTGAACAGAAAATGGGTCCTTATTCCTTGAGAGAGGGAGAGCCTGTAAAGATTGAAACAGGAAGTAAGTAATAGGAATAATGAGTAAGTAAACAATTCCCTCAACAAACATAAATTTATTTCCTTTTTGAAATTCCCAACAAAGCAGTCAGTAAGCCAAATATTAACACACGAACACACAAACACACAAACACACAAACACACAAACACACAAACACAACACACACAAACACACAAACACACAAACACACAAACACACAAACACACAAACACACAAACACACAAACACACAAACATACAAACACACAAACACACAAACACACAAGCACACAAACACACAACACACAAACACACAAAACACACAAACACACAAACACACAAACACACAAACACACAAACACACAAACACAAAGCACACAGACACACAGACACACAAACACACAAACACACAAACACACACAAACACACACACACACACACACAAACACAACAAACACACAAACACGAAACACAACACACAAACACACAAACACACAACACACAAACACAAACACACAAACACACAAACACACAAACACACAAACACACACAAACACACAAACACACAAACACACAAACACACAAACACACAAACACACAAACACACACGCACACAACACACAACACACAGAACACACGAACACACAACACACAAACACACAAACACACAAACACACAAACACACAAACACACAAACACACAAACACACAAACACACAAGCACACAGACACACAGACACACAGACACACAGACACACAAACACACAAACACAAACACGCAAACACGCAAACACGCAAACACGCAAACACGCAAACACGCAAACACGCAAACACACAAACACACAAACACACAAACACACAAACACACAGGCACACAGACACACAGACACACAGACACACAGACACACAGACACACAAACACACAAACACACAAACACGCAAACACGCAAACACGCAAACACGCAAACACGCAAACACGCAAACACGCAAACACGCAAACACACAAACACACAAACACACAGACACACAGACACACAGACACACAGACACACAGACACACAGGCACACAGACACACAACACACAAACACACAAACACACAAACACACAAACACACGCAAACACGCAAACACGCAAACACGCAAACACGCAAACACAAACACGCAAACACGCAAACACAAACACACAAACACACAACACAGACACACAGACACACAGACACACAGACACACAGGCACACAGGCACACAGGCACACAGACACAGACACACAGACACACAAACACACAAACACACAAACACACACACACACACAAACACACAGACACGCAAACACGCAAACACACAAACACACAAACACACAAACACACAAACACACAAACACACAGACACACAGACACACAACACACAGCACACAACACAGACACACAAACACACAAACACACAAACACACAAACACAAACACACAACACACACACACAACACACAAACACACAAACACACAAACACACAAACACACAAACACACAAACACGCAAACACACAAAAACACAAACACACAACCACACAAACCTTGTACCATAATGCAGCTTGCCACACAGAAATAGGGCAACTACTAACAAGCGTAATATTAATCCAAAAAGAGTTACGTCAGCGACTTCCCTTGTCCGGACCTCTCTATTCCTTAGCCTTAGAACCATTCTGGTCATTATGTAGAGCATCATTTAATGGTGTCATGCTAAATCACAATACTAAACTAGTAGTGAGTGCATATGCTGACGATATGTCGATTTTCACGTCACACGAGAGTGATTTTCAAACCCTTAAATCAAATTATCAACGGTTTTCGCGACATTCCGGATCCAAATTGAGCAGCAAAAAAATAAATTGGCTTCTGGACAGGAGAATGGCGTAGTAGAGTAGACAGGCCGCTTGGGTATCAATTCACCAATGAGAACATCAAAATTCTCGGAGTGAATTTGCCACGTGTCTATCCACCACACGGCACAATACAGGAGAAATGAGTGAGCTCGGTTACAACTCAATCAAACTGTCCGGAAACCGCAGAGCACTCGGATTGCATGGTTGTTTTGGAGGTATCGATAATATAGTTGGCGTGAGAATTTGGTTAGAGAGGAGAGAACCGAAATAGGCGCCTCAAGCTTTAAAGAAGGATTGAACAGAAAATGGGTTCTTATTCCTTGAGAGAGGGAGAGCCTGTAAAGATTGAAACAGGAAGTAAGTAATAGGAATAATGAGTAAGTAAACAATTCCCTCAACAAACATAAATTTATTTCCTTTTTGAAATTCCCAACAAAGCAGTCAGTAAGCCAAATATTATTGTATAGCTATATAAACATGAATAATAAACGAAATAAATTATATACAGTATGTACGTATTCCCACAATTCACACCAAAAGAAAATAAAATATAAATTAAAATAGTTTACGAGGGCAAGTCGTGAGCTTGCATTTAGGTCCACAGTAATTTATAGTTTAGAATACCAAAAACAAACAATACCCCGTCGCCAATATTTATAAAAAAAATTAACATAAGTTAAAATAAGCTTGACGAGGGCAAGCCGTGAGCTTGCATTTACGCCCACAAGAATTTATATATATATATATATATATATATATATATATATATATATATATATATATATATATAATCGTAACGGTAAAGTTATATGGACAGTTCAATAGACGGAAACTTAAATGTATGGAAACGTAGGTTTATGGAAACTCAAGTTAGTTGCTAAAACGAAAGTAAAGAATGAAAACGATGTTTATTCAGTGATAAGGTGTTACCTCTAGGATCGAATACGAGCGGTAGTTTAAATGTCTTAAACAATTTGTTACACTTATTTCTTTGAAGAAGTAATGTGAAATTATTTTGTGTGTGAAACCTGAAAGAGAAGTTCTAATTATAACGAAGTTAACAACATATAATACGACTTACCAAAATGTGTAGGTGTAGTGAAATATTTCTATTACATCCGCCTTAAATAGCGATTGTATCACTTTTATACAACAAAACGATATTATATAGTGCAAATTTTCCATAAAAATGATGCTTAGTATCTAGTAAATAGAAACATGAAAGTTTCCTAGAAACTTTCCACCCTTCTACAGCAATGGCGAACAGAAAGCCAACGCCTCAAGAAACAATTTTACAACTTCATTTGTTGTCATATTTAAATATTGTTAACATATGTTTCTTTTCAAAATAAAACATGATAAGTAAGATGCAGTTTTGTAATGGTATCACCATCTAGTGGTGATTCAGCAAAGTGACAGGTACCTATAAAATGTAACAATGTTGACCAGAACCTACGTTCATCTGAGTGATGGCGCTATAGGTATTAATTGAAGTTAAATTTTGTAAAAACGAGTAAACTTTTACAGAAGTAGATACGAGAGAGAAATAATGTTCGTATAATGTAACCGCGTACACTTCCTGAAAGAAAATGATATGTTAAGTAGAACTTAACTACCATACAGGAATGATTTTGTATATCATTTAATCCATCATGCTCATTAGTGAGATCGTAAATACAGAAATTTTAAATCATTTAGTACAGAAAATAGAAACTAGTAAGCTTAAAGCATATTACTAAATATTTAAGTCCGAGATACTTATTTAAGGTCGCTTTTAGAAACAGTAACCAGATAAAATAATACAATCGATCCTATATCGATTTTTGCACGTTACAAACTTCACTGATAACCAAAAAAGGGATGCTGACCACACGTTAATTGAGCTTAAGGAGAAAATTACGCAAGCGCTTGTTAAATGGAGGAGCCGTGCTCCATTTGCTTCAATGATGGCAAAGAAAATAATTATAAATCAGTCTGTAGCACCAAAAGTCTGACATTTCTTACAAGTGGTATCCCTAAGTACAGATCAATTAAGAGCGTTGCAAAAGTTGCTAGTTAGCTTCATTTGGTCCGGCAAACATTGGTGCAAAGAAGAATATTTATGTTTGCCAGTAGAGTACGGATGCTTCGGTCTAGTTAATTTAATAGCGAAATCTCACACCTTTAGAATATTGACGCTGCAAAGATTCTTACTGAATAAAGAAGAACAAAAATGGAAAACTATCCTGGAAAGAATAATCGTAAACGCCAATATCAAGTAAAATGACAATGGTTCTTTATGTACCATAGAAAAGATGTGGACAAAATTTCACCGTATGTACAATTTCTCATGGAGAACAGTCGCTTTGCGGAGGCAAAAATAAACAATTTTCCAAGAGGATTGTGGGACATACAAAATATTCCCACAACGGGGTTTGCTCTTATTAAACAAAGGAAACCTCCGTTATTCCTTAATTACTGGTTTCAGGAAAGTATCCGCAATAATGAATGAATGAACGAAGAGGCATTTCCATCAACCTTACGTGAAGTTTTCAACAATATAAAAGAGGAGTTATTAAAACAATATCGACAGATAAAAGATTTCTTTGAGAAGCAAGATAAGAATCCCACAAACGAACCGTTGTTACTTATTTTCACTAATCTGCAGAACAAAAAGAAGTAGTAAAAACGTCCATAGAAATCTTCAAAAAAGGTTAACAACACGAGTGTACGAATATGAAGCAAAACATCCCGGTAAACGGATTGACAAGAAAGTGCACTGGGACACCTTCTTCAAAAATAGAGCCTGAGTTATGACGGGGAAGTTGCTTGGCGCTTTGCTAAGAATAGGCTGGCAGATCCCGTTTTTCTACACAAATGTGGTAAAAGAAACGTTAACAATTGCCCATTTTGTCCTGCAGAAATTGGGAATTCATTACATAGATTATTTACATGTAATGTGGAAATGGAAACTGTGACTATAAAGCGTCATCTAGAATAAAAACAAGACTAACAAATGAATATGGGTGGTGTTTAGGGTAAGGCAATTTTGAACAGTTTGAGGACGTAAGGTGTGTAAGCAATGTGTTGTGCAAGCACAGAGTTGTGTTTCACCGTGACAGATTAATATGATACAAGTGAACTAGGAACATTGCATTGTAATCATTGTTCTGTAAAAAATGTTTTTGTTGTAAATAAAATAATAATAATAAACATACATGCACGTCCCCTCCCCACGCCAGCCCAACAATAACACACACACACGCACGCACGCACGCACGCACGCACGCACGCACACACACACACACATACACGCACGCACACACACTCACATCATGACTTATGGCATTACAAGTCGTAAAATGATATTTACAGGAAGAACTACGTACAACATTTTACAAAAAGCGTAATTTTTAAGGCCATAAGGCAGTGTGTCATGGCTTACTTACGTCCTTCGTAATTTAGTGAAATGAACCTTAAAGATCTTCGTTTCAGGTACGTCAATCATACAAGTGCTGGCGATCTTCCTGTCCGTTTGCATTTGTGATTCATCTCCACTATTCATAATACCGTACTTAAGGGTTTCTAAGTTCCCTACCTGGTTAGTGTTGTAGTTTAACGAGGCATCCATAACTTTGCATACACTAAAGTGCACATTTTCGTGCGGCCATAATACTTTATAGACGTAGTTTGCAGATTTTCTTTTATCAATTTTCATATGCGAGTACCGCCATACCTGTCCATTTGATCTGTCGCATCGTCGAAAAAGTCGCCAAAAGTCGGGCACCAGTCACTAGCCTTTTGCGTATATATCACATAATCGGTGTCGAAATATAGCCCCTATTACAGTTGATAATGTTATCGTCGACCAGACGATAAAATTTACTTCATCGTCTTGGTTTGTAAGCAGCTTTTATCAAAACGAATTCAGGAACAGTTTGTCGATATAACAGAGACCTGTGTTTTTATCAATGTGTATATTGTCGAGCCAAATGCACTTACGTTCAAAGTGTTTGGTAAGGTTACTGATACAGGTCACAGGGCAATCGCTACTTTCCTGCTTCGCATTAACGAAGTTATCTACGCAGCCCGAAAACGATCTTCTACTACTTGCCTAATGAGTCTCTTCATAGTTGTGGCATTCTTGCTGGTTTAGAGTTTCACCGCATGTACGGAAATATTTATTTCCCGTGACATCAGTGAGGCAGTATCCGATGATACAACGCTTGTGTAGGTATCACCGTACATATTACTAAACCTTCAACGGTTTGGAGATATAATTAATACATGTGCTTCATCCCTTTACAAAATTTACCGTGTACGCTAAAGGGCTACAATTAAATTCGTAAAAATATTTCAAGGACAAATTCAGGGAATGTTTTGTTTTTTAACAAACAGATTAGTTAGCATAGGATACAGAATACTGTACATGTTAGCCAACTAATACCTGTTTGTTTTGTATGTTATATATATATATATATATATATATATATAACTATATATAACTTTAACAAGTATCTTCAACTAGCATGTAAAGGGGTTAAATGTTAAACGACTATTTTATTTATTCTTTCGCGCACTGCGTGTACGTTGTATACCGCACTTGTGCTTTTTTTGCTTTTCCAGGCTGATTCCAGACACGTAACACATATTTTTAACACTTTCCACAATCCTTGGTTCTGATATATATTTACACACTCGAAGATCGTGATTGCACTCGTCACACGTGATGTACGAGTTGGTTTTGCTGCACGACTGATTATTGGTGATAAATTTCACGTTAAAGCCGAAGTCAAGTTGGTGATTACATTATAATATCTATCTTGCATGATGAGGTTTTTGTGGTGATCGTGATCGTTTGGTGATTGTACACGACGATTTTATAATTCAGTAACTAGCTTTGAAATGACTTATGGTTTCTCCGATGTGCAGGTTCACGCTGGCCGCAGTACATATTTGCTTTTTCCGCCTGGATAGGAGATCTTTAAAAATCTTAGATTAGTTTCATTTTCATGGGAGGTGATTTCCGTAACGAGTAGTATGACACAAGTTTTCGTAATTGTTGATGCTGATGTTGCCATGCTTTTTACGACAAAACTCTTCGAAGGCGACGCCTGCATTCCGTCGCCTTTTCTGTTTGGGAGATAATTAAGCACATTTCCACTTTTAGGGAATCATCGAGGTGAAGGACTTGTTTTTGTGTTTTTGACAAATGTTGCAAGTATTACGTTTGTGTTTAACTGATTAATTCTTCGAAATGAAAATTCTAATGATTTGCCTTTATACTTGTCTTCAATGATAATTCCAATACGGTGATCAGAACTGTGACCGGCTGTGGCGAACAACATCTTCCAAGGATTTATTTAACCGTGCGAGCGGAGCTTTTTTTGTTATGGCGTGGTTAAACTTTAAATCCAAAGCTGTTTATGTAAGGTTGAATGTTTTATTAATCTGTCTTCCTCCGCCATAATTCTGAATCTTACTGGCACCATTCCATAATACTGGGTAGGCTCTTGTTGAAGTCAACGATGTAGAAGCAGCATAGGTGTGTTGTTGTACCCATGTAGTGGATGGTGTGGAAATGGAATGCATGACAGTACCTTCTGGTGACGGTAGTTCTTTCCCTGACGACGTAGATAACCCTTGAGTGTGTTTATACCGTCAACCTCAAATAGAATTCCAGCCATAGATCAGCTCATGATGAAGAATACCTGTAACAATAGCTATCAACGGATTTCCATATATATATATATATATATATATATATATATATATATATATGTATATATATGGTTAAAAAGAATTTGATTTTGTCATAGTGGTGAAATTTCCAACGTAATGGGCAATCCAAACAAGTAACATTGCGATGATGAGTCATATGTGAAAGTTGTCACGTAATTATAGTAAATTCCACAGGAATAACTTATACAGTTTTGTTAAAAACACGTTTATGACTCATGCTTATTATATAACCAGGGAAAAGTAGTATATTATAAATCAAGTTAGTAGCGAAACGGATGATTTTTTCGCGGTGCAATTTGTACCGAAGGGAAACACGGAATTTTGTTTTACAGGTGTATATACCATTCCTTGCACTCGAGCAGACGTTTAACTTTAAATAATTATGTTGGTAGAGAATAATGTATATGTTATGCAACTAATAAACAATTACTTCTCTAATGAATAATACTCTATTTTGTTGAAATAGAAACTGTCTTTTAGTATCTCTTGTGTATTCATTTTTTAAATTAAATAACCACAATGCTTTCAACGAATCGAATGAGGGTTTTTTGTGTCACCGGTGGCTCACAAATGTGTTTTTAACTACTATCAAATGAGGCCTTTTGTGTATCATCGGTGGCTCAAAGATGATCGAGTAAGACTTTTTGCGTACCATCGGTGGCTCACAGACGTGGTTAAATGATTGTAGACGTATGAATGAGTGAGTTTATGATATATTGATATTTTATTAATGTGCAGTAAGGAATATGTATGCATATTTTTGTTTGTAGAAATTTTGTAATATGGTGTAATAATGGAAAATTTAATGCATGTTCAAGAATGAAGTGATAGAATGTGAGGGAGTTTGTTGGATTGTGCGGAAATAAGATTCGCCCCATGTGAGATTTGCATAGAGTTGAGATATAATTTGGTTAATCTACAGTGTGAATATAATTGGAATTGATGATTTCTTCGGAAAGTTTTTTAGTGAATTTACAAAGTAATTCAATTTCGCATCGTGTGCGTCTTCTTCCACGTTGGAACCTTCGACGCGGCAAAGAAACGCACGACATACTCAATTGTGATAGGTGAATTTTGATTTTAGCGCGAATTTATTGTAACGTAATGGCAATATGGCGGGCAGAAGGTATATAAGCGAGTGTCAAATTTGAGGGGGGAGTTGGTCAGTAAGTTACTTGGTTAGATGTTTTACTCTGAGTACGGATTGCGCACGCGTGATAACCATTAGAATGGGTAGTGTTGGAGTTTATTTGTGAAAATTATGGTTTAGCAGAGCAAGTATAGCGACTGCATTAACTCATAAGGGGATAAATCGTATAAATATTCACAGCTAAATAATTCAGTATATTGTGAGTTGAAGGAAAACATTAGTGATTTTCTTCAAGAAATAAAAAGTGCTTAGGCAGATTAGAAGTTAACACAGCATATATTTTGTTATTAGTGTTCAATTGTGGGATGCGTGACCTAATATTATTATAAAGAGAACCGAAGGTAACCATTTATGCTACCGAAAGAAAAGTTTGTAAAACTTAGTTAAGTTATTGGTGATCATCATTGACATTGAATGTGTACAATCGTTAGCAATACCAAATTGATTGTATAAAAGCGAATAAGAACTTTAAGGTGTATATGGAAGTAACCATTTTTCATTGTGGTAAACGTTTTGAAGGGCAAACATCACAGTATAAGGTGATGTGATGTTAGGCTAAAGAGCCCCTATACCAGGTATGCGAGTGAACAAACCATAGACACTCAGTTAGTGAGTAGTACAGCCGAGTGCGTAGGGCGAATACGGACGGCTACCTCTTGTGTTTTGTGCACAGTGCATCTAAGTATTTAAAGAGGATTACCGAAAGCAGACCGTATGGACTACAACTACCGCACCGAAAAAGGATTAATTAATGTAATACGTAAGAATTAGATTTAGATTTTATTGAACCAAAACAAGTACGATTATCTTTTAAGTACATTTTTTTTATGCATTAATTACGGTTCATTCAAAGAAAAAAAGGTACGTAATCGAACTTTAGTCATTTTTTTGTTTTTAGTTTTAGGAACTGAGTAATTTTAGTCTTAACGTATTTATGTGTGGGTTTCTTTAAACCACGCCTTTGTATCTGTTTACATGCGAATTTGTCAATATATATCCACTGTTTAATTTATTTTGTCATTTATTTGTGTCAATTGTGTGCCTAACTGGTTACACATTCTGATAAATGCAATTAGTATTTGCATATTTTCGAATTTAAGGACCGATTAGAAATTCCTTAATGAGCCAGATCAATAACAAAATTTCATTTTAACTTTGAACTATTAATGCAGAACACTACTAACAAAGCAATTATTATTTTTTTTAATTCAACATAAATTACAGTATTAAAGTTTAAACCTATTACTGAATGTCTAAACTGGATTTTAAAGATAAAGTATTAATAAAATATGACTATTTTATTGATGATACAAGCACTAACCGCTCTACGTTTGAATTATTCAGCAATCAACAATCATTTTGTTGAGATAACAAGTTATTATTAAACCGATTTCGCTTATTTTATTTAGAATTTTCTAAATTGGGAATATTGATTTAATTCAAAGTTTTATAACAGTTAGAAATATACATTTACAGGTTTACGAGGGATATTTAAAAAGTATTCAAGTTAACGTTGTACGATTTGGGAATTTTCATTTGTACAGGGTGTGTTCAATAAGTCTACGACAACTCGTGTACTTCAGAATTTTCTTAAGCTTTCGGATCAATTTATTTTGAAGTGTGATTGAATTTGAATGGTGAATAATTTTACTGAGTAGGCTGCAATCCTGTCTTCCACAGTCGGATGGGATTGATTTACCATCTCGCCTAAGACTATTTATTTTAGCAAAATTTAAGATTGTGGTGGCGCGTAGAGACAATTTTTCCCGGACTCAGCTTTGCGAGTTGTTGATTAATGGTAAGTGTAAGGTGTTTGAACTACTTGTCAATCATTTTACTCCTTATATTTACCACGCCCATTTTCACTGTAGCAGGTTTGGCAACCCGCTTATTTCGGTAAGCATACACGACGCCTAGTGCGGTTTGGACGTGTAACAAAACCTGCCATAGTAATGATGGATGTATAAATAGGTTGTGTTGTCGGAGCTGTTCAACTACAGTTATTAGAAATATTCAAAAAGAAACAAATGTTGGTGGACTCACCCTGCGTTATCGAATCGGCTCACCACTGGACAATTGCATTTAACACAGTAGCTATCTGGAAACATTTTTCCAATATTGTAGAATGTCCTTTGCTTTGTTGTTTGAATTGATTAAGGTGCACATCACTAAACAAGAGACCGTGATGAGGAAAAGTATTGATCCAACAGAGAGCCTTGTGGTGACATTAAGGTTAGTGCGAATTATAACTAAAATGTTTATATTACAGTTGTCTATTTATTATGTAAGGCAATGAACCAAACAATGAAGCTACCACTTAAGTCTTACTGAACGTAAACTAAAATGAATGAAGTTATTATGTAATTACGAATTATTGTAATGCAGTACAATTTTCTGATGGTCAGATATATTGTAACCATTATTGGTGTCAATATTGTAACTCACTGGGGTGGTAGGAGGTACACTACTTAAAGACGAATGGCTACTTCTGCCGCTTTCTCCAAACTATATTTGTTTATTTAATTCTTAATCACGTTAACAAAATCTATAAACCTACATTTACATCTACCTTAGATACCTACATTTAAACAAACAAACAAACATAACAGACATATTAGGCAACATAACATAATTCTGAGATAATTGCAATGACTATTAACCAAGAATATACCTATTTGTTTACAATCGTATGTATACCAACATAACTGCAAACTGCCAGAAGATGGCTGCCCCCATAGTTGACAACATCTGATTATAACGATTGTTTTGATTATTATTGCAGTGTTTTTTCGAACGTTGAGATAAGGGAAACGTTATTATTTGTTGCGTTTTGTATAACTCAAGTTTTATAATGGTGAGACAGTGCGTAATGTGTAAAAAGAATGGACTATTTAATCGTAACCTAACATTTCATAGGTAAGTAAACAAACCATAGACGTAACATTAATTATTTGCAAAGACCCCTAGTAAGCAAAAATTAGAAAATTCATATTTTGCTTATTAACCGGAAACGCAATACTGTTTCACATTTTACTACAACTCTTTAATAAAAAGATACATGGAAGCGTTGTTTTTAATTGTCCGTTGTTTGGTTAGATTGACGTTATTAATAACTATAGTCCCTCCAGAAAAGTACGCCTATGTCGCTGCTAGAACGCCCCGCCCCATTTTCCCCTTTGCCCTATAGCGTTATGTTGGAGCCACACGATTCCTTATAAAAAGATAAGAAACGATGGGTCTATTCCTGGTTAATTGTAATTGGATAATTGCGTTAACAGTTTTTGAGAAGCTTTAACATTTTTTAAAAACATTATTACACTACCAATTAAATTCAAATTTTGCATATAAATCAATAAATGCTTTAATTTCAAGATAGTATTTTTAAATTTTTAACATTTTTGTAAATTAAAGAAAAATGTGGATTGGGCCACTATTGTTAATTTGAAATTTTTCTAACTAATATTGTTGTTTAGGCCAAGAATAAAATAAGATTTTAGCATATAACACAGATTTGAAGATTTCGTCGAATGGGTCACTATTCTGCTGAACGCAAAATATAATAACAAAATTAGCGGTAGATTAAATATTACTTACCTCGTACGTCCTTACCAGTAACATCAATATCATTCTAATCTTTTACTACGTCGGCCCAGAATTTAGATTTAATTTATCAACTTGAGTATTCTTTAGACTGAACATCGTACAATGGAGGCGGGACAGAGTCGGTTAGACTGCTTACTGGCGCCACGTAGCGTATGATTCGCTGTTCTACGGATAGCGGGTCTAACAGCTCTCCTGGAGTTAGTCCCGCTGCCCGCTCATATACGCCGGTGTGTAAACCGCCCATGTAGACAAGTTTACAAATACTCCATAGTTCTGTTCCGCAAGCGGGTTTGTAGCAGGCGAACAGCGGAATTTTATCCGCTCGTGGAGAAACAGCCTTAGTTGCAGAATAAAATACCTTGTACCTTATTATAGTTTCCTTCATTTAATAGCTCATCACTTGAATGGATTAGGTTAGAAACATACGATTTTCAATTTAATGTTTCGCATTGACAGTGTGTATGTGTGTGTGTGTGTGCGTGCGTGCGTGCGTGCGTGGGTGCGTGCGTGGGTGGGTGGGTGCGTGCGTGTGTGTGCGCGCGTGCGTGCATGGGTTTGTGCGTGTGTGCGCGTCCGTGCGCGCGTGCGTGCGTGGGTGGGTGCGTGCGTGCGCGCGTTCATGCGTGCGTGTGCGTGCGTGTACGTATGTGTGCGTGCGTATGTGTGTGGTTGTGTGTGTGTGTCCGTTTGTGTGTGTATGTATGTGGATGTGTGGATGTATGATAGTATCCACGATAACTACAGAACAACACAGACGTGCTTCAGGTTTTTTTAATTTGTCCTGGAGCGTTTTAGGAAAACTTAGCGATTGAGAGGTGGGTTTATTAGGAGCAGTTTTTGTGTTTAATCAATTAATTCTGAGACAGCTTTATATTTAAAATATACAAAAAATACTAACATATACCTTAAACATATCTGTTATGTTGAGCGAAATTTTTTGATACGGCGCGGAATTTAGCGGCAGAAATAGATAAAGTGAAATTTAAGTGTTTCTTCAATTTTCTTCAATATTTGATGAACGATTAATTTTATAAAAAATGCATAGACATAGTTTTTAAAGAAAATTTAATTTCATAATTTTTTTTATAGAGTTTCTTAATATCAAGACAAGTCTAAAAATTAATTGAATATGATTGAAAATGCTTAAATTTTATTTTTTTATATGCTCCTAAAATGGATATTTTACGGACTCATTTCAGTCCGTATAATGGCTCATTTTCGGCTAGTCCCTAAAAGTCGTCATGGCTACCATTTAATATTATTTTAAATAATTCAGTGGACAATATTTTAAAAATTATTTTATTTATCAGTTCTATCATTCGAATTTGTCAGAAAAACTAGGTACTTTCAAAAAAATGCTAATGGTATAGTTAAGTAATGTACATATTACAAATCTCTAACACTAAAATGTCAAAAAATAACAGGCAGTATAAATAGCTATTTTTGTAACAAGTACCTAGTGCTTTTATTCGAAAAAGTTGATAAATTAGGTATCCTAGAAAAATTTTATAGAGCTTATGTAACGAAAATAGGTTCTTTAGGGCTCATCTGTTATTCCGAAGCAACAAATACGTCCTAAAAAACCACATTTTAGGTACTTGATAAAAAAATAGCTATATCGGTATTTTATAGAAGCAGGCAGCATTGGAATTTTTTTTCACCTTAGCGTTTTTTGTTTCTAACGTCTAATTGACATGTTTTAGAAGTCCATCTGACATAGATTATTGTTTTTGTTTTTATAATGTTACCTATTTTCGTTATGAACGTATTAAAAAAGGGGACCATAGTTATCCTAAAAAAATTATTATTAAATCTATTTCATTTCTTTTAATTTCCATTTTGTGGGTTAGTAGGTCGTGTGTTGCTTCACCCCAGATTATTATGCAACCTCTTTTTTTACGATGTTCATAACGAAAATAGGCAACATTGTAAAAACAATGCAATAATCTTTTACACGTAAAAAACTAGGTTTTCATCTACTGTAGTTATCGATTAATTACACAAATCTGTAATTATCTCTGGACCTACGTTTATGTCTTAGGCGTAACACTTATTAGAACATCAGCCCGTACAGGAAAAGTGCATGGTGTCATTGAGTAAAAAATTTATTCAACGATGGTGTTGACACATGTATTAGATCTTAACCTCTTAATATCACTCAAAAATGAAAAGATCGTCCAAAAGTACACATTTACCCAAAAACTCCTCGCCTCCACTGCTCTAGCTATTCAAACACTCACTTTAATTTTTGACTTACCCTGTAAATTGATTTCAAAATCACTGTTACTAATCGCGCTTTTAATTTGCAAAACAAATTCACCTTCAACCTTCGAAATTCCTCAATAAAATCTTAAACTTCATAACTTAAACTCAAAGATTTACGATAAAACTTCATAAAATATAACCCTAAAATAAATGTTCACTTGAATGTTAACTTTAAACAACTTCAAAATTTATCATGAAACTCAATGATTTGTCACTAAATTGATCGAGAAACTATAGTTTACATCAACACATGGTAACTCTGGCTACTAAAATTAAAAAAATAGTTGTCAACTTTTACGTTAATATAATTGAAAAATATGTCATGTATGGTTGTCTGAGTGCCATATTTTTTTTCGTTTCTGCCTTTCACGTTATCGAATTTTTGATATTGAAATGATGATGATTCTTTTTAATTAAAATTATCGTATCTTTCGCTATTGATTTTATAAAGCTTTATGTTGAATTTCGAATTAAAACGTTTATAGTTAGAATAGTTTTCTTTGTTCAATTTAATTAGTGAAATTATAAATGTATAAATTTTCGAAGGTTTGAAATTAAAAACGCAATTTGTTGTTAATTAAAATTCAAAGAGGATTTAAATGCGAGATATACATTTTAAATTGAATATATTCAGTTTCTGTTATCGACGGCCATTGCGCATTTTGGAATTTGGCGCCGTGACTCTGGCTATATATAGTATACCGTTTTGCTTTTGTTAATATTTGTCATTATCTAGTCATTACAGAAGGGAGTAAATTAATTTGGGCTACAGTACTAAAGTAAATGTTAAATACATGTGTCCTTAAATGAGATAACCTGACTGGTAACTAGAAGGCTGTTTGTGCAGTTCATGTGAAAGTATGTAGTTGGAAAGAAATATGACGCATGTAGTGTGAGAGATGATGTGAGAGGAAAGGGGTCTAGATTACCATGTGATGGAAGGTGGAAGTTGGGTATAAGAGAGCGAGACGCGTTGAGTGGGAGTTGAGGGTAGCACGATTTACTGACAGCGTAACCGGCCTGAAGAACATTTTTGTGATGTTGTCGTGGTCTTGAACACCTGTTTATCGTTTGGCGATTAGGAGAGTGTTTTTTAAGTGCTTCTTGATCTGCGGAGTATTAGATCGCTTCGGCGAATTTGACTAGTTCTGTGGTAAAGGGCTATGTTGCCGATCTCTTTTTTTCCGTCCTGCTACTACCAACCGACTTACCAAGTCTCACTTTGTATATAACTTTGTAAATATCGTTAAGAAGGAGATGCCGTTTAAATAATATACCGAATTTTATTAATAAGTTTTGAATGATTAAATTGAGTCAAGTAAAGCTTTGTAAATAGTTGTGCATTTACCTTAAACCAAATGAAGAATTAGTTACCGTGGTTTTGATTGAATCAACTGTCGTAATTCAGTGAAGAATTAGTTAACGTGGTTTTGATTGTATTAACAGACGTAATTCAAAAGTTATTTTGTGTAACTATAAATGGGACGTTGCCGTCTGTGAGATATTACCTGAAGAGTGTTACTGTAGCAATTCAAGGATCCAGTTTCGATCGAAACGAACCTAGGGTGCAGTTGTACGACCTATTGGTTGTAGTCCGAGGATGGAGAGTATTCTAGTGTTGTAACGTGATTCTAATTAAGGTAAACTTTTACATTTTCTATTCTGCTGTGTTATAAATAAAGTGTGTGTTTTTTGTGTTTGCGTGGAGGATGTAGACGGCTGCTTTGTGTAATCTATCGTATAAAAGCTCTTCAGGCAATTTAGAAACAGGCGTATCAATTTATTGTTTATGTCCTGAATTTTTTTTTGTGTAAATTTTGTGTTTTGATAGTTTATATTACCGACATTGTGTATTATTTCCGTTGTATCTAGTCAAAGGTAGTTGCTTTAACATATAGTAAATGACTGTAAATGGCCTTTTAAGCGCCGACCGAATTTGATTTGATATTTGGTTTTGAAATGCCAAATTCAAGGTGTTTTGTAACTGTACCAAAATTTAATAATATAAGACCATTGTTAATGTTTATAACTGTTTTATTAATAGATATGGATCTATTGCGACTCGTCCTCTGTGCTACGATTTTGTTGATGAAAAGTAATAAGATAACAGATTAGATCCATTTGGTTCACATTTAGGCTTTCTAGTAACGGAATTCATTTGATGAGAAACTTGAATCAAACCTTTTTTACAGTGACAACGTCCATTCATCGTTTATTTTGTTTTGTGTGTTTGTTAATGAAAGTTATCTATCTTTTTTTAAGTAATTAATTAAAGATAAATTTTGAAGATATGAGATTTATTATGGTTTGACGTAATGCATTTAGATAACGTATATTGAGTTTGTTGACCGATCATCTGATCAACTGTCGTCTATATGGACCGGTGTAAAGGCGAGCTGTTTGTTTATTGTTGTGTATTATTTCTCGATTTAGGTATAATAACCCCTCTTGTGATGTTTATCGAATTTTAGGGTTTTATTGACGTTTGATCGTGTCTGTTTAGATTCGTTGCGACGTATTTTTCGTATTAAATTGAGTTTAAATCGAGTTTAATTACTGTAGGGACCCATTATTTCAGACGGAAGTTTAAAATTTCATTAATTAATTATTATTAAAATTATTTAATTTCTTTTAATTTACACTTTGTAGGTTGGAAGGCCGTTTGTTATTCCACACAGCAGATATTTGTACGATCTATAATTTAATTTGTGCGAGGCACAAAGCATTTGAAACCCAATTTTGCTGATGGTTTAATACGAGGGGTCGTTTTTGTATTCTCGGCTAGGCATGATAAGAGTAGGTTAGAACAACAACAGAAATTTATTTTTCAATGTAGGCCCCTTACTTTTCAATACAAGAATTACATCGTTACAATAACATCCTTAACCTATCATAAAAATATTCTTTTGTTTTGCTCGCAAAATGGCTTTCAATAGCTGCTATAAGTTCATCTTCGTCCTAAATTGTCTTCCTTTTAGTGTTCTTTTGGGATCTGGAAACAACAAATAGTCACTGGACTATATCATGAAGCAGCACTTTGCGTTAGTTTTCCGCGTCTTTTCACTATAACAACATCTCTGAGGCGATGGATTAAGCTTGCATAATACTCTCCTGTGATGTACCACTCTTCTTCATATAATTATTCATTAAAATTCCCTGACAATCCCAAAAACACAGTTGCCATTATTTTTCCTGCATAAGGGGTGACTTTAAACTTTTCGGGAGGACTGGAACCCCTAATATGCCACTGCATGGACTCTTGTTTCGACTCAGGATCAAAATGATGAACCCAAGTTTAATCTCCGGTTATAAGTCGATTGATAATTATATCTGGTTCGTCCCTACAAAGCGCCAAAAATTCTTCACATTTCTCCATTCGAGTAAGCATTTGAAAAGACGTAACGATTCGTGGAACCCATTGGTTTTTTCAATAACATCCGAAGTGATCATGTCAACAGACCGAACTGGACAGGGATCATCATTTAGTGATTTTTGGCCATGTTTAAACAATTTTGGCCATTCATAAATTGTCGACTTGGAAGGGCAATTATCCCCGTATACAATCAACATTTCTTCACGAATAACTTTTGGAGATTTTCCTTGTTTTGTAAGAAACTTTATAACAGCTCGATATTCAAGTTTTGAGACGTTACAACACAAACCGACAGATATTAGAACTAATAATGCTGCAATTGTTTTGTAAATTGTCAAACACGTTACCATGGCATATGTGATTTAAAATCAATAAAATGAAAAATTACATTAACATTGTAAATTGCCTAGTCCGGGAATATAAAAACGACCCCTCGTATGTTGTCAATACTGCATCACGGGTTTTTGAGGCGAGCATTTCAAACTTGTTTGAACATAAATAAGCTGGCTGAATGCTCCATGTTTTCACATTAAAGGTACGAGGTAAAGAGACAGGAAGGGGGAAAGTTTTAAACAAGGATCTTTTGATCGTGTTCTGTTCCAGAAGACCAATATGAAAAATTTCAGTAGTGAATCGTTTTAACTGTCAATAGTATTATTTAAGAAATAACATTTTTAAATTTAATTTAGTTAATATAAGATGTACCACTAAGTTTATTTTCTTCAAAAAAAAAGAAAACTGGAAAATTTATTTTGTCAATTGTTATTGAAATTTCCATTTATATACGATAGTGAGCCTGTTATTTGGTTTCATTGGACATTGCGAGATTGGTGTTTCTGGACCAATAATGCCTCTCATTTAGCACTGAACAGAAAAGTGCTTGAAGTTCCATCGGTATTTTTTATTCATGATTTATCTTTTTTCATGAAGCAACAATTATCACTCTATGGCAGTTATTTGGCATTGTTTGAATCCGCATAGTTATAATCTTTAGTAATTCTAATAACTCTTTAGCTTTTATCTGAAATTATTTTAAAGCCAAAAGTTGTTGTTGGGGATGTGAATGTGAAAAAAGATAGTAATCATACAATATGCATTTATTAAATTAAACGTTAGCAATGGCCGGAACAATTTTTTGTACACCTTAATGCCTTCTAAAAACACCTTTATATTTAGAAATTCATTATCCCCGTGAGCTCTGTTCTCAGTATTTTGTGTTGGCGTAAACCCCATAGCCTGAATTCCAATCGATCTCAAATGACGTGCATCAGTATTTGCCGAATTAATCATGGGATTGATTTTATATCCACTGAAAAATAAATGATAAAAAATGCAAAACCTTAAAACAACTCTCACATTTCATTCAAACTAGTTTTCAACGCAACCCAAAAGGCATTTGAGTCACTTATATCAGAATTTTCAATTTTCTTATCTTTCACGTGATCCTTGATCCAAACATTTTCTCCTACTTCTTTGCACCACTGTCTAAGTAATGTTTCAAATTTTCAAACTTTTCAACTGGTGTACGAGTATCGAAAACTAATATAAATTCAGTTGGAATTACATTATTTTGGACACCACCCTGAACCATTGTTAAATTGATGGACGTGACTGCAGTTCCCGTTTCTTGTTCAATTTTTTCTGCTCCGCACGGAAATCATAAATCTTGTCTAAAATTTGGCGAACTTTTTCTCCAGCTGTGTTTGCCAACAACATTGAGCCATGACCTGGTTGTCCGGTACAATGAATCTCAAATTCTGCAAACAGGAATTGAAAAAATTTTTAAGCTTAGCAAAACTTACTCCAGCTTCGTTTTTCACCATAATACGCGTGTAGTACATTGTTTTTACCACCTATTCCCTCTTCTAATGCAAAAGCAATATTTAGTTTTTGAAATTCGTTGGTTGTAATAAAAGGTATCATTCCGTTAAGACCACCTGTTTCTTCATCTGTATATAGATTGATTAATTAGTTTTCTTGCGATAAAATCAAAGATACGTACCGGAACTGAAACATACGTGGATTGTCCTGCGTGGTTGAACACCATTTTGCTTGAGCCGTCTGATCGCTTCTAAATATTGAATTCCGATACATTTGGTATCCTGAGCTCCACGAGCATAAATGTCACCCTTATCGTCTATTTCGGCACCGAATGGTTTATGAATCCATTTTTCCTGCACAATTTTATTAATATTGTAATGTATCCTAATTTAGTTTTACCTCAAAGACTGGTACTACATCCATATGGCTGCTCAGCAAAATTGTGCTTAGATTTACCTCTTTGCCAAGCCATGTCAAAATAATCATAGGGTTATCTGGTACACACCAATAAATATTACAATCCAAACCAATATCTTTGCTTGTTTCTCCAAAAATGTTATGCATTCATCTAAAGTTATGAGTAAAATAATTGATATAGGAAAATTAAAACGTACCATAATTAATGTTTGGATGAACTGATGGTATTCGTAAATATGTTCGAAAATTTTCCAACGCCAGTGAATCTAATTCATTTAGTGAATCCATCTTAATGTTTAAATTTAAGAGGATGGAATTGTCTGTTTTATCTGGTTACATAAAAGGAAGTGGTAAGTGATAACCATGATGTGGTGGAATTATATTGAATAAATAGTAATATCCTTGACACACAATTTCTGATATTTTGAGATAGTACAATGTAGGTAATAAACAATAAATAACAGATCATTTTTAATTTACTCAAATATGCGTTTAATTTCTGTAAACGTTATAGTAAGACACGAGAACGGTGGCATCAGGAATTCTGGACAAATTAATATCCCAGCTGAACCACATAAATGCATAATCAGTTAGCTAATTGGTGAAAAATTTATTTATGTAAGAATAGAAACCAAAAGAGTGAAAAAATATTAACTCCTTGATGAATTACATAAAAGAACAGAAACGTTGACAGCATATGCATTTGACTCATACAAAATATTAGTAAAGCACAGAGTTTAGTTAATTCACAGGCTTCTATATAATTAAACGCATTAATTCTTTTAATTCTGGCCTCAGTTAATGGAAGAATGCTGCGAAAGGTTCAAGTTACGTCACATGAACAAAAGATCGAGAGTAAGAATCTATTCTTGAATTTTTGCAACGCTATGTATATAACCAATTATAAAATAATAGTACAGTGTTGTCTCTAATTTTTGCAATTTCGAATAAAATTGATTTTGAGAAAACCTTAAACATGCAGAATGTGCGCTTAATTTGCGTGAGAAAAGAATCAACATCACTAATACACACCATACGTGCTCATAAAGGATCATTAGGGACATTGTTTTTAAAACGTTAAGCGTTACGGTGGTCACAGGGGAAAACCGGACCTTCATTATTAATTAGTTGAATTGATCGGCCTATTTCCACAGTTTTTGTTTTTTGAGCGCGATGTTTCGGAAGCGGACTGCTTCCGTATCAGGCTTAGTCCTGAGAAGGACTGTTCTACACTTGCGTCAAATTCATATGTTATGATTTTTTACCAAGCACTTGACTACTCTCAGATTCGAACTTGGCACCATTCACTTACAAGTATGATACCTTTACCACTGAGCCACTGAGTATACCCAATACATATTTGTTAGAACACCCACACACACACACACACACACACACACACACACAGATATATATATATATATATATATATATATATATATACAATATGTCTCAGTAAGTTAGAACCATATGGGAAACTTTTTTATTATTAATTTTAGGAAAAAAAGTTATTCTTTATAAAAAGTTCTGCATGTTCCAAAATGTAAAATACGATCATCAAATATCAAATTTTTTTAGTCGTATACGATGTTTGTCAAAAAATATGAATTTTACTCAAGAGTAAAGTACCTTTAAAATTGACAATATCGAAAAATGTTATTAAAAAAAGTTGATCAAATAAGCAGTTATATCCATTTACATTGAAAAAATAGGTTTTGTGCTTGTTTAATATTATTTCTATTTTGAATGAACATTTATTTCTTGTGATTGCAAAAGTCATGATAACCTTCTCGAATCTTAATGTTTTCAAACAATTTTGCAATTTAAACACGTAATGAATGCATATGCATTTATTTAATTTAATTAGAAATAAAAAAATACATAAAAATAATAAGTTGTGCAACTAACGTAATATTAATTCTAGAAATAAATAGAAACTTAATTTTCACTCATTCCACTAATGCCTCCACATATCCACCGTCTCGTTCAATGCATGTATTCGTTCTATTGGCAAATTCACGTAATACATTCCTGATCATTTCTGGAGAAATTTCCTGCCATTTTTTTTAAATTATTCTTTCTAAATGGTCAACATCTTGAAATGGGCCTTCCTGGTAAACTTTTTGTTTCACGTAGCCCCATAGGAAGTAATCAAGGGGGGGGGGGGGGGTAAGGTCAGGGATCTAGCAGGCAAAAAAAGATAAAAATATCTGTGGATAACGTTTCCATGGAACATATGTTCAAGATATTCCCTAACATTCAATGTACTGTGATATGAGGCACCATCTTGTTGGTACCAAAATATTGGTCATGAGACTTTATTACAAAATTGGGATTTTCATCAGACCACCAGCGACAATGTTGTGACGCGACAGTTCCATTAGACCAGAATGTTGCCTCATCAGAGAAAATAATACGTCTCATAAAAAAACGGCCATCTTCTAACTCTCCTTGGATGACATAGCAAAAATCAAAGCGCTTTTCATAGTCTCTTTCTTTCAATGTGTGCACTATTTTTGGTTTGAATGCTTTGTATTTATTCAGTTTTAAAATTCTTGCCACTGTACTTTACTTACATTCTTTTGCATCAACGATTTCCCTTTGCGTAATGACATTTTTGGATTGGCTACAACAGACAGCATTACTTCAAACTGCGTATTATCATGGGCAACCACCTGTCGGCGTTTTACGTCAAACCTATTCTTAATACTGCCAGTATTTTTGAATTTATTCATTATTTTCGTAACAGTTGAATGGGTAATATTTTTATTGGGATGTCAATTATTAAAAATAATTGTGGTTTCTCTATGGGTTTATAATTTTCTCCCACAATCAAGACGATTTCTATTTTCTCTTCACTACTTAATAACGCTACCATATTTATTGGTTAAATTCTAACGCGTTTTGACTATAGCTATCAAACATTTGTTGCGATCAAACATTCATTAGTTTGTCAGAGCATCCTAGATTACACGTAACTACAGTAAAATTTGCATTGTTATTGTACCTAGAAATACATTTCAGAAATGAATAAATTTTTTCAATGTAAATGGATATAATTACATATTTGAACGTAGTTTTTAGTTCTGATCAACTTTTTTTAATAACATTTTTCGATATTGTCAATTTTGAAGGTACTTTACTCTTGAGTAAAATTCATATTTTTTGACAAACCTCGTATACGACTAAAAAAATTTGATATCTGATGATCGTATTTTACATTTTGGAACATGCAGAACTTTTTGTAAAGAATAACCTTTTTTCGTAAAATTAATAATAAAAAAGTTTCCCATTTGGCCCTAACTTACTGAGACATATTGTATATAACTTTTTCGTGGTTACGCAGTAGTTTATTGCGCATGTTGCGCTGTAACTTATTGCGCTGGTGTATTGCGCTTAAGCTCTTCGCGCATTATTGGAATCCACATGGGTTGCCTTTCCACAATAGCTTGGCTGATTGGATTTTCTGCTGGTGCGATGTGTGTGGCTACTTTGAGTTTCTGACGAGTTGTATTCTCGTCTTTTGCAACTATCTGTATGTTATCCCATTGGATGCGGTGGTCTTTGTGCCAGACATGTTCGGCGATTCTTGATTTTTATGTTTCGCCCTGAGGATGTGGTTCTTAGTTTCCTGTGTTGTCACTTTGATTGGTCTACTGATCTCTCCTATGTATGCTCTACCGCATTTGCATGGTAGGTTGTATACAGAATTCTTTGAATTCTGATCTTGATTGTGTGGTTTGGTTTTGGTTAGTATTCCCCTGAGCGTTCCGGTCAGGGCAGTGATAATACTGTTATATAAGAGAGGAGATATTACAAAATTAACTAATTATAGGCCTGTCAGCCTCTTGACACATATGTATAAGCTGTTTATGAAAATTTTAACAAAGAGATTAACACCTAAGCTGGATTTCTACCAATCAAAGGAACAGGCGGGGTTTAGAGCGGGATATGGCACAAACGACCACTTACAAACTATAAAGATCTTGATCGAAAAGTGTATCGAATACAATATGCCATTAGTTCTGATCTTCATAGATTTCAAGAAGGCTTTCGACACGGTGGAACTGGAAGCAATATTGGAAGCACTTAATCAAAGCCGAATAGACTATAGATATACGTCATTAATTAGAAATATCTATAGAAACGCTACATCAAATGTAAAGGTGTATGAAGACTCTGAAAAATTTAATATAGAACGTGGCGTAAGACAAGGGATAACATCTCACCCAAACTATTTACGGCGGCTTTAGAACTTGTATTTAAAAACACAGAATGGCAAGATGTCGGTGTCAACATCGATGGACAAAGACTAAACCACTTACGATTCGCCGATGATATTATACTGATTTCGGATAACTTACAAGATGCAACCTTTATGACCAAGACACTAAAGACTCCTCTGAAAAATAGGACTAAAAATAAACTTCGGAAAAACAAAGGTCATGACAAATTTGGTAATGAGCGACAACATAAACATTGACAACAACACCATACAGCAAGTACATACATATAAATATCTAGGACACGAACTTAAAATTGGGAGAGACAACCAAACACACGAAATAAACAGACGAATTGGTCTGACCTGGGCAGCTTTTGGCAAGCTGAATTACATTCTAAGATCAAATGTCCCAATGTGTTTAAAAAGAAAAGTGTACAACCAGTGCGTCTTGCCAGTGCAAACATATGGAGCGGAAACTTTGACATTAACAAAAAAATCAGCTAATAAGTTAAGAATAACACAACGAGCCATGGAGCGTGCAATGCTGGGCGTAAGCCTCAGAGAACACATAACAAATGAGGAAATTCGAAGAAAGTCAGGAGTCCAAGACGTCATTGAAAGAATCACAACGCTGAAGTGGAACTGGGCGGGTCATCTAGCGAGAATTCGAGATGGTCGGTGGACCAAACACATTATGGAGTGGAGGCCCAGAGAGACCAAACGAAGTCAAGGAAGACCACCGACGAGATGGACTGATGACCTGAAACGGATAGCAGGAAATTGGATGCGAGAGGCACAAGAACGACGCAACTGGAAAAGCTTAGGGGAGGCCTATGTCCAGCAGTGGACACAAATGGCTGTATGATGATGATGATGATGATGATGTTCCGGTCGGTTTGAAAGCGATGCTTATCTTGTATTTGCTGCCTATCCTTCATATTTTTCTGAGGTACCTTGTATATATGATATCGCTGTATATTTAGGTTCTTCTTTTCCGGTTACCCTTTCCCTGTTTAGGGTAAGTGTTAGATCGAGGAAGCCATTTTCTTTGAGTGTTGAGCGATATTTTCTTTTTCTTTGTTCACGCCCTCTTGTTTTGAACATATTGTTTTCGCTCTATCGTACAAGCATTTTGCCACACCTAACTTCACGCTTTTGTGGTGATTGGAGTTGGAGTGTGGGTAGGTTTTCTGTGTACACTTGTCATGAAAGTGTTGTAATTCCTGTGTACAAGTACATTCAGGAATGGCAGTTTTGTTCAGACTCCAATTTTATTGTGAATCTTATGGAGGGTGTGCGGCTATTCAGATGATCTAGGAATTCATCTAGCTTATGCTTGCCACATCCTTGGTTTCTCTGTGAATTCGGATATCGCTTGGTCTTCAAAGTCTTCCATATATACATGTATATAATAATAATAATAATAATAATAACCTTTATTGCCCAACAGCAAAAGCCAATTACAGAGCAAACTATATAATATTACACATATACAAAGATTTATATAAATATATAATCAACCCATCAACGTGAGTAGTAACTAATTATGTGTACTACCAATGATAATAATAATAATATATAATAATTATAATGATAACAATAATAACAATAATGCCCACAGAGTTAAGTGACTGTAAACACTAAAACAAAAATGATTTACAAGAAGGACACATAGTTGACAATAGGACAGTCCTTGAACACCTTTAAGCCCTATTACTGTAGTTAACATAACAGTCAATTATAGAAGTTAATGCAGAGCAATATATGTCACAATTAGAACATATCTATATATATATATATATATATATATATATATATATATATATATTCTTACTATGGGTGATAGTAGGGGAACCCATCGGCGTACTAAGCTCTTGTTGGTAGAATTTGTCTTCTACCTGGAAATATATAGTTCTAATGCGTATTGTCAGAAGTTCCATTATTGTGTTTACCGAGAGTTGCGTGCGTTCGTCTAACGTTTCATCCTATTCCAGCTTGTCACTTATGATAGTTTGTGCCTTATCGGTAGGCACATTTGTGAACAGACTCACAATATCGAAGCTTACCAGTATTTCTTCGGTTTTGGTTGAAAGTTTCTGATGGTTTCCACGAAGTGCTGCGTATTCTTGACCATAGACTCGGTTTTTCCCGATAAGGGTGTGATTGTGCCTAGCAGATAGTGTGCTAATGGGTGACAAGGTGAATTTCTCGAGCTCACAATTATATATATATATATATATATATATATATATATATATATATCCGTCTGTCGATTGATGGTGTTATTTTTAGTAATTAAATTAGCAGGCAAACCGATTACTAGCCAAATCAGGCCCCGGACGATTAGTATATATATATATATATATATATATATATATATATATATATTAATATATTACGAATATCGAATAGTGTATACATTTTATCGAATATAATGGTTATTTAGCCACATCAATTTTTTGTTTTATGTGCAATGCATATCTAAGATCATTTTCAGTTCCTTCCACCTTCTGATGTATAGTAAATCTTAAGTGTACCTTCCTGAATTATTTAAATCCGCCCCTTGCGTTAAGAAACCGTTCCCTTGCGTTAAGAAAATTTTGAACGGTTTGAAACTTGAACGTATGGTTCGATTTCACGTCAAGGGAGCGTGGTGAGTGTCGAGTTTAAGATGCCGTGCATACTGTACGTTAAAAGACGCAATACGTTATATTAAAGAAAGTTTGAGTTGGAGATACCGTTGGTATTGTGTTATTCAACAAAGAAACATGCCACGTTACACCTGCTGTTTAGTTAACCTCGCTTTAGTAGCCACCACATATTTGTGTTGCTTTGGGGCGAGTATACATTACGTTTACCTTTACACCATTGAAAACTGCTGGAAATTATTTACGTTTATATTGATGCAATGATGATAATATACTAACTTTATGTGGAATGTATAAGTAAGTACACACCTTTTTTAGTGCAAATTACGTTTTTATTAAGTGAACAAATTAGATGCATTAATTTAAAAACATTAAAGTAAAGTTAGTCTAATATTGTTTAATACTGTTGTAATCAAAAGAAAACCACTGACTTCAGTTAATGTTTTCGTAGATAAAAAACATTTAAGTGCATAACCCTACTTCAGTTGTATTATGTTGACATAGGCCAAAGAAACTTTGTTATTACATTGAAATTGTACAGTTTCAATCATTTTTCAATTTGAAATAATAATTGAAAGATAAGTTATACTTTGTAGGTAGTTTTATGTATCGATTAAGATTTAGGCTAATATCGTAAAGCTTGCTGAAACGTTAAGTACTATTTTATTTGATTTTATGCTGAAATTAACCAGCAGATACTATTTTGATAAATTGTGTATGTGTGTGTGTATGTGTGTGTGAGTGTGTGTGTGTGTGTGCAGCGTGCGTGCGTGCGCGCGTGCGTGCTTGTGGATGTATGCTAATATCCACGATAACTACAGAACGAAAACACCTAAGTACTTAATGTTATGTATTTAAGCTTGTTTTCATTGCGCTTGGAGCAAATAAGATTTTGGGAGAAATCCAGCGGCGGAGAGGGGAGTTTATTAAAGGCAGTTTTCGGTTTTTATCAAAAATTATCAGCTGCATTGCAACCAACCCCCTCGGCTACAATCTAAATGATAAAGGTTTGGTTATAACCCAGTAGGTTTTGTGCCTTTTGCTCAGTCGGAGATTAGGATGAGCGGGGTTCATAAATATTACCAAATGTTGCTTTAAAAAATAAAAAAATTACACACATATTAATATTCCTTATTAGCTACACACAGTCAGTATATTGATGAAATTTCTTAGACCTAATATGATAAAAGCATGTTTTGTAAGGAAATTTAGTCCACGGTGAACATCACTAATTTCATCGTTATTTGCAACGCTGCATCAGTTTCACTTCGAAAATACAATGTAAATCTTTCAAAGCAAACTTAGACTGTAACTTTTTGTTCTCACGACAGTTCTGTCATCATCTCCCTAGATTTCCATAGCCCAGATTTTATGAAAAATATGTTGGGATTGAATATACATATTAATATTGTTTGTTAGGTACGCGCAATGGATACAATATGAATTAAATTTCTTGATATCATTTTATTAGATATAACAACACGTTTTGTAAGACAGCGGTGAATACCACTGGTATCATCGTTATTATGGAATTGAAACGCTGCATCAGGTTCACTTCGAAAATTTAACCTAAACCTTTTAAGCCAAATCCAGATAGTAACTTTTTGATCTCTCCATAGTTCTGTCATCATCTCCATAGATTTCCATACCCTACTTTTTTGAAAATGTTGGAATGGAATCTACATATTAACACTGTTTATTAGATACACACAATGGATGCAATATTTATGAAATTTCTCCATATGATTATATTAGCTATAACAATATGACAAAACACGTGGTTTGTAAGAAACTTTAGACATCGGTGAACGCCACTAATTTCATCGAGTTCAAGGGGTTCCAACGCTGCATTAGCTTCACTGATGTAATATAACCTAAAACTTGTAAGGCAGGCTGAGGCAGTACCTTGTTGTTCTCTCGACAGTTATGTCATAATCTCCCTAGATTTGCATAGCTTACTTTTATGAAAAATACGTTGGTATATAAATATTGTTTATTAGGCACACACAATGAATGCAGTATTTATGAAATTTCTTAATATGATCTTATTAGACATAACAGTTTGATGAAAAAATGTTTTGTAAGAAACTTTAGACAGCGCAGCGGTGAACACCTCTAATTTCATCGTTATTAAGGAATTACAACGTTGCATTAGTTTCTCTTGGAAAACATAACCTAAAACTTGCAAGGCAAACTTTGACAGTACGTTGTTATACAGGGTGACATAGAAAAAAGTGCCATGCATAGTGCGACGCGATAGAGGACACTAAAATAAGAAAAAAAGTTCCTATGAACTTCGTTTAAAAGATATAGGCTGTTGAAGTTTAATTATTTTTTTGTTTTTTTTTAATATCTTTTTACAATGATGTACATAATAAGCGGACGAAATTTTGTATACAGGGGCTTTTTATCACGCAGAATTCAAATATGACCTTAGTCCTTTTATTACTGAAGAGCAGTAATCATATTACAAGCTCCCCATGACAAATCCACCTATTTTCAAACCTTCTTGCAAAAAATTTCCTTACCACTCAAGAAAAGTGAGCATAAAGTCCACTCTTGCATCAATGTCCAATGAAACATCTTCTAATAATGTGTTCAGGTTATTCTTTTTCAACAGTGCGACGAGTTCTGGAAATTCCCACTATTAACTTTTTTTTTAAACAGACATCTTCACCACCCATCTTCATCCAAACGCTTATGCACGTCAATAAATGTTCGAACATTAGGAACCTGTCCTAAAGGATATTATTCCGAGCTTCTCGGTCAAATTTGCATGCATAGGATGCATTTTTCTCGTAAACCGTTGGTCCTAGCGACTTCAATAAGGTATACCTATGAAGCAGAAAATATGGGAAAACAAATTTTTCCAGTCGAAAATGACATACAGTGTAAGGGAAAAAAGTTAGGATCGATTCAAACAAGGTGGAAACCTGCATGTGGCGCCCTCTATCAGTAATAAAAGAACTAAGGTCATATTTGAATTCTGCGTGATAAAAAGCCCCTGTATACAAAATTTCGTCCGCTTCTTACATCATTGTAAAAATATATTAAAAATAATATAATAATTAAACTTCAACACCTATATCTTTAAACGAAGACGTTGCGGACCTAAGTTCATAGGAACTTTTTCTTGTTTAGTGTCCTTTACCGTGGCACTAATGGCACTTTTCATGTCACCTGTATATACAGTTCCGTTAACTTCTAGGGTAAATAGAATATTAAAAAATAACGTTAGTTTGGTTAATAAACATGTGTCCGAAAATACCTCCTTAAGAAAATACGGCCCTGTAAATGTGGCCCCAAAAACCATTTTTTTAATTATCTCTGAAACGGCTTAAGATACCCAAATGAAATTTAGACCACAAACACCTTTAATTAGGCCATAAAAGATAGTGTTGACAAATTTTTAATATTTTGTATAGGACCGTCGCTAAAGGGGATTGCCACTTATTTTGACCTCAAACTTTTTGTTTATGGGGATATTTTTTATTTTTTGGGAAAAAATAGTATTTTTTAAACAATTTGCCACAAAAAGACAAAAAAGGTACTGGTTTTGGAGTTATTTGAGGTTTTAGCAAGTAATTTTGACCGAATTAATACATTATTTTAAAATGAAACAATTAATAATTTTCATACGCAGAACGAACTACCTCAGGGAATAATGATTGTTTCAGAAACAGCTGTGAGGTAAAAATATTGTAAATTATTTAGAACTTAAAAAAGGTTTGATTGTGTGACATTAACACAGAACAGACAAAGGGAACAATTAAAAAAACAACGAATAACACAAAACTAGCAGAAAAAAAAAATTGAATAAGTAGGTAGGGGAGAAGGGGGCAGGTCCGGACATGGGGCACCTCCGGACAATTCAAATTTACCGCCAATAAATAATACTAGGATTGCCAATCCCTGGCAATCACATTTGTGCACCGTTTAAAATAGTGAACAGCAGGTCATGTGCCGTAAAAGTGAAAATTAAAAACGTTATATGCCAAAGTGTTGAATACTGACTTTTGATATAAGGTTGACGTGTGTAGTAGTAAGGTCCTGCACTCGAAGTTTTGAAACTCAGGTAAGAATTAATAGTTTCACTAGAAAGAGGGCTGATTTTCATGTACCTAACCTCACAAAACTTTAACGGGTCCACGTGTATGTAGATGTTGTAGGAGTAAAACGCAATTATGTGCAACTGGGGCAGGTCCGGACAATTGATGTGGGGCAGGTTCGGACACTGTCCGAAACTGCCCAGCTACATTTTCTGAAAGTATCCCATTGACTCTTGCAGTTTGTTGCTTCATTTGTTTATGACTTTGAGTAACACCTGATGACGATCGCTATAAATACTTCTTTTTAGTTTGCAGGATGGTGCGAACATACAAAAAAAAACGTCCCATCCGACCAGAAATTCCGAGCAACGTCTTGAAAAATGCAGTACGAAATGTTATCAGCAAGACTATGTCTTTAAGAGCTGCTGCTATTACATTTAATATATCAAAATCTACTCTGTTCGATAGTGTCGTCAAAGCTAAAAACAGTCGGAACGATAATGCCAGTGATTCAGGCAATGAGGGCGATGATGCAACAGAAGAGACCAGTATATCAAAATATGCCACACGGCAAGTTTTTTCGCAAAATGAAGAAGTTGAATTGGAGTTGTATCTGAAACAGTCTTCAAAAATATGTTACGGTTTGACATATAAACTCTGCCGTGAGTTGGCTTTTGAATACGCTATTAAGTTGAATAAGAAATTTCCGAAAAATTGGGAGATTAACAAAAAGCAGGCATTGACTGGATGCAATCTTTCATGAAACGTCATCCAAGGCTTTCTAACCGCAAACCCGAAAACACCAGCATAGCAAGAGCTTCAGCTTTTAACAGAGTTAATGTGGAAGAATTCTTCAATAATTATACGGAAGTGCAGGCTAAATATAATTTTTCACCTAACCGCATATGGAATATAGACGAAACAGGTGTTACAACAGTTCTTCAAGCACCCAGGGTTATAGCAGAAAGAGGTTCCAAAGCAGTAGGACAGTGTGTATCTACCGAACGGGGATCTCTAGTCACAATGTGCGGAATAATTTCAGCTGCTGGTGGCTCAATTCCACCTCTTTACATCTTCCCTCGTATAAGAATGAAGGATCAGTTTTTGTACGGCGCTGTTCTAGGAGCCGTTGGATTTGCTGAGAAATCTGGATGGATGTCTAAAATATTTTTATAAAATTATTGGAGCATATAAAAAATCATACAATTGCAACCCCTTGAATAAGATTCTGATTATGATGGATAATCACGAGACACACGTCTCTTTAAAAGCTATATTATATGCAAGAGAGCACGGGATTGTATTGCTGTCTTTCCTCCGCATTGCACACCCCTGGACAAAGCAGTGTTTGCTCCCTTTAAATCCAAGTGTAAGGCATCTTTTAACGATTTCATACTGTCAAACCCTGGTAAACCGATTACCATTTATGATGTTGCTAAATTGACAGCTCTGCCATATCTGCAAACCTTCACTCCTTGTAACATAATTAGTAGTTTCAAGAACACTGGGTTATGGCCTATTAACTCATTAATATATACAGACGATGATTTCTGCGCCTCGTTCGCTACGGATCGTCCTGTCATTGAAAACGGCGATGATTTCTCTTCTACAAACATTATTGATACAAGCATTATTGTTACTTCCAATTTTGATAATGAAGTGCAAAGTTCACCTGAAAGTCACGGTGTAGAAGCAATGGTGAGAGATATTTTGAAACAAACTATAGATGAAGCTACTAAACCCAAGATTAAAATACTATCTATTTCAACTATTGTAAAACCATGCGATGTAAAGCCATTACCTAAAGCTTGCCCCAGAAAAACCAAGAGAAAGTCTACAGTCGGAAAATCAAGAGTTTACACCAGCACACCTGAAAAGAACCAAATTGAAGAATTGGAAAGAATAAGACAGTCAAAGTTGAAAAAAACTAATACCAAGAGAAAATTGGTAGCAAAAATTACATCAAAGAAAACGCAAAATGGTGAACACACAGTAAGTTCAAAGAGAAAATACAAGAAGACTAAAGTGGTTCTAGATGATATCTCATCGTCAGATTCTGACATAGACTTGCCGTTAAATGTCACAGCCGCTAAGTTTAAAAACAATTTGTCTGATTCTGATATCGACTTAAATTTTGAAGATGATAATGGCCAGATTAATGAACTTTTAGATGATGAAAAATCTTAAAGGATGACTATGTGTTGGTGAAGTTTGTAACAAAAAAACGAATCCTACACTATGTTGGAAAAGTAGTTGAAGTATTAGAAAATGAAGAATTTCAGGTAAAATTTTTAAAGAAGTGTACGCAAGGATTTATATTTCCACAGATTGAAGACATTTCCAGTATTGAAAGAAAGGATGTTGTGCCAAAGTTGCCCAAACCCTCGACAACACCAGGAACATCCAGAATGGCATCTTACCTTCAATTTAATACCAGTTTTTTTAGTTACGACATTCAGTAATGTTATAAATTCTTTTTTGTATTATTTCCTGCCTAATAAAATTTGTTAAAGAAAGCAGTTCTTAAAAAATTTTTTTCTGAAAAATGATTTAGTACTTTTATTTAGATTTGACAGGAAAACATTAAGTAAACATAACTATATTTACTAAAATTTTTGCAAATCTTTATGTCCAAAATTAATGTATATACAGCCGTTTGAAAATAGCTGTCCGAACCTACCCCCTTCTCCCCTACGTGTTTTCATATTAAATGCTCGTAAACTTTTTTTAGTGAAAACATAATCCTTTGAAGTGGCCGTGGATCTTGAATAATTTTCAACTCTCGCTTTAAGTTCTTCAATGGAATTGATTTCGCTTGAATATACTTTTTCTTTAACTAAACTCCACGCATCAAACTCCAAGCGATTTAGGTCAGGGACCTTGGTGGCCAGTGGATAGGAGCATCAGCACCTCGCCCAGTCCAACGATTTGAAAAATGTTCGTTGAGCCATCTTCTAGCTTGCCAAATGAGATGGAGCACCATCATGCATAAAAACCATATTTCTTCGTAGATCAAGAGGAAACTCTTCTAATAGCGGAAATAAACGATTATCCAAAAATTCATTTACATTTCCATCAAAAATATGGTATGCAACGAGGTGGTTGCCTATTGAAGCAGCCCATACATTCAACTTAAGATTAAGTTGATAATGCGTTACACGTTTAACCTTTGGATTTTACCCTGCCCAGAAGTGAATGTTATGACTATTAAACATACCTTGTCTAGTAAAAGTTGATTCATCGGTGGAAAAAATATTTTGTAAAAGATCAGGGTTCTGCCTCATTCTTTCTTGTAATAATTCGTAAAAGTTTCTTCTCAAAAAAAGATCTTCAGGCAATAATTCTTGCACTTGCCTGTAGTGAAACGGGAGCAATAATTGCTCTTTTAATACACGATGTACACTAGACACACTTGCGTTTCTTGCCCTTGCTACATTTCTTACACTTATCGTAGGATCCGCAACAACTAGATTTAAAACATTTTCTTCTGTTTGAGGAATTCTTGTCACTCGTGGTCTACCAGAATTTATCTTTCTTGGTTTAAAGGTTCCAGTCTCACGGCACTGAATTCAAAAATGTTTTTTGAATCGTGAACACTTCTTCTTGGAAATTTTTCCGCATATCTCCTTTTCGCCGCTTTCGCATTTCCATCACATTTCCCTAATGTTAACTACAAATTGGTATAGTCAGTATTAGTGTACATATTCACTTTCAAAGTTTTTTAAAGTGGTATTACTTGTTAAACAAACCAAAACCATCAACAACAATGTATCAAACGAATCTATCAAACAAAAAAAAATTCGCGAGTCTGCAGTCTAAGCCTACTTAATTTAAGTACACCAAATCAGCTCAATATTTCTTATTGTAGGTTAAACATGCTAAAACCTCAAATAACCCCAAAACCAGTAGTAATTTTTTGACTTTCAACAGCAGTACCTTTTTTGTGGCAAATTGTTTAAAAAATATTATTTTTGCTCAAAAAATTAAAAACACCCCCATGAAAAAAGTTTGGGTGCATAATAAGTGACGCTCCCGTACAAAATATTAAAGATGAAACTAAATTAAAAATGTTATGACCTAATCAAAGGTATTTGTGCTCTAAATCTCATTTAGGTATCTTAAACCGTTTCAGATATAACAAAAGAAAAGGATTTTTGGGCCACTTTTACAGGGCCCTATGTTCTTAAGAAGACATTTTCGGACACATGTTTATTAACCAAACTAACGTTATTTTTAAGCTCTTCATGCTTACAATGCGAACCGCATATTGGATTTGCCCTTTTTTTTCGTTTTGTTTTCTCCAAACTTGTTTTGGAGTTTTATTTCTCGAGCAAGTGAAGACGTAGAGTTCGTTCAAACGGCTATCGAACGGAAATATCGGGGGGAAAAATGGTCGGACGGATTTTTGGAATTTTTAGACCTGTGCAGCCTTATGGTGTCAAACGCAAAAGTTTTGATATCTCAAAATTTTGTCAAAAAACATACCAAATTTATTATCCATTCTGAAAGCTGAGGAAATTTCCTGTCTTTTTCCTCATTTAGAATTTTCGATTGGAGGTCAAAGTAGAGGTCAAAATTGAAAAATCCAAATTTTTCGCAAATTTTGTAATGTTTTTTTGCGATTTGGCACAACAAAACGTGCTCTAATTGAAAAACTGCCCAAGCAAAACGTGTAGAGAAATCGATTTCCAACAACCTTGCCCTTGACGGGATCTCGATAGGACTTGTTGTTAGTGTTCAAAATCGAGGCAGAAAAATGAGACTAGACCACTTTCATTGCTAAAGATACGTAAACCCATAAAAAACATCCTTTGCGGAACGAACGCACACGGTGCTCGTCTGAATCATTGTAAACGTATTCTTGAGAGGTTGGAATGATTGTTTCTGTACAATTGCATCGACAATCGACCCAAAATGTTACCCTCAATATTTCGATTTCGATTTGTCGTTTCGTCGAGTTAGGTTCCGTTACCGCTAACGCTTGAAATTTCATTAAGGATAAAGTTTATCAATACAAATGTGTATGCAGCTCATAAGAATTTTAATTTAACCTCAGTTAAATTACATTCCCCACTTGTTTAATATTCTATTTACACTAGAAATTAGCGAAACGTTTTTGAAACACCCAGTATATTTATATATATATATATATATATATATATATATATATATATATATATATATATATATATGATAATGTTGTAATGCCCTTCTTCCTGGGACACTACTTTAATCAATATCCACACACAAGTGGATTTGTGCCTTTAGCTAAGTTCCGCAGTGAGCTGGGGTTGGGTTCAGAATTTCGATAGCTGTTCACAAAATGGTTAAATACATATATCAAATAAACTTTACATTTAATAAAACAGGATAAAAGAAAATAAATGAACAATTCCGGTGTAAACTAAACAATGTGTAAAAAAGAATTAACTAAATAATATGCACAAAACTAAATGAACAATTCTGGATAAACTAAATTATATTTCTGGTGATGGTCCCGCCTGGTATGCAGAGCACCTTCCACACAACAGGCTCACAATGGTTTTTGGCGGATTCATCTGCATTCCCTAGGGGAATTCGTCATGACAGTGTGAACACAAAAATGTTTAGCCACAAATAGCAAATGGCGCGGCCGAACTGCGTACGATTTAAAAACATCTCGCGTGGAACAATACACGACTTTACAACCTACAAAATTGACATTAAAGGAAAACAAATCATTTTGATAACAATTTTTAGGATAGTATGCAACCTTCTTTATAATAACAAACACAGACACAGACACAGACACAGACACAGACACAGACACAGACACAGACACAGACACAGATCACAGACACAGACACAGACACAGACACAGACACAGACACAGAAACAGACACAGACACAGACACAGACACAGACACAGACACAGACGCAGACGCAGACACAGACACAGACAGACACACAGACACAGACACAGACACAGACAGACACAGACACAGACACAGACACAGACACAGACACAGACACAGACACAGACACAGACACAGACACAGACACAGACACAGACACAGACACAGACACAGACAGACACAGACACAGACACAGACACAGACACAGACACAGACACAGACACAGATACAGACACAGACACAGACACAGACACAGACACAGACACAGACACAGACACAGACACAGACACAGACACAGACACAGACACAGACACAGACACAGACACAGACACAGACACAGAAACAGACACAGACACAGACACACACACACAGACACAGACACAGACACAAACACAAACTTCGACACAGACACAGACACAAACATAGGCACAGGCACAGACACAGACACAGGCAAAGACACAGACACAGAAACAGATACAGACACAGACACAGACACAGACACAGACACAGACACAGACACAGACACAGACACAGACACAGACACAGACACAGACACAGACACAGACACAGACACAGACACAGACACAGACACAGACACAGACACAGACACAGACACAGACACAGGCAAGACACAGACACAGACACAGACACAGACACAGACACAGACACAGACACAGACACAGACACAGACACAGACAAATACACAGACACAGACACAGACACAGACACAGACACAGACACAGACACAGACAGACACAGACACAGACACAGACACAGACACAGACACAGACACAGACACAGACACAGACACAGGCACAGACAGAGACAGACACAGACACAGACACAGACACAGACACAGACACAGACACAGACACAGACAGACACAGACACAGACACAGACACAGACACAGACACAGACACAGCACAGACAGACACAGACACAGACACAGACACAGACACAGACACAGACACAGACACAGACACAGACAGACACAGGCACAGGCACAGACACAGGCACAGGCACCGACACAGACACAGACACAGACACAGACACAGACACAGACAGACTCAGACACAGACACAGACACAGACACAGACACAGACACAGACACAGACACAGACACAGACACAGACACAGACACAGACACAGACACAGACACAGACACAGACACAGACACAGACACAGACACAGACAGAGGCACATACACAGACACAGACACAGACCCAGACACAGACACAGACACAGACCCAGACACAGACACAGACACAGACACAGACACAGACACAGACACAGACACAGACAGACACAGACTCAGACGCAGACACAAACACACACGCACATGCACACGCAGACGGCCTCTCTTTGCTAAACTTTCAAACGTCCAAACGTTGTAACATGGACGAATAAGTCTATTTAGCTTCAGTGAAAAAAAAGTTGATTGCATGACCTTCTGTATCTATGTATGCATGTATATGCTTGTTGTAGATTGTACGTCAGAAAGTAAGAAGGAAAGATGTAAATTTGTTCTTAAGGTTGGGTTGTGTATAAATTGTGTCCAGAGATTTATATTGAATTGTCTTGATATGCAAGTAAGATATATTTACTTGTTCAGACTAATTAAATAAAATTTATTTATCTGGGGTGAAATTCCAAGAAAGGGGAGAAAGTCTTCGGTTTTTCTAGTTAATACATAATTAAGATAAGCGAGCATGCAGGACGAATATCGATAAATCAAAGTCTTTAATCGATGTTATGATTGCGTCAGCATTTCATTTGTCACAAGTTGTACTAATGGCCTTGCACTTTTTTGCACGTTTGATTGAATATAAATTAATAGGGGATTTATAAGCATACAAGGAATTGTTTGCAATAGGAAAGAGTAACTTATGATGGTTAAAACATGTACTCAGGGTTTGAGATGGAAATTACGAATACGAAATATTGGTAGTCGTTCTATTCTCAGATGTGTAATCGCAGATCTATTGCAGGTAAATAAAAGGCAATCAAATCTATTTTAAATCAATATTATGACTTATAGGGAATGTGAAAATTCTGGCAATACGTCGAGTTATGATGGTATAGGGTTTTAATTATATTTAGTAAAGGGAATGAAGTCTGAGTACTTAGTTACGTCAAAATGTATGTTTCCACGTGTTTAACCACCACACTGCATAAAACGAAATGAGTGAGCTCGGCTAAAACTCAATAAAACGGTCGAAAGACCGTAGAGCACTCGGATTGCATGGGTGTTTTGGATGTGTCGATAAAATAGTTTAAGTTAGAATCTGGTGAGTGAGGAAAGAACCGAAATAGGCGCCACAAGCTTTAAAGAAGGAAGAAAAAGAAAATAGGTTCTTATTCCGATCGTAACCTGCTGAAGGCAATTTAGGTACGAGTTATATTCGGAGGTCAAATGTTTGTCAAATACTTCCTAACACAATTAAGGTAAATGTACCTAATTTCGTTGTAGGCGATCGTAATCTGATATATCCCTTACCTTCTTCTAGTTTTTTTCTGTTTGGGTGTTTTCGTTCTGCGTTTTCCTTTTTCGTGTACTGGTTGCTGTTAAGATTATACGTTATGTACTTTTTGTTCTTTGATATTTTTACGATGTGCTCGGAACTGGGAATCAGCGTAACTGATTACTGGTAGCTGCCCTGCAATGACGAGGATGAAAATTAAGCTGTACTAAATAAAGTACACGTACTCGTTCAACAATCAAGTTAGGTCTTTCCTTATCTCTTGTATCAATAAATATTACATTGTCAAGTTTATTTCCTAATTGGTTACGTATATCTGCAGTTCCTACAAAAGATTAAGTGCATTTGAATTAACATATTATAAATTATTTTTACTGGACTGTTTATTTGTGTTATAATTCCACGATCATATTACTATCCGAAAACCTTGCACTTTTATAAAAACTTCACTAACGTAGAATTATTATAACTGGATCAATCCATTAGTAAATAATTTGTGCACATATTTAACCAAGTTTGAGGTAATTACTATTGATCGATCTTTTAAATAAAACACACAGTGATGTATTAGCATTTAGCTTCCATATTTGATAATATATATATATATATATATATATATATATATATATATATATATACCGGGTGTCTGTGTCATATTGTTATACTATGTTTGTTAGCTTTTAAGTATACGTTAGCTTGCTTTAGGGAAATAGTGTTCAGATCATTGGTATCTAAACTTGACTTGACGAACTATTACGCTTTAAAGAAAGAAGGAAAATAAAATAGGTTCTTATTCCTTGGAAGACCACGTAACCAGGAGTACAAAATTAATTATCCCCAAATTGGGGGTTATATATGAGCTCCTTATGGGCGTGGAACATAAAGCTAATTTTAACAAAAATTATTCAAAATGTTGATTGTTCAGTGTGCGTAAAGTCTTAAATAATGGTTTAATTAACATATAGTAGTTCTACATGAGCGAAATTGAGAAAATTAGCTGAAGTCAGGTATTAAACTATCACTGAACTTATAGTACAGGTGTTATCTTTAACCAATACTTGTTGACAGAATTAATATAAGTTGCTGAAAGCAATTTAGGTACGAGTTGCATTCTTGGGTGAAAGGTTTGTCAAATACTTGCTAACAAAGTTAAGGTAAATATACTTAATTTCGTTGTAGGCGATCGTAATTTGATGAAGGAAATTTATACATGCGATAAAGGAAAGAGCTGACCTGTGCTTATGTAGACTTGTGAGATTCAAGGTAGCTAGGATTTCACGAGCTTCAATCTAAATGTAACTTCAACGATCATGCAACGCCCAGTACATGAACCACAGCTGACTGACGTACACTAACAGCACAATCCAAATAATAAGCCAAAGAGATATTGAACGGAGAACGGATAATCTTGTTACATCAATAAAGACAAAACCCAGACGTAAACATGAACTTGATGTAAATACGGAAACTTAAGTGTATGTTAACGTAATGGTATGGAACCCTAATTGCTAAAACGAATATAAAGCATTACAACGGTGTTTATTCAGTGATAATATGTTACCTCTAAGGTCGAATGCGAGCGTTAGTGTAAATGTTTTAATCAATTTGTTAACTCTATTTATTTGAAGAAGTATTGTGAAATTCTTTTTTGTTAGAAACCTGAAAGAGAAGTTCTAATTACAACGAGGATCACAATATCTGATACGGGTTACCTAATGTGTGACTGGTGTAAATTATTTATATTATATCCGCCTTTAATAGCGATTATATCACTTCTATACAACAAAGCCATACTATATTGTGAAAATTTTCCAAAAAAATGATGCTTAACATGTACGAAATAGAAACAGGGAAATTTTCTAGAAATTTTCAAACACTCCACAGCAACGGCGGTATTCAAAAGAAAGCCCACGCCTCAAGAAACAATTTTACAACTTGAAAACTATTCTTATCAAATCAATGTTACCACAACAGCCTTTTATCTATTTACTCAGAATAAACCGTTATTTATACAGTGAATTTATTTAGATATAGCAAAATAACAAACCCCTTTTCAGAGTTAAGTATACCAATCACCAGAAATACGCACATCTCAGAGATGGGTATTAATTGAAATTAAATTTTTATTTAGTACATGCTAAATAACTACGGAAAGCTTTAATACGTTAAACGAGCGGAACTAAAAACAAATAAACTTTTGAAATACAAAGGTGTATATGAGAGAGAAATAATTTTCGTATAATGTAGAAAAGTATACGTCATAAAAGAAAATCATATGTGTAGTAGAAATTAGCTACAGTATGGGAATCATGTTGTATATCATTTGATCCATCATACTCATTAGTAAATGCCATAAATACAGAAATTTTAAGTCATTATAGCAAAGAAAATAGATACCAGTAAGCTTAAAGCACATTAGTAGATATTTCAGTCACACTTATTTAAGGTAGCTTTTAGAAACAGTAACCAGATAAATTGCTACAATCGATCCTATATCGATTTTTGCACGTTACAATGTTCGGCTTATGCTTCACACCACTTTTATGTGATAATTCTCCCCAACAGACATCTTGACGTTCGACCCGAACAAGGTATGGAATAAATCACGTTGGACTCTTCTAGTGCTTTTAGTGGGGTTTTGTTTTCGTGTAAAAAAGTGATAGAGCTAGATTTAATTTGGAAATATGTTCATCGTTGTTGTGCCTAGTAGTGGTGAATAATCGCGTTTGCGAAAGTGTAAAAAAATTTATTACTATTAATTTTACACATTCAAGATTACCTTTTTTTCTAAAATTATAAATGGGGTTTTACAATAACATCAAACAAATGTACGGGACTCACATTGTCCAGATAGTGAAAAAATGGGCCAATACTAACAGCAAGTTAGCTTCTTTTCGTAACAGAAGATCTTTCTTATAAAATTTCGAGAACACCAAATATTTCCTAATCATATCACTCGTGGAACTGCAAATATTAACAACCTGCTCCACCATCACTCAGGAAAGACTTGAAGAAGGATACACAGTTTCAACACAAGGTTTAAGAGAAATATGTGCTTTGAGTTATTGCTCCTGCGCACGATAGCGTAAACAGTAGCTCTTGAGATAATATCAAATATGGAAGCCAAATGCTAACATATCACTGTGTGTTTTATTTAAAAGTTTAATAGTAATTACCTCAAACTTAGTTAAGTATGTACAATTTATTTACTAATGGATTGATCCAGTTATAACAATTCTAGATTAGCGAAGTAAACATTTCCGTAAAAATAATTTATAATATATGGTTAATTTAAATGCACTTAATCTTTTGTAGGAGCTGCAAGGTATAATACGTAACCGATTAGGAAATAAACTTGACAATGTAATATTTATTGATACAAGTGATAAGGAAACCTCTGATCTGATTGTGCGAATATGCTTTAGTTATACAGGTTAAATTCCATCTCCATAATTATAGTCCAGCCACTAGTAGTCATGTACGAGCATTCCCAGATAAAGGCACATCGTAGGAACTCAAAAGCGAGACGAAAGGTAGAAAAGACCCAAAACGAAAAAAGCTAGAAAAAGGTAAGGGATATAATATCAGTTTATTCATCTAACGTTATTTTACCTCTATAGGTAGAAGACTAGCTATATTGTGATAATTTACCACGAACTGGTTAAATATATTTCCTTTAATTTACATATCGTAGTGTAAGCCTAAACGAAAGATTATAATTATAACGAGCTTGAAGAAAATCGAGCCAACTCACCATATTTTTTTATATCTGCAATCAATCAAATCAATCAAATTATCAAATGAAGAAATAATTTTTGAAGCAAAACTTCTCTACAAATGGTGATTTACACCGGGAAAACAAAAATCAGAGAAATTTTCGAAAATATAATTTTACACTACAACAAAATGGCCGTGTTAAAAGAACCACACCTTCGGAAAAAGGTATTCAACAGAATCGCCCGTATCAAATTTTGTAAAAATGTTAATGTTAATGTTAAATCAGTAATATGCAATTATTTAATGGTATCGCCATCTAGTGGTGATTTAGCAAAGTGACAGGGACCTATAAAAATGTAAGAATTTGAAAATAACCAGAACCTACGTATAGATGGCACTAGCATGTTTATTTTAAGAATTTTTGTTATGGAATACAAAGTTAAATACGAAAAGAAATAATTCCTTTATAACGTAGAAAAGTGAACGCAATAAAAGAAAATTATTTAAACCATTATAATAAATCGTAAAGGCAGTAAATACAGAAAAGTTAAATCATTTAGGTAGAGACATAATTAACGAATAAACTTAAGTAAATAATAACCCTATCGATTCAGGCTACAGATCAATTTTGTTTTTCCAAACAGTAATAATCAGAGAAAATTTATAGAATCGATCAGAAAGTATACGATATCGATTTTTACACGTTACAAATTGTTAGGTAAAAAATGAATTTTTATTTTTATAATTGATATAATTGTTTCTAGCAACTAATTTTACGACAATTGTAATGTCTGCATGGTAGAGAACCGAGTTTGTTTTTGTGGAAAAAATTGTGCTTTGTTCACACACAAACACACAAACACACAAACACACAAACATACAATTACACAAACACACAAACACACAAACACACAAACACACAAACACACAAACACACAAACACAAACACAAACACACAAACACACAAACACACAAACACACATACACACAAACACACAAACACACAAACACACAAACACACAAACACACAAACACACAATCAACAATACAAACACAAAACATACGAACACAAACCACACGAACACAAAACACACAAGACACAAACACACACAAATCACAAACACAAACACACAAAACACAAAACACAAAACACAAACACACAAACACACAAACACACAAACACACAAACACAACAAACACACAACATACAAACACACAAACACACAAACACACAAACACACAAACACACAACACAACACACAAACACACAAACACACAAACACACAAACACACAAACACACAAACACACAAACACACAACACACAAACACAAACACACAAACACACAAACAACAAACACACAAATCACAAACACACAAACACACAAACACACAAACACAGTAACAACAAACATACAAACACACAAACACAAACACACAAACAATACACACAAACACAAACACACAAACACACAAACACACAAAACACAAACACACAAACACACAAACACACAACACACAAACACACAACACACAAACATTCACAAACACACAAACTGACTTTATTCATTTAACTACAATTATCACAATACACACAAAACTATCAAACATACTGAACATCTTGAAGAAGCATAACATCAGTATTAACACAAATATCTAACACATGGTTTCTACAATGAAGTAAACATAAACACATCATACCTTATAGCTCACACATTAATTTCATTACGATTAACATATTGTAAACATCTATTAACAATATTTTTTTCTTGAAAGATAAACAGTTCGTTAGACATGATTTTATGTCATTTATACGTAAATTATTAATACATATATAATACTTTAAACTAAATCCATCTGAATATATGAATGGCTATACATAATGTTATAACAAATATCTTTAAAATTTGTTATACTTAATGATAATGATTTGTAAAGTAATGTAGACTGATGTAACACACTCATTTATAGTTAGCTTAAGAATATTTAAATAAGTTAACTGAATTCAAATTTGATTTGTAAAGCATTTATAACTAATTTATATTTATTTGTTGAGTTATTCTATAACAGTCTCGACATCAACACATAATATATGAATGGATATATCATATATTTCATAAGTTATTATACAAACTGATGATATTTTAACTGCCTAAACTATAATGTATCTTTGAATCAATTTCACAAAACCATTGCAATTTTGAATGGAATATAACAGAATATTTAAATTGAAGTTAAAACAAAACATTATGATCGAAAGATTTGAAATTGTTCTAATGTTATATTATATGATTTATATACTATATAATTTGAATAAATACTATTTCATTAGATTATTAAAATCCATGTTAAATAGTCCAATAAACTTGAATTCAAAGTTTAATTTTAAATGCCATGTTACTAAATTTAAAAATACGTTTTTGGTAAATCAATAATCTACTACTGCAGAATCAAATGAAGATTAATTCATGATTTATTATCATAAATAAGTGTTTCTAATACAACTGAAATATTATAAACTGTACCATTAAAGTTTTGATAATTTGTGTCCTTTAGGTTTACAATGTAAAGAGAATTATTTTGATATTTTAGTGGCATCAACGCAAAATTACTTAAAAATGTTAAAAGTTAAAACGTTTTAGAATACAACGAAAGATCTATACACATAAAGCATTTGAAATTTTTAAATTTTCATATTAGTATGTTTGATTGTTATGACAACTATTTGCTTAAAATTAATAAGTGACATTTTCTTGATAATTCTAATTATATACATCCAATGTTGAAAAATAATCGATAATTCCGTTAAGCTTGGTTTCATTTTAAAATTGCCATTCCTTTATCAAATTAAGGTCAGATTCTAAAACATAGTTTTCGATCATAATACAGACTGCTTTGTAATCCGAACGTATGCTCTGCAGCCATTTTTATAAGTAGACACGATTAAATGGCCATTGTATATAAACGATAAGAACTAAAACTATTCAAACCTACCTGTTAGGTACCTGAAAAAATATAAAATACAATAATCATTAACCTATAGGATATTTTTACACAGAATAAATATAGTAAAAGCTATATAATTACTTTTATTTACTGTGAGAATTAATCACTTACTTACTGAACCAAGCTTCATTGGCACCTAATATATATTATTATCCTATCAAACATTGATAAAAAGCCAATGATATCTACTTGTTTATTAGAGCAATAAAACAATTCTGGTATAAATGAATAGTATATTACAATAAATGCACTGTTATAGACAGTTATATACGCAATAGCTGTACGGTGAAGTCCTTGACTGTGTTCGACAGAGCCGAAAATTTTGTTTGTTTGTTTCGGGACAAGATTAAATATAACATTAATATTATGTAAACTTTACCTTGTAGAAATCCTTTTAATATCTGAAAAATAATGCTAATAATTTATTTTAATCTTTTTCAGTTTCGATGTTACAGGTTCCCAAGAGCTTAGGACACATATGACGAATAATAGCTAGATCGTTATGGGCGAAAATGTTAATCGAATTGAAAGTAACAGACAAGAAAGCTCCGGAAGCTCAATGGAATAAAGGGGATGGCCGTGTTATTAATCTTGCGATTAGAATACCTCGTAATATCTAAGACACGATAGGGGAAAATTATAAATTAACAAATAGCCTTAAAGATTTGAAGGTCTATATGTGATGCATATAATATGTCGATTCTTTTTTTAAATCATATTTTTAAGTTTATTCAATATATATATATATATATATATATATATATATATATATAGTATATATATATATATATATATATATATATATATATATATATATATATATATATATATATAATATATATATATGATAATTATCAGTTTTATTAAGGCTCACCGCCATATTTCAGAAACTAGTGGACATAAAAAGTGGAGAAAAAATTCATTATAAGCAAGAAAATCCTGGAAATTATTTCTTAAGTTCCGTAATTCATCGCAAGGGCGCAATTGAAAATTAAAAAATAAAATTATAAATTTCTCCGAAAATTCCACATTAAGGCATACCTTTGGTAACATCGTTAGAAAGCTTAGACAATTCTGCATCATTTTGGTCTAAGGCTCATTGGCGTACCGACCTTAATAAGAGTGGGGAAGCTATTGAATGTGTAATCATTTAAATCGCTGTTATTTTTAAACGACTTATCCGATTGTAGTAAACCTAGGCTTGTTTAGAAGAAAAAGGTAAGTACTTTTAACTGTCGCATCCATTGGTACGCGATAGCTCATAATAAAATTGTTAGGGCGCAATTTGTAATAATACCAGTATTTTTGATTTTATTCAGAAAAATTAAATCACACGGTATAATTTGACATCATAAGGGAAAGGCTTAAATTTGTAACAAAAACGTAAATAACGCAATTTGATATCTTTATTTGTTCCAGAGTTATGGCGAAAAAGACTTTTAACCGTTTAATTTAATAATTGATTGTTGCTATGGTTTCTTAAGGTGTATAGGTTGGATTAGTAATGAGGAATCTGCATTTATCATAGTCTGTGCCTCCTTCACACTCTATCTAGGCTTAGGACTAGTCAAACTAAGCAAATTGCAAAATTTGGAGCGTGTTTAGAGCCAACAGGCCATAACAACGATATCAAAAATGATTGATTTTGTTTAAGAAACTTTTAAAGGCAAGGTCGTATCCATTGTATACAACATTTTTGAAGGAGCCTAATTTCTGATAATACAATGAACCCAAAATAATGAAGGAAAAATTTTTACAACATTAATCAAAATTAAAATTGACAACTACTTATTTACCTCCATGAAACAACTTTGTTCCGCAGCAAATTAGATTATTTTTAAACCAATTAAATTATCCTTAGAAGTTTTATATGATGTTATAAACGTCAAAGAAGAATTAATAGTTGTTTACAAAACGGCCGTCAATTTGAACATTTATAGATTTTCACTAGTTTTAACAGTTGTTCATGATTTTGTACCATTCTAGGTTTCTAAACAAAATCAAAATTACTTTGATATCGTTGTTTAGGGTTGGCCTCTAAACACCTCCACATTTTCAATTTCTTATTTGGTAGTCCTAAGCCTGATAAGTGTGAAAGGCACAGACTGTGATAAATGCAGATTCTCATTATAATCCAACCTATACCCTTGAAACCATAGCAACAATCAATTATTAAATTAAACGGTTAAAAGTCTTCTTTTATAACTCTGGAACAAATAAAATATCAAAGCGTTATTTACGTTTTGTTATTTTAACTACTTTTTTGATGTCATAATTATACCTATGATTTAATTTTCTGAATAAAATCAAAAACTTATTATTACAATTGCCCTCTAACAATTTTATTATGAGTATCGCTCCAATGGATGCGACAGTTAAAATTTACCTTTTTCTTCTAAAAGCCTAGGTTTACTACAATCGGATAAGTCGTTTAAAAATAACATTTAAATGATTACATTAATATTCCCACTCTTATTAATCTAATAATGACCTTAGACCAAAATGATGCAAATTTCTGTTTCTAACATAAAGTATGTTAAGAAATTTTCAAAATTTATAATTTTATTTTTAATTTTCAATTTTGCGATAATTACAACAAATAATTTAGGATTTTCTCGTGACTATAATGAATTTTTCTCACTTTTTATGTCACTATTTTCTTAAATATCCTTATTAAACTGTAAATTATATATATATATATATATATATATATATATATATATATATATATATATATATATATATATATATATACAGTGACAGAAAAAAGTGCCACGGATACACTAAAATAAGAAAAAGTTCCTATGAACTTAGGTCCCAACGCCTTCGTTTAAAAGATATAGGGTGTTGAAGTTTAATTATTTTTTGTTTTTATATCTTTTTACAATGATGTAATAAGCGGACGAAATTTTATATAAGCTTTTATCACGCAAATTCAAATATGTTAGTTCCTTTATTACTAATAGAGGCCATACAGGTTTCCATCTTGTTTGAATCGGTCCAAATTTTTGCCTTACACTGTATGCCATTTTCGACTGGAAAATTTGTTTTCCATCTTTTCTCTTCAGAAAGGTATACATTGTTGAAGTCGCTAGGACTAACGGTTTACGAGAAAATGCATCCGATGCATACAAATTATCCAGCCAAAGTAACTTTTTGCAAAACCGTAATTAAAGTCACCAATATGGGTGTTCAATTAATGTTGGACAGGTATAATTGACAATTACTTAATTCCATTTAATTGCCAATCGAATGACAGGTGAACTGTATCGAAATTTCTTAGAATGAACTAAATACGTTATTAGAGGATGTTCCATTGGCTATTATTGGTAGAATGCGTTACATGCATTATCGCGCCAGCTCACTTTTCTCGATTGGCAAGGAATTTTGGATAGATTTAAATACGTGGATTGGTTGAGGGGACCTGTATCTGGCCAGCTCTGTCCGACCTTAATCCCTCGATTTTTATTTTATTCATGAAAAATGATGTTTATTCTGTAAGAAATACATATGGAATCTCCGCAGATAGATTCCGTAATAACCCAGGAATATTTCAAAGATGCCGTCAATCCTTAGGAAGAAGAATTGAAAAATGTATTCAAGTACAAGGACAACAATTTGAACATCTTCTAAACATTTAATGTTTTTTTTAATCCCTGCCCTTCATTGTTGCTATTAAAATTTAATTGTTGAAGTCTTATGTCATAGTTTTTGCAAATAAGTTACTTTGGTGCTTTTGGATAATTTGCATGCATCGGATGCTTTTTTCTTGTAAACCGTTGGTCTTAGCGACTTCAATAAGGTATACCTTTCTGAAGCAGAAAAGATGGAAAAAAATATATATATATATATATATATATATATATATATATATATATATATTATATTTGACAATTGATAATTTACGTCTCCCTTCTCCTCTCCTCTCTCTTTTTCCCTCTCCTCTCCTCTTCTCCCTCTTCTTTCTCTCCTCTCCTCTCCCTCTCCCTCTCCCTCTCCTCTCCCTCTTTCCCTCTCCCTCTTTTTTCTTCTCCTCTCCCTCTCTCTCCCTCTTCTCCCTCTTTTCTTTCTTCTCTCTTTCTCCCTTTCTTTCCCTTTCTTTTCCTCCTCCCTCTTCCTCTCCCTCTCCCTTTCCCTCTTCCCTCTTTTTCCTCTCTCTCCTCTCTCCCTCTCCCTCTCCTTCCTCTCCTCTTCTCCCTCTCCTCTCCTCTCCCTCTTCTCCCTCTCCTCTCCTCTTCTCCTCTCCCTCTCCTCTCCTCTCCCTCTTTCCCTCTCCCTCTTTTTCTTTTTCCCTCTTTTTCTTTCCTTTCTCCCTCTCTTTTCTTTTCTCCTTTTTTTTCTTTTTTTCTTCTTTTTTTCTTCTCCTCTTCTCCTCTTTTTTCTTCTTTTTTTTCTTTTCCCTTTCTTTTCTTTTTCTTTTTTTTTTTTTTTTTTTTTTTTTTTTTTTTTTTTTTTTTTTTCTTTTTTTTTTTTCTTTTTTTTTTTTTTTTTTTTCTTCTTCTTTTTTTCCCTCTCCTCTCCCTCTTTTTTTTTTTTTTTTCTTTTTTTTTTTTTCTTTTTTTTTTTTTTTCTTTTTTTCCCTGTTCTGATAACAACCATATGTTGAATTAAAATATTTTTTATACAGCTCACTAAACACGTTTTCTACTTAATGGCTGGATATAAGCTGGTTTGCTTTATCATTAACTTTTTGTTAAAGTATAAAATGATTACTGCAACTGTTTAGCATTTATATTATTGTACAAATTTACATTCAAAATAAAACAAACGACGATAACATGCTTTAAAATAAATGATTTTCACTTTGATCGTGTAAAAGCCAGGCTTCATCAGTTTATATTGTGCACAAACAAAATATCACCTAGGTGTCATAAATAAATAACAGTCTTCATACTGTGTTGTTATATTGTATATGTACAGGCTGTCCCAAATTCGAGGGCAAGCATGGGGATCGCGCTTATTATAAGAGATAGGATATAGGTTTAAATTCGGCACTTTTGCTAAATTCGATGCAGAGTAATAATCTGAAAAGAAATTTGAGCTAACTCGAATGGATTTGGTTCGATTAAACATTATTAAGGCAACTTTTTACGCACAATACTAATACGGTATTAAAAATATTATGCGACGTTTTGTTTATTCTGAACCATCATCAGTTTATTTTTCTTATCAGTTAAGACATATTTTATGGCGTTGGATGGAGAATGTTATGCTGATTTTAGCAATATATAACACTTCATGGTTTGATCGACTGCGAACTAAAATACTCTTAAATTAAAAACTATTACATTATCGATACTCATGAATCAAACAAAACTCAGGAGTTGGCTTTTGTCATGTCATTTTCTAATTGTAAAAGGGTAATAACTGCAAGATCCTTCGTGTTAGTGCTTTAAAATTTGCAAGTTTCTTTAGAATGTTTTCAAATTCAGAAATTCAGAAATAAACATGATAAGGATATTTTATAGCTGCAATAGAAATAGTGTCAGAGCAGAACAAAGATATTTAGAGGAATATTCGGAGAGGCAGTAACCAAACCAGAGATATTGTTTAAAATTAGACCAAAATTTGGGAGAATTTGGATGTTTTCAGAAACCTCGAAATGCATATGGTAGCAGACTAGACAGAGATGCCGAAGAAGAAATATTACATCAGGTACTATTTGTTAGTATTATACTAATTATAAGAATTTCCACTCACTTCACTGCTAATTTCAGCAGACATTTTTTTTTAGAGTTATGACTTTATATTATCCATCTTAGGTTCAAGAAAATCCTTCAACATCTACCAGAGAAATAGAGCAAACTATTGAAGTGCCAAAAAACGACAGTTTGGCAGTTAAAAAAGAACGTTATAAACCATTTAAGTTACGTTAGTCAAACTCTTCGGCCTGGGGACGATATGAGACAGTTGGATTTTTTGTAACCAACTTAATACCAAAATGCTGGAAAATCGCAACTTTCTCAATCAAATAATTTGGACGGATGAGTGCAATTTTTTCACTAATGGAATGTTTAATCGCAATAACGAGCACTTATGGTCCGTTGAAAATCCACGAATTAACAGGCAAATGCGAGACAAGGCCACCGGTCCTTTAATGTGTGGGTTGGAATCTGGAAGGATAGGCTCCTTGGGCCATTATTTACGAAGGTATCTAACGTCTCAACCTCGCATTTCTAAATTATCAGACCTTTTGGATGATGTTCCGCTAAACGAAAGATGGACTCTCTGGTGGCAAATGGACGGAGTTCCTCCTCATAATGCTGCGATAATAAATGATATCTTAACGGCGAATTTCCTGATAAATGGATGGGAAGAGGGGACCACTTTGGCCAGCAAAGTCAGATTTAACCCTTTAAATTACTTCGTCTGGGGCTATTTAAAAATATGATTTATAAGACGCCAAAAATAGAAGAACCCCAGAATAGGGTTGTTTGAACTTCGTCAAATTCCCAGGCGAACCATTCAAAGAAGCGTAAACAATTGTAGAAGAAGAATTCGTTACTGTATTCAAGAAGGAGGAATCTTGTTCGAACATTTATTATAATAATTTTTGTTTGTTTGTCTGTGTAATTATTTGTTACCTATCGATAAATTTGCGTTGTCGCTATTATGACCGTGTTACATAGACATACTTGTTTGAGTTGTTTGTTAATATTTTTTAAATTGTTTAAATGTTTTATATTTTTGGATGTTCTAACGAGTTTAACAAATTAAATAAGTAGAACTACTGTAATTATTCCTTCTGGATCAAGAAGGCAAAATCTTGTTCTTCGTATTTTTCTCATTATTTTAGTTCGCAGTCGATCAAACCATAAAGTGTTATATATTGCTACAATCAGCATAACATTCTCCATCCAACGACATAAAAATATATCTTCATAAGAAAAAATAAACCTGATGATGGTTCAGAATAAACGAAACGTCACATAATATTTTTAATACCGTATTAGTATTGTGCGTGAAAAAATTGCCTTAATAATGTTTAATCAATTCTGAAAATTCCTAATAATAAGGTGGCGCGAAAAACGAAAATCGTTTTTTTTAGTTTTGAGCATAAACCAAATCCATTCGAGTTAGCTCAAATTTCTTTTCAGAATATTACTCGGCATTGAATTTAGCAAAAGTGCCGAATTTAAACCTATATCCTATCTCTTATAATAAGCGAGATCCCCATGCCCTCAATTTGGGACAATACATACAAATTGCTTCAAATAAACGAGTACCTAATTAAGTAAGCAATCAATTAACATTTTCTAGTTTTACAAAGTGATTTTGCTAATAGGATTTATTATAAAGAGGTTGCAAAATTATCCTCTGTCTTAAAAATTGTATTCTAAAAAAGAACAAAGACATGCATGATAATGCCAAGTGTTTTATAATAAAAGATGTTATTTAAATAATTTAACCTGTTAACATGTGCCAAGGTTATTTTTATTTTATAGAAGCGGTCTGCCTTGGATTATTTAACACGTATCATATAGGTAAAATTTCGCGACGCTAGGTTTTCGGCGAAGGTTGTTTCGGAGGTCCTACTCCAACCCTCCCCGAACATAACCAAGATTGTAAGACAGGTGTAGGATGTCGCAATTTGTTCTCGGGTCTTTGCCCCTTGTCGTGATCGCAACTTTTTCGTACGCCTTTATGTATTGTCGTGGTACCGTTTCCGGAAAATAAGAATTTGTATTACAATAATAAGGAGCCTAATGCTAACTTGTAAGACAGGTGTAGGGCTGCGCAACTTGTTCTCGTGGCTTTGTCCCTTGCCGAGGAACCAATGTCGGAAAATTTGAATTTCTATTTGTATTTAAGTCTCTGCAGGTTATGGCTGGAAATATGAATCTGTATTATGATAAGGGGTATAATGCTAACCTGTAAGACAGGTGTAGGGCTAAGCTACTTACTTTCAGGCCCTCGCCCCTCAACCAAAAATTTGAATTTGTTTGTGACGCCATCTATGAGGGGAAATCTGAACTTGTATTATAAAAATAAGGACGTCTAATGATAACTTATAAGACAGACATAGGGCTTCGCAACTTACTTACTTTCGGGTCTTAGCCTCTGGCCCCTTGGCGGGAAATTTGAATGTGGATCTGTATTTAAGTATTTACATTCTGATTACTTATTGCGAGAAATTTGAACTTGTATTCTAATAAGGGACCTATTGCTAGCTTATAAGACAAAACATATGAAATTACGTTAGGGCCTGCACCCTCCTGTCGTAGCGCTTGTTGGGTAATTTGAATTTATTTGGTCATCTGGTTGTGTATGGCCTAATATTTTCTGTAAGAAAGGTGGCACTATCTAGCGTTATACTTCTAAGACTAATCAGGGTTTTGTTTGTGGTACCATCTAGTGGTATATTTTTAAACTAGCGAGTGTTTTCTGTAATAGAGGCGGCGCCACCTAGCGGTATATTTCTAGGACTAATTAGGGTTGTTTGTCGTACAACATAGTGGTGTAAAGGCTAATGAATGTTTTCTGTAATAGAGCTTGATTGTGTCGGTCTCTCCCACGTCTCTTTCTCAAACATACAAATCAATTACTCAAATCAAATTAATCAAATCAATTAAATACCAAACTGATTTAACTTAATCACACAAAACCAGCTCACAATTAAAAAAATAGCAGTATGATTGAACGCACAGAGTGCAAAAGAAGGCCAATCTCACACTTATTGTAGCTACCCATCTAACCGCCCTTTCGCATTAACTGCAGCACTGTTAGTGCAGGTTCAAACATCGTTAGGAAAAACAAGTTTATTACCAAAATTGAAGGAAAGCTTAGCGTTTGAAAATATATTACTATAAACAACAATACATCATTTATTTAATCACATCATTGATCGGTCTTCTTGAACCGTGTTTCGTCGCTATCATCATCATGGTTTTGAGACTTGTCCTTCTCCTCTACCTCATCGCTCTTCTTCCTCTTCTGTGAATTATCACCATCACCTTGGATGTGAGATACATTCAGCTCCTCCACGTCACCGTTTTCATCATCATCTTGAACGGTTATGTTGTAATAGTCAGAAAAATCTCTAATGTCCGCTGATGTTGGCTCATAAACAGGAGAATACATTTGATACACTCGATGACGGTTACTCTTTAAAGAGCGAAACGTACGAGAAACGAGAATGCTGCTGGCCTTGGGTTTGGAGTAGGGGTCGAAAAAGCCTTCGCAGCTGTCTTAGGGGAAAATACCTCAGCCAAAAAAGGAATTTAGATTTATAAACATGTCCCTAGGAAGATATTAGAGTGTGGTTAAGTCAATACTCGCGCGCGCAAGTACTGATCTAACCACACTCCAACTTCCCCCAAAGATAACCGATTCCACCCGAACATTGACAAGTTTTGGAGACCTATATGGTAGTTCTATACTTGTCTTGCAAGAACCTCTTTATTAATAGACAGAATTTCAAATTTCCGCGCAGGACCAGGTCCCCGTGATAGTTCCTACACCTGTCTTACAAGAACCTCTTCATTACTAAAAAACATTTTCAAATTTCCCCGCCATAACTAATCAGAATGCAGAGACAGCCCTCCAGTCATAGCACAGCGGCTGAGTGGTGGGGCTAAGGACCAATCAGAAGCCAGGGAGGCGGGTGTACGCACGACCAATCAGCTAAAAGTGGAGCGTGGCCTAACCTTACACCCTCCAATACAACACTGCATGTACGCGCAATTGCCTAACCTCCAAGGGGTACACAGCCAAAAAGGCTCTTAATATTGCCAAATTAGGGGCTCAACTCCGCCAAAGCGTTGAAAAAAGCCCCCGAAAAGAAGCCGACTCCACCCTCCAAATATACGCTTTCACGTGGGCGTGTAAAAAAAGTGGTGGGGAAGGTGGCCCAGGGAGCGGGGCTTGTGACGTCACAAAATCCAAGATGACGGCGCAAGGTGCCTCCGTTCTACTCACACATAATTTTTTTATGTAAAGTAATCAACAATTATACACAGCATGTTATGTTCCTAACGTCCTATATGTAGGCCTGGCCCTTTTAGGGCCCACTGGAATCCATTGAATTTTGTGTTCATTTTTTTGTGTTCTGCATACTTAAAATTAATAAAAAAATCTCAAAATGATCCCTTGTTTTAAAAAAAGTTTCTTCATGCATATCTGGGTTAAATAGAACAAAATAATTAAATGGCATGTAGGTATTTAGACCTTGTCTAAATCCCTATATGCGAGTATTCCACAGCTAAGTCAAAACAAACAAAAAACTTGCTTACCGTGCGTCGTACAAAACCAGGTGAATCGGTAAATTAAAAGCATTGATCCGGCGTTTCCTGTAAAGGTTCAAAATATTGGCACGTAATCAAAATATAAGGACGTGCTAATAGCCCAGCTGATCGTAACTCAATACGCATTGCCTGCATCAAAGTATATTCCTCAAGATCAAGGTCATTGAAGTAATTAGATTTGGAAAAAGTCACCGCTTCAAGGCCACGTGGTAGGAAAGGTCGGTAACCCTGCTAAGTCTCTTCAAGGCCACGTTGTAGGAAAGGTTGGTAACCCTGCTAAGTCTCTTCAAGGCCACGTGGCAGGAAAGGTTGGTAACCCTGCTAAGTCGCTTCAAGGTCACCGCAGGCCACGTTGTAGGAAAGGTTGGTAACCCTGCTAAGTCGCTTCAAGGTCACCGCAGGCCACGTTGTAGGAAAGGTTGGTAACCCTGCTAAGTCTCTTTAAGGCCACTGCAGGCCACGTTGTAGGAAAGGTTGGTAACCCTGCAAAGTCTCTTCAAGGTCATCGATTCAAGACCACGTGGTAGGAAAGGTTTGTAACCCTGCTGAGTCTCTTCAAGATCATGCTCGCACGGTCCCTTCAAGGTCTCCTCAAGGTCAGTAACTAGAAAAGTCACTAGAAAAATTACTAGATTGTTTCTCAAGGTCATTGAAGCAGATTGTCCACGTCAATTGTAGGTTATCGTAGACATTGTCTATTTTCCTCAAGGTCATCACATTGCCTAAAACTAAAGGCCCTAGTGTTCAAGGCCATGGTCACCAATCAATTCTCTGGCTGAGTGTTAATTGGTCACGCCCCTCAGGAAGCTCTGTCTCAATCATTGTTGTCTATGCATGTTTCAAGGTCATCAAGCAATTCTTGGAAGTTTACTATGTCATGCCCCCCAGCAAAGTGCCCTTACACCTCTGATAAAAGAACAAAAGCGATCCATTGTTCTGGTCGAGTTACAGAAATAGATTGTTATCTAGCTACCCCCCCCCCCCACCTCAATTCTAAGAAATCAATATTTAAGAACAAAGACGATGCATTGTTCAAGCCGACGCTTCAAAGTCTATGCTTACAATTTTCAAGGTCACATGAGAAATGAACAAAGACGATCCATTGTTCCGTTATAACTTCTAAAAATAGATTGTTATCTAAATACATCTCAATTCTGAGAAATCAACTTTCAAGAACAAAGGCAATCCATTGTTCAAGACGACGCTTCAAGTCTATACTTACAAATTTTCAAGGTCACCTTTGATAAAAGAACAAAGGCGATTCATTGTTTTTGGCTGAGTCATAGCTACAAATTCTGAGAAATCAACTTTCAAGAACAAAGACGATCCATTGTTTAAACTGATTCTTCAAGGTCATCTAACAAGTAAAATATTTTTATAAAACATAATTTATTAACCACAATATTCATCTATATATACAGATAAAAATCGATTTAAGTAAATATACATATTATGGGAAGTGACAGTCACTTAACATTTTGTAATACCTTTGCTGGATTATATCTATTTTATTTATCATTTGTTTTTCACATTCAATTTCCTTTAACTGATTTTCGTTTAATGTGGTCCACGCCACATCATCATCTTTCCTAATAGGTATTTTCAGATCTGAGATACTTTTACTTTGAGACATTGTTCGAGACTTATTACAAACCTAAGCAAGCCCTAAAGTATTATTGTTGTATATGCTAAGCATGCTTCAAGGTCATCAAGCAATGTTTACTTTGGTCACGCCCCCCAGCAAAGTGTCCTCAAGTGGTTTTGTTCCCCAAATACAGATAGACGTTTCCTAAAACAGGTAGCCGTTTCCCAAAACAGATAGCTGTCTCAACAGGTAGCCGTTCCCCCCCCCAAGGTCACACCTCTGAGAAAAGGACAAAGGCGATTCATTGTTCCGACCGAGTTATAAAAATTGATTGTTGTCTAGATACCCCTCAATTCTGAGAAATCAATTTTCAAGAACAAAGGAGAGCCATTGTTCAAACCGACGCTTCAAAGTCTATGCTTACAAATTTCAAGGTGACACCTCTTATAAAAGAACAAAGGCGATCCATTGTTCTGGTTGAGTTATAATTTCTAAAAATAGTTTGTTATCGAGCTACCCCCACCGTTTCAGGTTTGAGAAATCAACTTTCAAGAACAAAGGCGATCCATTGTTCAAGGCGATGCTTTAAGGACATATAAGTCGCAGTGTGTTAAGATCAGTCGGTTAGTAAGTTGTTAAACATGGAATTAGCAGGGTTAAACCAAAGAACCTATTGTATGTGACCTAGAGATATCGAAAAAATATAAAGTTATTAATGTCACAGTAATCAATACGAAGTATGGTGAACGTATAGTATTAGAAACAGAGGAGTTTAAATGTGTTTTACCTCAGCGCTTTTACGAGTATTTCAAAGAAGAAGAAAATCGAATTGAGGAATTTAAAACGATGCTAAACACAAAGGATGTATCCATGAGTAGTCTGAGTGCTGTCGGAAAAACGATAAACAACATTTAGTGCATCCAACCATTTCGGAAATAGTGTTTAGTCGTAGTGCAGTTGTGAAAAAGTCATGCAAGCAGCAATAAAATCACTCCTGGAACGATGTTTACTGCGGGATACTTCATACCGCTGTAGTAACAATATGATGATTAAAAAATAAAGACTGTTGTGAATATGGTGTTATTTTTCAAGTTAAAGAGACGTAGACTTCACCAGCTACCTCCATCATTTGCTTTAAATTTCAAGGTCACACCATATTAAAATTTGTCAGGGTATTTTGAACACCCTGTATACGTAGTGGGTAATTTTGTTTGTAGTTTTATTCACTTAGTTAGATTCCGTATATTCTTTTTTTTTGTTTAAGAGCTTACTGTAGATAATGAATGTTTTGCTTGAATGGGTCACGCTGTATGTAAAGGAATTTTAGGAATGTGTAATGTGCGTTAAGGAATTAATTATGATAGGATCACGATTTTCTAGCGATTTACCGTCAAATTTTTGCTGTTGAGTTGAGTTTTATGAATGAATTTGTTTTACAGGTGTGGCGACCTTTAGGGATGGTGTGTGGCGAGCTTTAGTTTTTTTGTTTGTGAATTATTATTGCGTAATTTAGATTGTTTTCCGTGTTATTCCCCGTTTATTGAATGTTGAGTAGCGTTTATTTGTAAATAGTTGTATATAAGTTTAAATAAGGTTTATTTCGTTTGATTTCCTTAAAAATTATAGAAAGAATGTAGATTTATATGTGTTTGATATCGGTCTGGAGACATAAAGTCGCTTAATTATAGTGGTTCAGATTAATATTGAGTATGCTGGTTTTGAATCATAGAGGTAGAATGTGGGACTAACAGCTTGTACTTAAATGAAAATATAGGGATATTTTGCACGTTGATTCTGCTGACGTTTAAAATTTTGAAATCTGCTCCTTCCGTTTTTTAATTGGTGGAACTAAATTAAATGAGTTTTTTTTTGAGTGGTGGGATTCAAAATCCAAGATGGATTTTTGGATATAATTTGCATGATTCTGAAACTGACCGCGCTCTCGAGTAGTAGTACGGTGACGCTTGTTGTTACGCTTTAAGGGGTGGTTTAGAACGTTGATATATATGGACCTTTTGGTGTTTAACGAACGAACTTTGTGTCGTAAGGGTAGTTAACTCTGAAGAAAACCTGTGAAGGGATTTTAAGTAAAACTGTTCAATCACCAAAGGATTATACCTAGTGCCGATTTCGATTTTACGTAATCAAGTACCTAGAGATCATCGTCGTGTTATATTAGTGCTTCGGTGAACTCATTGGTTTATATCGCTTTTGCGGATTTTAAAATTAACGTTCTTGAAGTGCCACTTAATTGCCGTGCAAAGCGTGTTGAAATATAAAGAAACTTTCGCAGTATACTAAAATTATAGTTATTTAAATAAAATTAATAACCTTTTGGATTGTTAGTGTAAATAAAACTATTTGAAAGATAAAAATTAACAAGCAAGTTGAGCGCACAAATTATTATTTTAAAAGAAGTTTTTAATCAATGCAGTAACATTTTACCGAGATTAAATCAAGGAATCGTTTGTGTACAAAAGAATATTAGTCAATATTTTCATTCATCATTTGTCAGAGCAGGGAGATTCCATTTCCGTTATAGCTGTAACCGATCACCTGGTTCGTTTTCAATTGTTGTAACACAGAGGAGGTGTTAATCTAGACATTAAGGGGTAATATAATATTGTGTTTTTTTTTTAATATTTTCAAGATTTCTTGTGTGTATACCTCGAATTGTTTATTTGTTGTTGAAGGTTTGAAAGCGGAGTCGTATATCTTTTAAATTAATTTGTTGCTTTGGTTTAGTTATTGTAATTAATCATAACTCTGACGCTCCGCCTTCACACTTTTTATTTTAGTAGTAAAGGGCAATTGACCCTATAGTAGTGTGGTTTTAATCCACGTATATATATATATATATATATATATATATATATATATATATATATATATATCTATAGATTAAAATCTAGAACGGCGTTACGCAGGATTCTGGCCAGACATTCTGTCGCCTTTTAAGCCTTTGCATTTTTTTGTTTATACGCATTATCGTATGGTTATATTTATCTTATTTTTTTATTTTATTATAGCTTTGTTAGGTTTTATAAATTTGTTTTAATTCTGTGAAAACCCTTTTGTGTTACATAAAAGTTTTTTTTTGAAAATTGCAAGTTTACCAGTAATTTAGAAGCGTAAAATTTTAACGTAACGAAGTGACAGTTTTTTTTATTGAGTAATTGCGTTAATTAATTCATTTAGAGTGCATTCAACAAAGGTTTTTTTTGTTTTGTTTTGATTATTATATAATGCCTAATTATTTACACTGAGGTGTAGTAACGTAACTTTATTGAGTGTTTATCACGCTTTTATTTGACAGGCGTGTAGTGCTATTTTGAAGCCCTATTTCAGGTGGTTTGCTGAGTTGCTGTCCAGCACACCTGGGATTGATTGCGGATAGGTAAGCGTATGTTTTTTGTATGTTTAGACACGCTATGTACTCGTAATTTTGGCACGACGACCCTTATCTTGACTACCAAACATTCTGGCGCCCTTAACCGAACCGATTACGTCTTCATCCCCTATTTTGACTTACGTACGATTTACTATTCTGGATGTGCAAAATTCATAAACATCATACCCATACCCATACGCTGGCTAGTCGGGGCAAAAAGGCCAATTTTATTTGTAATCCCGTTCTACCACCCGTTTATACCGTTACAAATTCAGAGAAATAATTTTCAAGGTCCCAATCCTGTCCGATCCTGTCCGATCTTATCCACATTTTAACCCCGAATGCAACTGGTGCATCTATATAGGGAGAATGCAATCATGATGAATAATTTTACGGTAAACCTGAAGTGCTGTGAAGAGCAAGTTATAAATAGATGTCTGACACTTGCATAAACTTTTGCGTCGAATTGTGCGGTTTAATTAAACTACACATGCGTTCTTGTGCATTTAAAATTCTGAAATTGTGTTCCCAGCGATTTTGAAAATTGTGCATATGTTTTGCGAGTACTCATAAGTAGTTACGGGGTCACGCTACAGAGACGATGATTGTAATAGTTGATGTACAGGGCAAAACATGTATTTACACCCAAAGGGCTAGCAATATACAATGGAAATCAAGCTGCCCATTTTGTGTTCAAACCACCATTTCCTTGGCACGTCTTAGACGTAGAATTTCAACAAGCCATCTGGTTAATCAATAATCATCACTGCATCAAATGGGGATCTGGATATACCCCTACACATCTCTTTCCACATATACTTCGTGAACTAATATCGGTAACGTTAAAGGGCGAGAAAAAGCCGATGACAGTCAGTTATAGAAATTGAAGAGCAACCAGCTTTACCCAAGATGAAAACAACTTGTTTCTTTGATATACACACCCCTTGCGCTTTGACGAATGTACACTTTTTATACAATAACTATGTAAGACAATATCAGTAAAAGGTTTATGAAATGTGTGTGCTAATAGGGGTTACAAGTAAAGGGGAAAAGTTTGTAATATTTACAATAAAATGCAATTATATATTATTTCATGTAAAAGCCCTCTGTTGCAAACTATTTCTATGGTTATACCCCACCCTATCCGTCTAGGGAATCAAATCAAATTTTAGCATTCCTTGGAGGTAAAATTCTTGGAAATAGCAAATAAACGTTCCTTTCTAACAATAGAATCAGTACGTGGAAACAAGAGGGTTGTTGTCTATGCTAAATGTATATCAAGGTTCCTGTATTGGCTAAATACTATGCTTACAGTATCTGGTTGTGTGGTTGGAAATTTTTAAGGCCTCTAAGCAATTTAATTGTCAAGACCATATGAGTTAACCTACAGGCTATCCCGATCGTACCCGACCTCATCCGATCGAAATGTAGTCGAGTCAAGGTGTTAAATCAACCTGCAGGACCAATTCTAAACGCGTCATGGAAACAAGAAGAATGATGGGGTTGTTGTCTATGCTAATATCAAGGTTGACTAAATTGTAATAAAAAGATTATGCTTACGTGGGCTCATGCTACGGTCCTAACCGCCAGGATGCTTCCCCAAGAACCGGATCTGGTGCCCAAAAACAGATAACCGTTTTCCAAAACAGGGGAGCCGTCACTCAACACAGGCTAAATTTAATTAGGTCAAAACCATTTATCTTAGAAATCTAAACATGGAATCTGGTCCTGAGGGGTTAAAGTTTTAGAAATCCCAATTCGTGGAAATAGGAAGGTTGCATCCAAGTACAATTTCATAGAAATCTGAAAGTAGGTCCTGATAGAACTAGTTTTATATTATAGAAAAAGGTAATCCGCTTAAATCACCTATTAGTGGAGTTGATCGGCCTATTTCCACAGTTTATGCTTTTTGAGCGCGACGTTTCGGAAGCGGACTCTGCTTCCGTCATCAGGCTTAGTCCTGAGAAGGACTGTTTTCGCACTTGAGTCGAATTCATTTGTTATATCTAATTTTTCTCAAGCATGACTCTCAGATTCGAACTTGGTACCTTTCACTTACTAGTCTGACACCTTTACCGCTGAGCCACTGAGTAATCCAATATATATTTGTTAGAACTTATATATATATTAAACTATTTTTCGTGGTTGCGCAAGTTTATTGCGCATGTTGCGCCACCTCTTGCGCAGGTGTATTGCGCTTAAGCTCTTCGCGCATTATTGGAATCCATATGGGTTTCATTTCTACACTAGCTTGGCTTATTGGATTTTTCTAGTGCGATGTATTGGCTTCTTTGAGTTTCCGACGAGTTGTATTCTCGTCCTTTGCCACTATCTGTATGTTATCCCATTGGATGCGGTGGTCTTCGTCCCAGACATGTTCAGCGATTCTTGATCTTTCTGTTTCGCCCTTGCGGACGTTGTTCTTGTGTTCCTGAGTTCTCACTTTGAGTGGTCTACTGCTCTCCTATGTATGCTCTGCCGCATTCGCATGGTAGGTTGTATACACAGTTCTTGGAATTCTGATCTTCATTGTATGGTTTGGTTTTGGTTAGTATTCCCTGAGCGTTCTGGTCGATTTGAAGGCAGTGCGTATCTTGTATTTGCTGCCTATCCTTCGTATTTTGTCTGAGGTACCTTGTATATATGGTATTATCGCTGTATATTTAGGTTCTTCTTTTTCGGTTATCCTTTCCCTGTTAAGGTTAGGTGTTAGATCGGGGTAGCCATTTTCTTTGAGTGTTCTAGCGATATTTTCTCTTTCTCTGTTCAGGTCCTCTTGTTTTGAGCATATTGTTTTGCTCTATCGTACAAGCATTTTGATACGCCTAACTTCACGTTTTGTGGTGATTGAGTTGTAGTGTAGGTACCTCCCTGTGTGGGTAGGTTTCCTGTATACACTTGTCGTAAAGTGTTGTCATTCCTGTGTACAAGTACATCCAGGAATGGCAGTTTTTGTTCGACTCAATTCCATTGTGAATTTGATGGTGGTGGCGGCTATTTAGATGATCTAGAATTCATCTAGCTTATGCTTGCCGTGTTGCCAAACTACGAAGGTATCGTCCACGTATCTAAGCCATATCCTTGGTTTCTCTGTGAATTCGGATATCGCTTGGTCTTCAAAGTCTTCCATATATATATTGCTCACTATGGGTGATAGTGGGAACCCATAGCCATCCCAAACTCTTGTTGGTAGAATTTGTCTTCTACCTGGAAATATGTAGTTCTAATGCATATTGTCAGAAGTTCCATTATTGTGTTTACCGAGAGTTGCGTGCGTTCGTCTAACGTTTCATCCTTTTCCAGCTTGTCCCTTATGATAGTTAGTGCCTTATCGGTAGGCAATTTGTGAATAGACTCACAATGTCGAAGCTACCAGTATTTCTTCGTGGTTTGGTTGGAAGTTTCTGATGGTTTCCACGAAGTGCTGCGTATTCTTGACCATAGATTCGGTTTTTCCCGATAAGGTGTGATGATACCTAGCAGATAGTGTGCTAATGGGTGACAAGGTGAATTTCTCGAGCTCACAATTGGTCTCAGAGGAATTCTTCCTTGTGGATCTTTGGTAGGCCGTACAGATGCGGAGGTTTGCTGTAGTGTGGTAAGTCTAGTTCTCTGGTAATCTGAGAACTCCCCTTATGTTTTGCCAGCGTCAGGTATATTCGTCTTCGATTGATGGTGTGGGGTCTTTCGGTATTTGTTTGTACTGCCCCCGTCTAGTAGTTCTTGGACCTTACTGTTGTAAGTGTCCATATCCATTACCACAGTCGCGTTTCCTTTGTCTGCCGGAGAACTTTGATCGTTGGGTCATTCTTAAGGAAATGACCGCTCTCCTTTCTAGGTTAGAGAGGTTAGGTTTAGTTCGCCTAGATGAATCCAGGACTGATCTAACCTTACTTCTGTATTCTTCGGCTTCTTCAGGATCTAATTTCATAGCTGTCGCTTCACAAATGTGCCTACCGATAAGGCACTAACTATCATAAGGGACAAGCTGGAAAAGGATGAAACGTTAGACGAACGCACGCAACTCTCGGTAAACACAATAATGGAACTTCTGACAATATGCATTAGAACTACATATTTCCAGGTAGAAGACAAATTCTACCAACAAGAGTTTGGGATGGCTATGGGTTCCCCACTATCACCCATAGTGAGCAATATATATATGGAAGACTTTGAAGACCAAGCGATATCCGAATTCACAGAGAAACCAAGGATATGGCTTAGATACGTGGACGATACCTTCGTAGTTTGGCAACACGGCAAGCATAAGCTAGATGAATTCCTAGATCATCTAAATAGCCGCGCACCCACCATCAAATTCACAATGGAATTGAGTCGGAATAAAACTGCCATTCCTGGATGTACTTGTACACAGGAATGACAACACTTTCACGACAAGTGTATACAGGAAACCTACCCACACAGGAGGTACCTACACTACAACTCCAATCACCACAAAACGTGAAGTTAGGCGTAGCAAAATGCTTGTACGATAGAGCAAAAACAATATGCTCAAAACAAGAGGACCTGAACAGAGAAAAGAAAATATCGCTAGAACACTCAAAGAAAATGGCTACCCTGATCTAACACCTAACCTTAACAGGAAAGGGTAACCGAAAAGAAGAACCTAAATATACAGCGATAATACCATATATACAAGGTACCTCAGACAAAATACGAAGGATAGGCAGCAAATACAAGATACGCACTGCCTTCAAATCGACCAGAACGCTCAGGGAATACTAACCAAAACCAAACCATACAATGAAGATCAGAATTCCAAGAACTGTGTATACAACCTACCATGCGAATGCGGCAGAGCATACATAGGAGAGAGTAGACCACTCAAAGTGAGAACTCAGGAACACAAGAACAACGTCCGCAAGGGCGAAACAGAAAGATCAAGAATCGCTGAACATGTCTGGAACGAAGACCACCGCATCCAATGGGATAACATACAGATAGTGGCAAAGGACGAGAATACAACTCGTCGGAAACTCAAAGAAGCCACATTCATCGCACTAGCAGAAACCCAATAAAAGCTAGTGTAGAAATGAAACCCATATGGATTCCAATAATGCGCGAAGAGCTTAAGCAATACACCTGCGCAAGAGGTTACGGCGCAACATGCGCAATAAACTTCTGCGCAACCACGAAAAATAGTTTAATATATATATAAAGTTCTAACAAATATATATTGGATTACTCAGTGGCTCAGCGGTAAAGGTGTCAGACTAGTAAGTGAAAGGTACCAAGTTCGAATCTGAGAGTAGTCAAGTGCTTGAGAAAAATTAGATATAACAAATGAATTCGACTCAAGTGCGAAAACAGTCCTTCTCAGGACTAAGCCTGATGACGGAAGCAGAGTCCGCTTCCGAAACGTCGCGCTAAAAAGCATAAACTGAAATAGGCCGATCAACTCCACTAATAGGAAACCACAGTTACAAAACATTATAATACAGAATTAAATCACCTACTTTGGAGGTATTTTTATGTCAAGTACTGATAGTAGTTTTTTAAATCCTTAAATTATCTACTTTTAGTAAAGGGTAGCTTTTCCAATAGTTATAGGTACTGTGTCAACGAGGTTTATCATCCTGGGTGCTTTAGATAAATTCTAAGAGAAAAATGATGTTTGATGAACTTAGAATTCTGCGCCGCTTTTAGAAGAAGAATGACTTTTTATGTTTGAAAAAAGCTGAATAAAAAGTAGTGTTAAACCATGATTGAGTGTTAGTTTAAAAGTCCTCATTGTGTTAAATACTAAGCATTCGCTTAAGTAGCCGACATGGTTCATACACGTGACCATGTGCTACATGTGTAGAAAAACTGGAAAACCTCATAAGTAGACGGTAACAATCGAACCCATTACCTCGAATGCTAAACAGGTTATGTCACCACTACGCTACCAGCTCGGTGATGCCTTCATATGCCTCCTGTTTCAATTCTGTTTTATTATCAGTAAGAAGTTATGTGATGATACGCTCGTTACCGATATAAACGAATTTAATGCGGTTAAAATCTACCGTGGAAAATGGTGGTTTGAACACAAAAGGGCAGCTGCAGCGCTGAGTTCGAGTTCTGCAAATTTAGGTAAATATACTTTAAATAATTTCCTCAATTTGATTTTTGTTTCTTAGCATTACCACCCCAAATTTGGTCAAGGAGGAAACGTGGCAGGTGTAGTGCATCAAAATGTGCTATAACGTTTAAGTGTTTTTTAGCAGTAGCGGTATACGTTTTATGTGTGGTAAAAACAGTTGTGAAGTGCTTTGGCTAGGGTGCGTCAAAATAAATACACTAAATGTGCTAAAAAGTGTATCTATTTTTAACTAGTGTTCGTTTTTGCGGGAGCAGGATGGATGAACAATACATATGCATGGAAATTGTTTCGGGGCATGTGTTCAAAGTGCTGGGTAAGATGTTGAAGTCGATAGTATAGGAAAAGGTTTAATGAAATACCCATTCACTGTAAACAACTAAAACTGGTAAATTCAGTTTTCAAAATCTTACTTTCAATTTTATATTAAGTGCAATTTTTATATGTTTGAAGTGAATTATTAGCTTTACAAATGGTAATATACTTTTGCCCGAATACAATACAAATTAATGGGGAGGGTGTTTGATTTCTCAAATGTTGCTGAATATAACATATTTTCTTTAAAATTAAAATAAACTATTACTAAAGAAAACCCAATAACACTTAGACATGCACATCACACATCCTTTCATTTGTATCATTCCGAACTAATATTAATCATATAATTAATTATTAATTAATAAAAATAATAATAATTATAGTCCCCTTTGTGTGCTAAAATTGCAGTAGGAAAGCATCCTCTTAAGACTACTAAAATTCATTAATTTGTATCATTCCTCATTCCGAATTCATATAATTAATAACTGATTAATAATAAATTGATAATATAATTCCTATTAACTATAATCCCCCTGTAAGTAACCGATCATTGAAAGATGATTGAATAGGTGGCTATGCTATATTACCTATTTTAAAAGCGTTCCTTGATTGTTTCAGTCTTATGAGATAACATTTTAGTAATGATAAGTTGCTTTCAAGCTTAAGAATATTTTCATTCTTTTCAACTACCCTATTATTAATACATCATTCAACTAACCTAATCATGCAGGTAGGACAATGTATGTCTTAGTTACTGTCCTGGTATGCTTTTGGTGCCTTAGTTACTTACCGATAATGTAATACAGGGTGTCCGGTGAGGAACTGAAATGGTATTTTCTTGTCAATTTAGTAAAAAGTCATAACATAGGTCTGAGTCGCAATAGTTAAGATAAAGTTTAAAGTTTATAAATGATCACAGATTTTTTCAAAAGTAATATTATTAGTCAACTGGAAAAACAAAACCGAAACAATCTGTCATTTATTTGTTGAAACACAGAAGAAAAGGTTTGGTGATTTGAATCTCCTGTTAAATTTCGTTCATATTCTAACGAGTCTCGCATTTCCATCAAAATCCATAAATGTAAATGATGTCAGCATACTCTTCGTTAGAAAATTGAAAAGGCATTTTAAATTTAAATTACACTTAATTTACTACAATCCACTTTGTCATTATTAGAACACAAACGAATAAATGACAGATTGTTTCGGTTTTGTTTTCCAGTTGACTAATATCAATTACTTTTGAAAAATATGTGATCATTTATAAACTTTAAACGCTTGTATCTGGGTAACATTATGAATCAGACCTATGTTTATGGGACTTTTTTACTTAAATTGACCCAAGGAACATACCATTTCAGTTTGTACAGTTCCTCACCGGACACCCTGTATATAGAATTTTACTTGTTATTGAAATAAAATATCCTGAAAAATAAAACTTTTATTTATCACATCTGCTACATGCAAAAATTTGTAAAAAGTAGATATACTAGGTGGGATCATAAAATTAAGAGAAAGATTTTGAACACTTAATTTACCAGTTTTAAGTAACAGTTCATGTAAATAACACAGGAAAATCAACAGGTTTTACCTAAGCAAGTGTCACACAGATCACGCTAAATGTTTACTGTTGATGTAGTAAAGGTGATATCAACGTAAGGTCAAAGAAACGTATGTTTACAATCAGAGTTATGGTAGATAAAGAGCTGTACTTTGTGTTTTAGTAAAGGAATGCAATTTATGTGTATAACAAAATTCTTGGAAATGCTTATTCTAGATTTATCCTAACCACATACATATCTCTAGACCATAAATAAAATTTCACAACCTTTTTACTTATAAAATGGGAATTAAATGAGATGTAATAATAATTCTAATCACTTTGAAAATACCTTTATAAGTAGAAATAAACTTAGTTCAAAAGAAAATATGTTTATATATGTAGAGGTTAATTATGTTTTTTAATAAGCTTGCAGGTAAAAATACATACACAGCCATTTAAAAGTATATACAATGTGGCACACATTGTATATACACATTATGTGTCCCAAATTCGCTTCTCTATAAAGTGATCTCGGCTCCTGTTATACTTACGGCAAAGGTTAAATGGGGAAAGTTTTAGAGGAAGCTTAGAGCATTCGATATCCGGTTTCAGATTTACGATCGGTCAATTGGTTTTGAAAATATCGGCGAAAAACCGAAAATGGCGGATTTTGTTTTTCGCCAGTAAATCCTAAATGGTTAATTTGACAGCTGTTACAATGTGAGATTATTCGGACAATTTTTTAAGACGAATAAGATGGCGTGTATGACATGTCACAATTGTCTTTTGTTATCCCACAATCTGCCTCAACTTTCATTTTTCTTATTGGCCGCCATATTGGATTTTTCGATTTTTGGAAAGAGCGCAATATTTCCAGTTTAGTGATCTCTCACAAGTGCATAAAAGATTAGAGTTTCATCGAAATATCACACTTTCTAAAGTTAGGTCTTATTTATTATTATTAGTAGGACATGATTTATTTGTCAGTAAAATTGGGTTTCATTTTTCCATATAATGGCTGACTTTGACGTTAAATAATTCAAAGTAGTGTTTTCATAAGTAGTACGCTTTTCTGTCATTAAAATCATAAACGTGACACACAAATTGTAAAAGCCTGCTAAAAATGGCCGGTATTCCCTATTCAAATGAAGAAAAGTTTGACATGTTAGCGCTTTACTTGCAGTCAAACAGAAACGCCGACATTACCTCAGCGAGGTATTTGGAGATGTACCGCGAACGACGGCAGCCTCATAAAATCCACTTCAGAAAAATTGTAATTAATTTAATTAACTATGGGGCCTTCGAACAACCTAAAACCGGATACAATATTGATAATGAAAATCGTGACAGAAACATTTTACAAGCTGTCAACGAAAACCCCGTGCATCGGTAAGAACGGTAGAACGGGAAATTCGTGTGTCAAAATCAACGGTACAAAAAGTGTTAAAAAATAATAACTACTATCCATACACACCCACAATAGTTCAAGGACTAAGACGAATGCGCTTCTGCGAGTGGTATACTAGAATGTGTAAAGAAAATCCCGATTTTGTTAATCATGCCTTGTGGTCTGATGAGAGTAGGTTTACAAATTGTGGAGTTTTTAATAAGCACATTTATCATTGGGCTGTAGAAAACCCTCACGAAGTGGCAGAGAGACGTCTACAGACCAGATTTGGAAGTAACGTTTGGTGTGGAATTATTGGTAATTTAATCTAACTTACCTATTTTAATTGGGCACCTATGTATTATAAATTATTAATCATTGCAGGAAATCGACTTATAGGACCATTTTTGTTTGACTATAACTTCAACGGACAGAGGTACCTAGAGCTTTTGCGAAACCAGGTTGTGCCGGCTTTACGAGCTACTCTCACCGGATGCATACATTTAGCAATAGTGTTAACGGAAATACACTTGCTAGGGTTGTACGAAAAACAGTCACCAATTGTCAAAAATGTCTCGATGTAAATGGACGTCATTTTGAAAATCTGTAAATTAATTGTAATTGTAATTTTATTGTAGGTTGTTCAAAGGTTCAAGTATTAATTAAATTAATGACACACTCATGGCTGGGAATTTGTCCCAAAACATTTGTCTTGTTGAGAGGTCGTTATTTAATTTCATGTTTTATTGAAAATTCAAAGAATTTTATACATTATTTATTAATGTTATTTTGCGACAAATAAATCATGGACTACTAATAATAAATAAGACCTAACTTTAGAAAGTGTGATATTACGATGAAACTCTAATTTTTTATGCAGTTGTGAGACATCACTAAACTGGAAATATTGCGCTCTTTCAAAAAATCGAAAAATCCAATACGGCGCCAATAAGAAATATGAAAGCTGAGGCAGATTGTGGGATAACAAAAGACGATTGTGACATGTCAGATACGCCATCTTATTCGTCTTAAAAAAGTGTCCGAATAATCTCACATTGTGACAGCTGTCAAATTAACCATTTCGTATTTACTGGCGAAAAACGAAATCCGCCATTTTCGTTTTTTCGCCGATATTTTCAAAACCAATTGACCGATCGTAAATTTGAAACCGGATATCGAATGCTCTAAGCTTCCTCTAAAACTTTCCCCATTTAACCTTTGCCGTAAGTATAACAGAAGCCGAGATCCCTTTATAGAGAAGCGAATTTGAGACGCATTGTATGTTATACTTCTAGGTTTTCTAGTGTAGTTAACAGTTGCTGAGTTGTTTGTTTGCTCAGTCTAATGTCTTGCTGCTTAGCAATTGTGAGATACTTATAACAACATTTTACACACCCTTTGCACAGTTCTGTAAAATGATTCTAGTTTTCCAAACTACTCATAAACACACCCTTTGTGTTTAGCAGCGTCTTAAATTTTCTTCTTCTTTAAAATACTTGTAAAAGCGCTAAGGTAATATGCATTTAAACTTATCCGTTTCCAACATTATACTTCCCAACATTTCATGCTTTACTACACTATTTTTACATATTGCTAATACACAGCTTCATCAGTTTTGTTTTCAGTATATAACACCCCAAATCGAGTTTTACTTCTTTTACTTGCTTTATTAACGTCTCCAACCTCTTCTTTCGCTCCTCCACACTTATTGCTTTTTCTGTACTTTCTCTTTCTGCCTTACGTACTACTAGTTTCGTCATTGCTGCTAATCAAGAGTATACTGATCCTTGCACACACAATGAGGACTTTTAAACCCAAACACTCAATCATGGTTTCCAACACTACTTTTTATTCCAGCCTTTTTCGAACATAAAAAGTCATTCTTCTTCTCAAAAGCGTCGCAGAATTCTAAGTTCACCAAAACGTCATTTTTCTCGGGTTCAGAATTTATCTAAAGCACCCCTGGATGATAAGCCTCGTTGACTCAGTATCCATCACTATTAGAAAAGCTGCCCTTTACCCCTAAAAGTAGGTGATTTAAGGGGATTTATAGAAACTACCCCCTATCAGTACCTTGACCCATAAAAAATACCCCTAAAGTAGGTGATTTAAGCGGATTAGCTTTTTCTATAATATAAAAACTAGTTCTATCAGGACCTACTTTCAGATTTCTAAGAACTGTACTTGGATGCAACCTTTCTATGCAGATGCAATAAACTTTAACCCCTCGCGACCTGATTCTATGTTTAGATTTCTAGGATAAATGGTTTTGGCCTAGTTCAATTTAGCCTCAGCTATTTGGCTCTGGAGGGGAAACGGTTACCTGTGTTGAGTGACGGCTCCCCCGTTTTGGGAAACGGTTATCTGTCTTTGGGCACCGGATCCGGTTCTTGGGGAAACTACCTCATCCTAGCGGTTAGGACCATAGTATGAGTCCACGTAAGCATAATCTTTTTATTACAATTTAGTCAAGAAGCTTGATATTAGCATAGACAACAACCCCATCATTCTTCTTGTTTCCATGAACTGATTCTATTGTTAGAATTGAGCAATGGAAACGCTTATTTACTATTTCCAAGGAATGCTAAACTTGTTGACCTAGATGGATAGGGTGGGGTGTTTATATCTAAATTGTGATCACAAAAACTTTATTTTTAGTAAACGCTATACATTAGATAAGTATGTTGATAGTGCAATATTTCCATACAGTGTTATGTGAATTAATATTATACTTAGCATTTATAACATCTTGAATGTACTTTAATTGAATAACGCAATTCGATGCATAAGTTTCCCTTAGATGGGAACATCCTGTATATTATGTCAATTAGGCTCATTTTTCCTATTCCGACGATAAATATGAAATGATTCTAGTTAAATCATGTTTATATATGGCTGGGGACAATGCTGTTTGTTGTTCTTTTCAGACTGCACCCAGACTACTCATGAAAACATCTTTTGTTTATGTAAAAGAGCGCTATATTTTCACAACAACAATCATTAAGGTTTTATTTTTAATTATACATCTTTTTCTAATCGAGAAAATATAATTAGTAACTGACTACTGCCCTTCATATTCCTCTTCTTCCCCCTTTTCATTTTCACTGGTATCCCCACCTTCCCACTCCTTCAAATTTAGAGTGAACTTTTCTAGTTGTGCCGCACTTAACTTTTGTATTAAACAAGTCAAACAATATCGACCCTTTAAATACGTTTCACAATATTTTTACACGATTTTCATATTTCTTTGCAAGTGCATGACAGTCCTCTTCCGTATAAAAGCGTCCTAAACCATATACTGCCTCATGATTAGCATCAAATGCCAATGTCGTCAATTGTTGGAGTAAACGTTCCACGGCTGTATGTGTATCTACCGCTTTGGTCCATGATTCAGCAGCGCAGTACATCCACATATTGAATCAATTTTATTTGCACATTACTGCTTAAATGCTTAACCACTTTTACATCTACCCCCCTTCCCTTGCTGATGACCTAATTTCTATTTTTATATTTTACTTGAAGAGCATTTAGCTAATATAAGACCCATTTAACCTTGACCTATTTTTTAGCATAGATAACAATCTATCATTCCATGAACTATGATTCCACTGCAGGTGACCTTGAAAATTAATTTCTAGAAATTGTAATAACTTCTAGGACCTATACAAAAGTCATTGATTAGGAATCCTTATTGATTATTGATTAGGAATTGATTTCTATGAATACCCTGCATGTGACCTTGAAAATTGATACCAGTAAATTTTGACCTTGACTCCATTTAGCCATAAAGCTACTTTAGCATAGCAAACAATATGTTTGAATTGTAATATGATACCCCTGCAGGTGACCTTGAAAATTGATTTGTACGAATTTACACATGGCTCTGACTACTAAATTCTAAGAATTGTTTGGTGACCTTGAAAATATCTCGTCAAAAGGGCGTTACCTTGCAAAATTTCAAAAGATGACTCACACGTTCAATGAACTTGGGAATTGATTTCCAAGAATACGCGACTTGGATTAGGAATGCTACTAAATCTAACCTTGAACATTTCTCTACACATGGTCTCAACCAGAAAAAATATAATCCTTCACACCTTGAAAAGTCTATTTGAATGCTCCATGCAGGTAATTTCTAGGAATTATCACCCTGATCCGACCAGAATTGCTTGAGCAACGGATGGTCTTTATCCATTTCTCAGAGGTGTGACATTGAAGAATATGCATAGAAAGTATACGTGACCTTGACCTAATGCACTTGCGTGTTTTTCTTAATAAATTACTAAGTGGATCACTATACGTGGTCTTGAAGAATATAAGCATGCAATGTGTGTACGCAGTGGCCTTGAAAACGAGAAGGTGGATCCTATAGTATACGTGACTTTGAAGAACATCCTCCTATATACATTTACCAGCCATATATCGGGATACCCCAGTAGGTTGATTTCTAGGACTTATGACCTTGAAAATTGATAGCAATACATTTTAACCATTGACAATCTATTTGATAGCCCTACAGGTGGTCGGGTAAGGTTGGATAAATTCGGATCACCTTTAACCCTGAAAATAGATTTCTCGGAATTGACCTTGAAATTTGGGTTTACGTAACTGTATAATTAAAAGATTTTAATTTGTGTTTTTGCATATAAGTGTAAGAGACGTAGGTTTGTAATAAGTCACGAACAATGTCTCAAAGTAAAAGGATCTCAGATCCTGATATGAAGGCTTTAAGGAAAGCTGAATGTATGGCTAGCAAACATTATAATGAAGCGATGAAAATACCTATTAGGAAAGATGATGATGTATCGTGGATCACATTAAACGAAAATCAGTTGAAGGAAATTGAATGTGAAAAACAAATAATAAATAGATATGATCCAGCAAAGGTATTACAAAGTGTTAAGTACATCAAACTTCCCATAATATGTATATTTACTTATATAGATTTTTTTTCTGTATATATAGATGAATATTGGGGTTAATAAATTATAAGTTTTATAAAAAATATTTTACTTGTTAGATGACCTTGAAGCATCAGTCTGAACAATGGATCGCCTTTATTCTTGAAAGTTGATTTCTCAGAATTTCAGAAGCTATGACTCAGCCAAAACAATGAATCGCCTTTGTTCTTTTATCAGAGGTGTGACCTTGAAAATTATAAGCATAGACCTTGAAGTATCGGCTTGAACAATGGCTCTCCTTTGTTCTTGAAAATTGTTTTCTCAGAATTGAGGTGTATTTAGATAACAATCTATTTTATAACTCGACCAGAACAATGAATCGCCTTTGTTCTTTTCTCAAAAGTGTGACCGTGAAAATTGTAAGCATAGACTTTGAAGCGTCGGCCTGAACAATGGACCCCCTTTGTTCTAGAAAATTGATTTCCTAGAATTGAGCCTGAAATGGATGGGATAGCTGGATAACAATCTATTTTTAGGAATCATGACAGAATAATGAATCGCTTTTGTTCTTTTCTCATAGGTGTGACCTTGAAATGGGGGGGAAACGGTTACCTGTGTTCCGAAACAATAAATTACACATTTTAGTTAAGTTACAGTTTTATTTTCTTTTATTAACATTATATTGCATTTTTTTATTATTTATCTTGATTAAACGCCTGTTTCAGTTTAGTTGTGTTGTAAAACTGTATATAAGAACTCACCCCACTATGACTCAGTAAAGCCGCGAGTATACAAATTGATTTTTATTATATCCCCTTAAAAAGAAGGGTGGTATATCTTTATCTTAATTTAATTCTAATTAACACCTCAAAGGTTTAATATTGTCGTCGAAAACATAAATTTGACAAATATTCGTAATGTGAATTTTGGTATAGTAATCAGAATAAAAAACCTTTTAATTTAAAATTCTAAATATCCTAATATTAAAAAAAGAAAGAAAAACACAGCTTCTAAGGAATTTCCTTCATCATGGACGTTAGCAAATGTTTAACTTTGTGTTTACTTGCCAAACTCATCTGGTTTGGGTTAAGTGATACGCTCATCAAGTGGGGTTCTAGTTTCCTTGATTAAAAACGAATACGTATCGCAGTTGATGGCTTCCTTTCAAAAGAAGTTGGCATTAACGCGGGCGTGCCATAGGGGCCGGTGATCGCTATTACAACCTTTCTGCTGTGCATAAATGACCCTATTTCTTTAACAAACAACTCAAATCTACTGCTTTGTTAACGACAGCACTCCTCATTGCAGTGCATTTCAGACTACTTACAGTGGTAAACCATCTCTATCTTAAATCAAGATATTAAAGCTGAAATGGCAATTGCAAATAAACAAAGACATGCAACGTATCGTTGACAAAATTAAGTGTTGCCTTGAATCCACCAAAAAGATCGATCACCGACGAAAAGGGCTTAGGCTTACAAAGGACACGTCAGGTTATCAGTCCCTTATTGAGTTCTTTTCGGAATAAATATATGAATTTCTTCGTAATGGCGAGACGTAAGCTACTTAGTTTTTAACGTTAATTTAAAACCTTTAAGAATAAGAAAATATTGATTTCTTTTGATTTTGATTTCCTGTAGTAATTAACCCCCTCTTTACGTAAATAATTAAATTTCCTAAATACATAAAGAGTGTTAAGGAGTTCATTACTAGACATCAGATTACATTTTTTCGAACGAAAAAAGAATATTTGAGTATTTACTCGTCTTTTATTACTAATTATCTAATTCACAGAGGTTAAAAGCACGCCAGGAAGCTTTACACACACACAGCACGCACGCACGCACGCACGCACGCACGCACGCACGCACGCACACACGCACACACGCACACACACACACACACACACACACACACACACACACACACACACACACACACACACACACACACACACACACACACACACACACACACACACAAAGGTTAATTTTAAATATCATTGTTTGAATAAAATTTTCTCACAATTAAGTACGTTACATAACCAAGGACATCCTCTTTAGACATCTGTATTTACGTAATCATTTTATATAAAATTGGAAAGTGATTCACTTCTAAATATTTTGTTTGTTTCAAAATTAATGGCTTCTTCAATGCAAATTAAATATGAATTTTCCCCCACTTTGAAGGATAACAATGACAAAATATGTACATATAAATATAAAATTTAAATATGTACTTGAAAATATAGTCTTGTAAGTGGAGTTCGCACCCTTGGCTTTTTGTTAAGCCTCAATTGTGGGAATATCGTTTTAAGTATGTATTTAAATTTTTACTATTATATTATATTATATATATATATATATATACAGGGTGTGCCATTTAAAAAAATGAAGATAGAGCATTTTCAAGTTTACGGTATTGAATTAATTTTTGTGATCACCGTGTATATTGAAATCCAATTTTGACAATAGATTAAAGTAAGCTCATGTATGAATAAATTCTATACCAAAGATTATTTTTTTATCTTTAAAAATAACTAAGATACGCCTACTTGAATTACTACATGAAAATGTCAGTTTTTAGTTAACTTTGCAAATATCTCAAAAACTGTAAGATTTAGCTTGTAAGTAATTATTATAAAAAAGATATATATTATTTATTATAAGGAGAATCGAAAAATAAAATAATATATACGGTGTTCTATTTAACAATCAAAAGTTCTATATTGTACCGCTTTATATTACACCCTGTAGAAACCAAACTATTTTTAGATTATGCAGCTTATAAAAATAGACAACTTTCGTATTTAAACTTATTTTCTAAGTTTAATGGCTAAGGAGCTATCGACCGAATACGCACTAATGGGACACCCTGTATATATATATATATATATATATATATATATATATATAAACAGAAAAGTAAGAAGAAAATTTAACTTCTTGGTGGGGTTACAGTCAAATGGCCTTAAAAAGAAGCACTACTCTTTGTTAAGACGTCAAGATTTCGATATTTATTTATATCTTCATCAGGACAGTTACTAACAATTAACAATACAGATAGTGACATAAAACAGTGAAATGTAAATAGTACTTACACGTGAGGTTAATATGCTAAGTTGCATATTAATCAGCATTAAACAAAGAACAATTAGTAGACACATTAAAAATTAGCTCTTGACTACTTGGGAAAAAAGTATATAACATATGAATTCGACTCAAGTGCGAAAACAGTCCTTCTCAGGATTAAGCCTGATGTCGGAAGCAGATTCCTCTTCCTAAACGACGCGCTTAAAAAGCATTAACTGTGGAAATAGGCCAATCAACTCAACTAATATGAAACCACAGTTACAAAACACATAATACAGAATTGTGTAAGATGTCATAATTAAAATATTTTACATACAAGATCTACCTTAGCGGAAACACCTGTGTCAAAAAGAACTCTAGATTTATAAACAAGCCTGAACGTCATAAATCGTTATTGAAAATGGAAAAAATGATAATTAAAATATTTTACATGCAAGATCTGTTTTATCGGATGCACCTCTGTCAAAAACGACTTTAGATTTATAAACAAGCCTGAACGTCATAAGTCGTTGAAAATAGAAAAAATACGTGGGGACAAAGAAGCAAGCCGACTTTCATTTCGAACACAGATTTCATCCCGTAAGGCTACTATAGTACGTGTTTTATTTTATCCAAGGCTCATCATTATCATTACATGGCATAATAATATCACGCTAAAAATACGTTTTACGGTTAGATTAGTAAAAGCGCATGTACAATGTTAAATTAGTAGGAATGCCTATACAATAACAAATATAACGAAGCTTGAAATCAGGATTCTATATTATTTCACATACAAGGTTTGTCTTATCAGAAATATATCTGTCAAAAAAGGGTATTAGATTTATAAACAAGTTAAGTATGCCGGCCACACAAATTTCATGATTTACCGGTAAGTGGCCCTCACGCTATCTCATAAGGCAATTTTACATGTAAGGCCTCTCTTGTCATAAATACCTCTGGCAAAAAGGCCTTAGATTTATACTTAATGGAGTAAGGATTAAAAACAAAATAACGAACAATTAACTCGTATTGAAAAAGCACCTTGACAGGAGAAACATATGGTTTTTGTTGCTTACTCTCACGCCACATTCACTTTCCGCGCTTGGTGTATAAATGGACAATACAAAGTACTTAACGATTTCCAACAATATAGAGTAATTGTTTTCTGGTTTTCTCAGTTATGTAACCACAACAACAACCTTTTACTATTTAAATACCTACATATGGTTTTAGTACACGTATAGTGTTAGGTTAGACACGCACAAAGACAAAAATTTTTCGGTTATGTCAATACACGTACAATGTTAGGCGTAATGAGATAAGGAAGGAATCAGTAATTAATTTAATTTGAATTAAAATAGCTTCAGACGCTCCGGCCTGATCATAGAAGAAAGGAAATTTTCAAAAAACCCCACCGCGATCGCGCCGACGTTATGTAGGTAGTCCGCGTGGGCTTTCCGTTATCTTTATCGTTATTTCTGCGTTATTGCAAAGATCGAAGTTGCAGTTAGTAAAGGGTATGAGGTAAAATAGTAGTTATAAATTGCTTAATCAAATTTACTTCAATAGCTACTTGCTCTGACATTAAATTTGAAAGTGTATTTAAATTTTGGCCGCCGAAGCTGAATTAGATGGGGGGAGGTGCTCGTATTTATTGAAGATCATTTCATTAATCACCAATCATTGGTGAAATAGCTGTGTTTGTAAACCTTTGCCTGCTTCCTAAACCGTCCTTCCGCTCGGATTAACTTTGCTTTAGCCGTTGATCTCTGGAATTGTCCTCCACTGAAGTACCTGGAGCAGTCCGTTTGGAAGTGCCGAGGTTCATAGTTGGCCCAAAGACAACCTGAACTGTAGCGTATCTTTGGGTGGCGACCTCTGGAACCGGAAGCTGTCCTCCGTGTGCCGCCCAGGAGTTCAGCAATTAAAATATAATACTGTAACTTATAAACCAAATAAATAAATGTTTTCTCCAAACGAGTATCCGTTTTCTTGTATTGGTGGAACCGACTGCAAGCTTCACTTGCAGACCACTATTCAATGACGGGTGCGCTGCATACATGAAACTTTTCTTACCGTTTGGTTTTATAATTAAATGATAACTTTTCTATTAAAATAATTGGGGGGCCAATAATCTCACATTAAGGATTTTCAATTGAATTATACCGCGCTGTCTAGGTCACCACTCTGTATATGAAATAACCGCAACTTTAGTTAATGATAGATCTAAAGAGGGCATTTGGCAAAGTATAAAATAAACGTTTAGGTGAGACCTCTTCAGTTGCGGAATTATCCAGTTTGATCCACCTTAGTTACATATAAGAAGGATTTTTGGATCAGACCCTTTGGACCTGTTTCAGGTTTGAGAAACTATGGTCCCAAAACAGTGCATTGATGCTCAATAAGTTAACATGCATTTTCTTGGATCATATGGATTTTGGCTAAGAGATTTCAGTATCGTTACTAATTCGCCAATTTCATTGGAAACGCGTCTCAAAGCACTGACTCGTTGCCCACTAGGTGAGTTCTACGCGTTTTTTCACTTAGTTTTTATGTTGAAATTGCTACTTTCGGTAAAATTTCGTTGGAAAAAAGCTTTGCATGTTTGTCCAATAACTGAATTTAATACATTTTCTTTAACCATAATGATTTTGACCAAGGATGTCATAATCGTCATTTATGCACTAATTTAGTTGGAAAATTTAACCATTTTTCGTCTCCATATGATTTTTAACCGAGATATCCAAATTGTTATTTACGCGCGAGTTTCATTGGAGTACGTCTTAAAGCGTTGCATCGTTGCCCAAGAAATGAATTTAATGAATTTTCGTCAACCACATAGATAAAAAATATTGACGTGAGTTAGCAGTTGTGTTTATTACCGTTTTTATTTACTCGATGCTTTGCTGTTTTACAATCCAAATGTACAAGAAATAAAAATAAATTATGTTATTTTACTTGTGTTTACGTTTTGATTTACAAGTACTGTAAAAAATGATCATATAATACTATTTTAAAAATTTGTAAAAATAAAATTTTTTTAACTGACAAGCGTTTATTAATTATGAAAATAAAACAAAAAAATCGTATAATAATTCCATAACGTTAAGTAATTGAACCAAAGTAATTAAGTACATTCTTTTGGAGAAAGTCACACATTTTACAATGCCAAGATGATTCCTGATCATTTAATTAAAATTTAAAGTAAGTAGCATTTTAGTTTAACAAAAAGCACTATCTTGATTGTTGATTCATGCGTTAATTCTTTCCAATAGTAAGATTTCGCATTGTATTCACCACCCTTTATTTATTAACAAATGACAGGTTGTAAGCAACATTAAAATCGAATATACTATTGCTTTATTGAAGTGAGATACGAAGCTGAATTATACAGTGCGATCATCATTGTTTGACCGTGCCGCTCCTAGAACAGTACTACTGTTCCGCATCCTAAAAATGAAAATTGTGCTATGTCCAGTGGCGTAAATGCAGATATTAAAATAAATACTACCATAAATGACAAAAACTTTGATGAATGACGAATTGCGTAGTATGTAGACGTACAAAAACTTCAATACATAATTGTAATTTAGTCTTTCTTAAGACTAAAGGGAAATTGATATAAGGTATGTAAAAATTTGGTTAAAAATTATCATTTATTATTTTTAATTGATATTACAGATTTTCTGGATTTCCAAGGCGTATTTCTGGTGTATTAAACCAATACATGGTATTTACTCGTCAAATTCAAGTTTTGTAAGTGCTTTTATATACTAAAAGTAATGTTTAAAACAAATTTTGCTTTTTAACCTCAATTTGGTTACGAGAGTTTAGAGAGTAAAAACTGTTTAGATGAGCGTTTAATGATCTTTTTGTTTATATTGACATGAGTGGTTTGAAATAGGCAATAATGTATGAATTTTGTTGTCAGGTTGAAAATGAATAATCGAAAGGTAATTCATAGCCAAGGGCGGAAAATTATCTACAATGTGTACCAATTTATGAAAAAAGAAAAAGAAGGAACGATGACAATGCCATTGACCTTCGTCTCCCTTTGTACCACTCTGAATTAAATCCCATTGAAAAATCGGATAGCAGTGAGGAATGTGACATTTCAAATGGAAGGTGTTAAGCAATTGGCAATGAAGAATTTAAAAATTACAGCTGAGAACTGAAGAAAGTGTGTGAATATGTGAGATGAATATTTAAAAAAAGGAGTGATATTGGATGATGTTACCTTTACAAATGACATTAAAACATTTAAATGAATTTTTAAAATGAATTTGTCATTAATCAGAAAACAATGTATGATATATTTGTTAAATAATATTAGTGAAAACAAATTACATGTATGACTGGTTAGTTTATTATAAATGCATACATTCAATATATTCAGCACAAGTCAGGTACACCATTTTTGCTGACCACCTTTGAATGTACACTGGTGAACATCACAAATACATTATAATGGAAAAAAAGAACTTATTTAACTTAATACTAGATATCACTTTTGCATTGCATTCTAATTTCTGAACAAAAACTTATTTCAGATTATATACCACTGATTTAGTCCTTCTCATATGGAACTAGTCACCATGTCTACTTTATGACGTACCTATTGTTTTTTAAGATAACTAAAATCTGTATATATTGATCTAAAGCACAGCAAATAATGAATTAATAATGCATTGTTTTTTTAGATCTCAAACGTGCATGTAATTTTCCCTTGCAAACACTACCATGCGCATGAAAACGACCAACAATTCTTCGAATGTGTCGGCATAAAACATCATCATCTAATTCGATGTTCTGAAAGTGATGTTGATATTCTTCAACACATAATCGTACTGAATACTTCCAGTTTCCATCTACATCTTTTTCGCCGTTTCGGAAATAAGCTTCCAAAATAAACTTGTCTTGTTCCACAGTAAAAGGCATTATAACCTAAAAAAATTTATTTACGAAAAAGGCATAAAATACACGAATAAATTTACCTTGAAAGTCCTGGTTAATTTATTAATGAGTTTTGAAAAAAACTATTTTATTGTAATACAAATGTAGATAAAGGAATAATTGAAAAAGTAAAAATCTATGTACGTTTATGAAATGTCAATCGAAGATGAAATAAATATTTGTGCCTAATTTCACTAGTAACTTGGAATAAACTTTTGATAAAAATTCTGTAAAAAGCAGTTTTTTTTCGGTCATTCATTGTTGATATCCCGGTACTTATCTTAGAAGAATATGCACGTTTTCCAAAACACCTATGGTTTGACCTTTTTTTTTTGTTTGCCTATAAATGTGCTAAGACAGAAATTTCTCCACATAATATTGAAATGACAATACCATGTGTATTTTTCATACCATAATTAGAGATAGTTTTGATATTTTAAAAATAATTATTAACAAAGATCTCTGGACAGAAAGAACATTATCGTTAGAAATTTTGTAAAGCTGATCAATCACGTAACCTACGTATTCTACTATACATTGATAAAATGTTTAATTAAAACAAAACCTAAAAGAAGTTTAGAGAAAAAATAGCCTTAGTTTAATAGATTCAAGTTCAAAATTTTAAATTGATTTGACATACAGAAAATATCTGGTGTGGAAAAACACACAAACTTACAACCTACAAAATGGAAATTAAAAGAAATGAAAATTTTAATAACGTTTTTTGAGATAATTATACAACCTCTTTTATAATAAGTTCATTCCGAAGGTAGGTAGATGCTAACAAAAAAAATTCCAAAGCCGCCCGCTGCTACAAAAATATCGATAATACAGTTTAAGAATTTTCACTCGTAATGCCACAAGAGGTTAAATTATTTCCGGAAATTTTGTCGGGCTCATGAATATTTTGAAGACGAGAGATAATTTTATAAAAATATTCATAAGCGAGAAAAAATTTCCGGATTTAATTTAACCTCGCGTGGTATTCGGTAAGAAAATTTTACACCAAATTGTGTTTAAAATAATTTAAGAAGAAAGGAGGTGGCAGAAGAATACAAAAAACACCTTAATTATTTAAGTGGTATGTACAGGCTGTCCCATTTTCGTATGTTTTACGGGGTATCTCGCTTATTTTTTAGGTTAGAACCTTTCGGTTTTCACGACACTGTGCTATTTTTTAATGAAACCAAAGATGCACTAATCAAATTTGCCATAGCTATCTTAGTTTGTGTGCTACAGGGTGATTTTGGAAAAATTGCATTTTCAGTCATCCCCTGTAACTCTGTTATTGTCAGACATATTAAAAAGTAAAACTAATATTTGTAGATTTTTACGTAGAATCAGTGGCGTACTCATGTTTCTTTAGAGGTCACAGTTTTTGAGATATTGACAAACCTACTTTTTTGATGGGACACCCTATATATTTTTTTAAATCTTTTCCCTTGCCAAGAGCTTTTCAAAATATAGCATAGTCTATATTTATTTTTATAAATAACGTGACAAAATGATTTTTTCTGTAATTTACATTGATAAAAACAAAATAATTAATTAATCACAAATATTGTTCAAATTGCAGACCATTATGTCTCCTACAAGTTTCACAAAGTTTATAAATTCTTTTAATAGCATTTTCCAAAATAAATTATTGTCTTCGTAATTCTGCAAAAGCATCTTCCGTTGCAATTTTTAATTGTTGCATGTTGGCATATTGCCTTGAATAAATTTTATTCTTTAAATATCCCCACAAAAAAATCCAAAACCGAGAGATCCGGTGATCGTGGTGGCCATCGAACAGGTCCATTTGTTCCAATCCATCTCCTGGGAAAACGTTCATTTAGCCAGTTCTGCATTATTCTAGCATTGTGGGCTTGAGCCCCATCCTGCTGGAAGAATATATCGTTCAGTTGATCCAGTGGAATATCTTCTAAAATGTTCATAGTTTTTTCTTGTAGAAATTGTAAGTACCCATTAGAGCTTAGGTTTTCTTCATAAATCTTGTAAACTACTTTTCGGTTAAAAATAAAGCAGGAGACATTAAATCCGAACCTGCCTTGACGCTCGCTAGGAAAAATCACGTGGGTGTTTTCTTGACTTCAAAACCGCGAGTTGTGTCTATTAAGAATTCCCGAACTTGTGAAATGTGCCTCGTCTAACCAAATTATTTTTTTTTCAAAATTATTGTCCTGAGTTTTCATATTTATGAACCAATTGCAGAACTCCAATCTACGTTCAGCATCACCAGGGTGCAGATGATGAACAAGTTTATGCTTGAAGGGTTTGAATTTATGTTTTTTTAAATCCTTTGCACTGTTGTTTTAGACACACCGGTCCGTTTATCTATTTTTCTGCAAAGGGTTTCAGGAGTGGCTTGAACAACTGCTAAAACGTTGATCTCTGATTCCTCGTTCTCTTTGTTGTAAACTCGGGGTCGAGGTTTGTCAAAACATCCATGTTGGCAAAGATTAAATTTTAATTTTGAAATATTCTTCTGTCGGTGTCGTCTTTCGGGATATCTATATGACAAAAAGGTATATAAAATAAATACAAATTCTAAGGTAAAGATTAACTGACCTGTTCAGATAGAGTTCTAAGGCCTGGTCTGCGTTTTCATTAGATAATATGAAGCAGGTATTCATATCATATTTCTGAAAGTTTTCAAATTTTTGGTGTCGAGCCATATTAAAAAGTAATTAAACAACAACAACAACAACAACAACAACAACAAGAACGATAACAATAAACAAAAACAACGAATAACAATAAATATCAGCACTAAATTTGGGAAAATGTAACTAGGAATAATTTGAGAGAAGCAGAAACTTCAAAAATCAAATACCCAAGTAATGGCAGAACGTTAATTATTTTGTTTTTTGCGTTACCATGGTTACCTACGGCTATCCACTATTATCAATGTAAATTATAGAAAAAAATCATTTTGTCACATTATTTATAAAAATAAATATAGAATATGCTATGTTTTTGAAAAACTCTTGGCAAGGGGAGAAAGACTTTAAAAAAATATATAGGGTGTCCCATAAAAAAAATAGGTTGTCAATATCTCAAAAACTGTGACCTCTAAAGAAAATCTGAGTACACCACTGGATTCTACGTAAAAAAATCTACAAATATCAGTTTTTACTTCTTTAATATATCTGACAATAACAGAGTTACAGGGGATGACTGAAAATGCAATTTTTCCACAATCACCCTGTAGCACACAACTAAGATGGCTATGGCAATTTGATTAATGCATCTTTGGTTTCATTAAAAATAGCACAGTGTCGCGAAAACCGCAAGGTTCTAACCTAAAAAATAAGCGAGATACCCCGTAAAACATACGAAAATGGGACAATCTGTACATACACATCAAAATTTTAGTTTACAAAAAAATTAAGTGCGTTTTTTGCAAAATATAAGCACGTGTAAGTAAAGAAATTGTCAACAAAATTATTCTGGCATTATGTCAATAAATTTCCACTATAATTTATTGTTAGCTACCTACCGTAGAGTGAAAAGTTTCCAATAAAATACATGCGTTGCAAAGGTGACGTGCCAAAAAAACTTATTATGATTGGTTAAAAAGCATTGGCGTGAAATTTTCATATATAATACCACTAATGCGTCCAAAATTATTCATAATCCGGGAAAAAGCGAGGTTGCATGGAAACTGCATGAGTTGGATTTCTCTGTTGGTTAAAAGTTATAAGAGCTCGACTTCCAAGGAGGAGGGCTTTTCTTTTAACCAACAGAGAAAACAAACGAATGCTGTTTCCTTGATGCACGCGTGATATTCAGTAGAATATTTCCAGAACAGAAATATATATATATATATATATATATATATATATAATGTTAAACTATTTTTTCTCTGTTTTGTGTTAATAGTAGATACTTACCTGTGTGAATTAATTTAATTTTACATTTTCGTTTATTTGAAAATGACCAGTGTTTGCAACGTGTTTAACGTAACCAGTTTCCCTATTTTTTTTTTTCAATTTTACTAACTGTCGATTGTCTGATAGGTTTGTTAGGATATTTTGTATTAGATAAGTTACATACTTGTAGTTGCGTTCCGGTTCTATATCCACATCCAATCATAATTGATATGTCTTTTCGCTATCATTTTTAATGTGCTTACTGTATTCTTGATACTAAACTGCTCGACATATGAAGTGAATCAGTTTTTTTCCAAAGATTATTATGAAAGAACTTTCAAACCAAATAAAATCAGAAAAAAATTCCAAAACCAGTCGATTTTTATTTTTAAGTGTGCGGTTGGTCAGATTATTATTTTATTTTAGAGGTCATTTACGTAACGCTTAGAGGCGGGTATAGGGAAATATTAACAAAAGTTGCTTAGAATTTTATGCAAAATCCGAAAATGCAATAACATACAGGGTATTCAATTCGAATTTTCAAAGTTGCCTTAGGTTTCTGGTAGAAGTGGCAACGTTGCACTTTTGAAAATAGTTTTAAAAGATAGATCATAACCTATTATGTCTACATACTAAATTTGGAATAGTTGTCTTTTTCAGTTCGCTTGTATTTTTATAGAACAACAATAATCTTGAATCACCCTGTATACGTAACGCAAATACTCAAAACTATTGCTACGACTGATTAGATAATTAAAACACCTCCACTTTCCATTAAAGAAAAACATCAATGACGTCATCACGCTTACATAGGTAACCTCAAAAATAAATTAATAACCTGAACAACCGCGCGTCTAACAATAAAAATCGAGGGGTATCGGGATTTTTCTCTAAAGTTGCCGATTTATGAATTATTGAATTTATTCCATAATTTAGCCACTCACTGAGTGTATATATGGTGTCACGAAAAAAGGTCGCGGGCAATTGGTCGCGCGAAAAAATGTCGCGCACATCTGGTCGCGCGTCAAAACGCCGACGAAAAAAGGTCGCCGGCGAAAAAAGGGTGCGGGCAAATGGTCGCGCGAAAAAAGGGCGCGTAGGAATATATAGCTTTTGGTTTATACTTGAAAGGTAAACGACGAGCTGGTAATATAGTATAGATGTAGACCGTCCCACAACACTGTAAATATGTTCAAAATTGCATTCAACTTTCCTTCACACTTTATTCAGGATTAGGACTGGCAAGTAATAATTGGAGTGTTTAAAAGTTATTTTCAAAATTTTTGTTTTCATTTTATTTACTTTACAGTATACATTATATTACATTACATATATAAAAAGCAAAAAAAAAATTAATAAGAAAAAAAAAATTAAAAATGACAAAGACTATGTGAAAACCGACTTTACAGTATACATTATATTACATCACATATATAAAATGCAAAAAACAACAAACAAAATAAATAAAATGAAAACAAAAATTTTAAAACAACTTTTAAACACGCCAGCTATATTTTTATGCCTTATATATATATATATATATATATATATATATATATATATATATATACTATATATATATATATATATATATATATATATATATATATATATATATATATATATATTGAGATGATATTTATAATGCTAAATATCATAGTTAGTTAGATATTAGCTCAGAGAAAAAGTTACATTAAACATAATCAACGTAATGTAAATCTAAGTACAAATGTGATTATAGAACATGTTGTTAGCCAGTTAATTCAAATTTCACAAGTGTTAAATTATTATCATGGTTGAACAATATAATTTTCATGTTAATAGTTTAGAGTATCTTCGGAAGTGTAAAATAGGTGATTGATTCTATAAAATTCGTGTAATCCATATAAATAAGTAGATACTAGTCTGGTAACATAATATACTACTATTCTAAAACAAAAAGAAAATAAATTGTATCAATTAACATAGGAGGAGTAAACTATATGCTAAAGTGTATGAAAATAGGACAGATTTAATAAGATTCATTTAACCTATAAGTGAATAATGCAAAATTAAACAAATAATGTGTTAATAACTTACATATTAGTGTGTATAGAAATTGTTACAACTTAAATTAACATTATGGATGTAATTTAAGTGTAAAAATTGAGAAACCAGGTTATGTTGATTACGAATATTGATGTTGAGATGGAAGTTTTCAAAATAAACCATAAGTGTTTTAGAAACTGGTGTATCCCCATGTATTTTGGGTCGTGGAATCCATTTCTGTTTATAGTTTTCCTGTAGGAAGCAGAATAAGTTAGTTATAAGTAAATTAGTACACGAAAATTTTTATATTTGTTGAAATTTAGATAGTTTAAGAATTTTAAAAGGAAGTAGGACAAATGTGGTATCTATGGAAAGGAAATTTTGTGTAGAATTCAAAAATATTTTTGTAAGAAACTTATGTATAAAATTAGTAATTTACAAATTTCTGAAAAATGGTTAGTCAATCAGAATTAAGCTTTGTTATGTTTGTATAGATAAAATACTATAATAGGTTGTTAAGCAAGGAAAGTACAGGAAGTTGTTATATTTTTCTCATTATCTGTTAATTCCTCAAAGTGAGAACATGCCGTTCGGGTTGTACATGAATTCAAATTTAAAATTTAATGTGTGTTTCGTGTTATCTACAATAATGCAAGTATTAAACAAATGAAATTCTAAAATTGTTATATGTTAGGTTAACGTGAATATTTGTCCGAATGACGTGGTATCGTTAAACAGTTGAAAGTAAATCATGTAAATAAATTATTTCGATTAATATAAAATTATTATAACGAAATTGACATGGTGTTATCATTTTAATGGAATTAAAATTAAAAAGTTTCAATAAAATCGAATGCAGATAAAATTATTGTATTTTATGATACAACAACCTTAAATTAAATTATTATATTTAAAAATATAATAAACAAAATCAAAGTGCTTCTGAAAAGTATTGAATAAAATATTCATGTAGCATACCTATATATGCTTATGCTGTAGTTCTTCCACCGTTGGATCAATATTATTTTTAGAATTCGAATTACTTCTGATTTGGATATTGGAACATCAATATGGGAAATTGGGGCAGTTGAAAGAATGCAAACATAAATGTGAGTGTATGAATCTTATGTTTTTATTTGAGGTTACGTTGAATATTATTATTGTTTATCACCTATGTCCATGTGTGTAAAGGATTTAGGTAAATTATATACTGGTCTGGAAATAGTAAACCATTCATTAATTTTACAGTGATTCAAATATACCTTCGTTATTGTTTAGTCATGATAAAATATGTGCACAATCAATGATAATCGAATCCGCAGAACATGTTATATAATTACAGGTGATACAAGGTGTTTGTACTAATATTGAACTCTATCCCTTGGGATGCTAGTCGAGGCAATTTTATTAAACAAATTTAACATTAATCATCATAATAAATTAATGATGGCACAACGTGCTGAATATGTAATCAAATACATTATAATTTATTAATGCAAGTCATCTCAAAATATTTCATGGGACTTAAAGGTGGTGGTAATTATAATTATATTAATAAATATAAATTAAAACATGGCAAGAAATTTATGAATTTCACAGATGTCAATTTTAATAATTTTATTAAAATTACATCGTAATATATATAATTATATTATAGTAATATATTATAGTAATACCTGTAAATATTGAAGAAGGTCACGTAATTATCCTGAAATTAAACTAAATAACGTATACCTACCTGAATCGATAGCCTGCGCACATAACGGTGTCTGTAGAATCCCATTAGGATCCGATACAACGTTAGAAATTAATTTTATTCAACAACTCGATGTCCAACCAATTGTTAACGTTGAAATAAAAGAAAAACCTCAGGAATATTTTTCTGATTTGGACATACCTAATATAATTAGAACGCAACACTTAAATTTAGAAGAAAAAGCCGAAATTATATCACTTTGCAAAAGATATAAAAATATTTTCTATAATGAGAACTCAGATCTAACATTTACTAATGCAATCAAACACAAAATCAGAACTGTAGACAATGAAGCTGTATTTTCTAAATCTTATAGATACCTTTATAATCTCAAAACTGAAATTCAAAATCAGATACAAAAATTATTGGACTATAAAATTATTCAGCCAAGTATATCACCATACAGTTCCCCGATTTGGATAGTACCAAAAAAAATTGATGCTAGTGGTAAAAGAAAATGGAAAATAGATTACCGCAAATTAAACGAAAAAACAATAGAAGATAAATACCCTTTGCCAAGAATAGATGAAGTTTTAGAAAATTTAGGTAAATGCATGTATTTCTCTACCCTCGATTTAGCACAAGGTTTTCACCAGATAGAAATGGACAGAGAATCCATAGAAAAAACCGCTTTCACTGTAAATAATGGGCATTATGAGTATGTCAGAATGCCTTTTGGATTAAAGAACGTCCCTAGTACCTTCCAAAGAGTCATGGACAACGTTTTAAGAGATTACTTACATAAACTTTGTTTCGTTTACATGGATGAAGTAATTATCTTTTCAAAATCCTTACATGATCATATTATTCATTTAAAACAGATATTTAAAAAGTTCCAACAAAACAATCTAAAGGTCCAGATCGATAAATCTGAATTTTTATGCAAAGAAGTGGCTTTTTTTGGGTCACATTATTACTCCTGAAGGTATTAAACCTAATCCCTCGAAAATAGTAGCAATAAAAGATTATCCAATTCTAAAAACAACTAAAGAAATTAAAGCCTTCTTAGGCCTTATAGGTTATTATAGACGATTTATACAAAATTTTGCTAAAATAGTGCAACCTTTTACTAAATGTTTAAAGAAAGATTCAAAAACAGATACCAATAATGAAGATTATTTGCGAGCATTTTAACAATGTAAAGAATTAATGAGCAATTCCCCCGTATTAGCGTATCCAGATTTTGACAAACCTTTTCATATAACCACAAATGCTATAGGAGCTGTGCTATCACAAAACAATAAACCTATTTCATTCTACTCCCGAACTTTAAATAGTGCTGAACGTAATTATTCAACAATAGAAAAAGAATTATTAGCAATAGTAGAAAATACGAAACATTTTAGACCATCCGTTTATGGAAAACAATTCATAATAGAAACCGATCATAAACCTTTAATTTGGCTTTTTTCATTAAAAATTCCCAACTCTCGTTTAATCAAATGGCGACTTAAGCTTGAAGAATTTGATTACAAAATTTAATACAAAAAGGTAAAGGAATACATTACAGACGTTTTTAGAATAGAATTAAATGTAAGGAATCAAATGATGAACTCTCCTCTGTTTAATAATAATGAAGCAGAAATACCGAATGAAGGATTAATAGAAAAAAGATATTAACGCAGAAAACAAAGATTCAGATATTCAACACACTGCAAAGAGAATCTATATTTACTATGCCTATTTCCGTAAAACCAGAAATTACTTTATGAATAGAATTATCTTAAGATTAGGTGATCACTTTAATGTTAATCATGACAAACCTTTTTCAAAAAATAGTTATGTCATAACAATCAGACAAGGATCAGAACTAGAAAATTTAAGTCGAATGTTTAAACAAATAATTAATCCTCAAACGTTGTATGGAATTTATTTCAAATATAAAGAATTAGAATCAAAATTTTTAACTATGACCCATCAATTATTTAATAATAATGTAAAATTCGTCAAAAGTAATATTTTAATTAAAGATGTAGAAAATTCAGATACACAAAATAAAATTAAAGAAGATTATCATAATTCAAATCTTAACTGAATAATAGAAACGTATAACCATCAAGTTCACTATTATTTCGATATGAAGACAAAATCAATAAAATTAATTATGACGAAAGTTGTTTAATTAATAAATACGATAGAAACCGTATAAACTTCCATTCAGTTGTGCTAAAAGACCTTTGATGTTATACAATCGACACTTTTAGTTTTGAAGGAAATAAATTTAACGATAATCGATCTATTTTCAAGATATACTAAGCTTATTTCATAACAGATAGACAGGTATAACAATCCTAAATAAATTAAGACATTATTTTTCTCACCATAGTTACTAAAAGATAGTATGCGATGAAGGAAAAGAATTCAAAACAAAGTATTTCAAGAATTTGCAAACTTTTTGAATAGAATTACATTTACAACAATTATAAGGCTCAAACTCGCCGATTCCAATTATTGAAAAGATACGAGTACTGAAACCAAAAAAAATAATGATGATAAATATTATCAGCAATAACTATAGTATTATCGCTGTAGCTTTGTTGGTGACCGATTAGCGCTAATTTCAGAAATGACTATTTATAGTGTTGTCTTGCAACATATATATCAATGCTGAATACCTATGTAGAAATTTAAGTACTGACTTACAAATATTGAACCAACAGTTTGTAAGTAGAACTAATTGTCTAAACAAAGCTACAGAAAATACTATAATATAATCAATCAGTTCACTCTTCGACAGGTTACATTTACATTATTATATGCACTTATGAAAGCTTGAATGCACATGAAATAGACCTTGATAAAACTATTTATGAATTATATAATCAAACAAGAAAAGATGAAATATTACCATTTTATGAGCAATTGTCAATAAACAATTAGAAAAGCTCTAAAGATTAAAAACTAATGAAAACAGAAGAATTCTATCGTAATGAACCAGTAGCGTATTTTACCAGACAAAGAATACGAAAAACTGACCCGTATTATGACAAAGTCCATGTTACTTCTATGGCTAATAATAATAGACAAGTTAATATACACCAAAGAACAATCAAACGCACTATAAGAAAATTTTATTTGCAGGATACTCCTGATTGGCCAGATCCTGGGCCTTCAAACACAAATAGTTCCAAGTAATGGATCTTTCAATGAAAACCTAGGTTTAGTAAGAACTTTAAATCATTACCATAAATTTTATTTTTATTTTAATATTAGCGAATTAGGAACAAGTTATTACAAAATTTTATAGAATATAGTAATCCTAGAATCAAAAAACTATTTAAATCCAATAATACTAAATCAAATTAGTATGTTAAAAGAAAATTGTAGACTGATCGAAGATAAATTACAAAAATTCAAACATTGTCACCTTACCAAAGGAGCCTTAATAAATGTTTTAGGTACAGCTGTTAAATACATAACAGGTAATCCTGATAATAATAATTTAATAGAAATTAATAAAAATTTAGACACCTTGTTTAAAACCAAGACAAATTATTAAACATTACAGTTACTTCATTTGCTAATATATAACCAGATATTCTGATCATCAGAAAATACTGAATATAATATTAACTCAATAACAGCAATAAAAAACTTGAGCAACATTTTTGAAAAAATGAATGTACAGTCCCCAAATTCGAGGCAAGCATGGGGATCTCGCTTATTATAAGAGATAGGATATAGGTTTAAATTCGGCACTTTTGCTAAATTCGATGCCGAGTAATAATCTGAAAAGAAATTTGAGCTAACTCGAATGGATTTGGTTTATGCTCAAAAACTAAAATTTCGATTTTGTTTTCGCGTTTGGTCACCTTATTATTAGGAATTTTCAAAATTGATTAAACATTATTAAGGCACCTTTTACGCACAATACTAATACGGTATTAAAAATATTATGTGACGTTTCGTTTATTCTGAACCATCATCAGGTTTATTTTTTCTTATGGTTTGATGGACTGCGAACTAAAATAATGAGAAAAATACGAAGAACAAGATTCCGCCTTCTTGGATCCAGCAAGGAATAATTACAGTAGTTCTACTTATTTAATTTGTTAAACTCGTTAGAACATCCAAAAAAATATAAAAACATTTAAACAATTTAAAAAAAAAACATTAACAAACAACTCAAACAAGTATGTCTATGTAACACGGTCATAATAGCGACAACGCAAATTTATCGATAGGTAACAACAAAATAATTACACAGACAAACAAACAAAAATTATTATAATAAATGTTCGAACAAGTTTCCTCCTTCTTGAATACAGTAACGAATTCTTCTTCTACAATTGTTTACGCTTCTTTGAATGGTTCACCTGGGAATTTGACGAAGTTCATTAACAAACCTATTCTGGAGTTCTATATTTTGCGGTGGCGTCTTATAAATCATATTTTTTAAATAGCCCCAGAGGAAGTAATCTAAAGGGGTTAAATCTGGACTTCTTGCTGGCCACCTAAGTGGTCCCCTATTTCCCATCTATTCATCAGGAAATTCGCCGTTAAGATATTCACTTATAATCGCAGCATTATGAGGAGGAGCTACGTCCATTTGCCACCAGAGAGTCCATCTTTCGTTTAGTGGAACATCATCTAAAAGGTCTGATATTTCGTTTGTTAGAAATGCGAGGTAGCGTTGAGACGTTAGGATACCTTCGTAAATAATTAGCCCAAGGAGCCTATCCTTCCAGATTCCAACCCACACATTAAAGGACCGGTGGCCTTGTCCTCGTATTTGCCTGTTAATTCGTGGATTTTCAACGGACCAGTAGTGCTCGTTATTACGATTAAACATTCCATTAGTGGAAAAATTGCACTCATCCGTCCAAATTATTTGATTGAGAAAGTTGCGATTTTCCAGCATTTTGGTATTAAGTTGGTTACAAAAATCCAACCGTCTCATATCGTCCCCAGGCCGAAGAGTTTGACTAACGTGTAACTTAAATGGTTTATAACGGTGTTGTTTTAACACTCGCCAAACTGTCGTTTTTGGCACTTCAATAGTTTACTCTATTTCTCTGGTAGATATTGAAGGATTTTCTTGAACCTAAGATGGATAACATAAAGTCATAACTCTCCAAAAAAAAATGTCTGCCGAAATTAGCAGTGAAGTGAGTGGAAATTCTTATAATTAGTATAATACTAACAAATAGTACCTGATGTAATATTTCTTCTTCGGCATCTCTGTCTAGTCTGCTACCATATGCATTTCGAGGTTTCTGAAAACATCCAAATTCTCGCAAATTTTGGTCTAATTTAAAAATATCTCTGGTTTGGTTGCTGCTCTCCGGATATTCCTCTAAATATCTTTGTTCTGCTCTGACACTATTTCTATTGCAGCTATAAAATATCCTTATCATGTCTCGTTTTTCTGAATTTGAAAACTTGCAAATTTTAAAGCACTAACACGAAGGATCTTGCAGTTATTACCCTTTTTACAATTAGAAAATGACATGACAAAAGCCAACTCCTGAGTTTTGTTTGATTCATGGGTATCGTGATAATGTAATATTTAGTTTTTAATTTAAGAGCATTTTAGTTCGCAGTCGATCAAAACATGAAGTGTTATATATTGCTAAAATCAGCATTCTCCATCCAACGCCATAAAAATATGTCAACCCCGATAAGAAAAAATAAACCCGATGATGGTTCAGAATAAACAAAACGTCATATAATATTTTTAATACCGTATTAGTATTGTGCGTAAAAAGTTGCCTTAATAATGTTTAATCGAATTTTGAAAATTCCTAATAATAAGGTAGCCAAACGTGAAAAACAAAAATCGAAATTTTTAGTTTTTTGAGCATAAAACCAAATCAATTCGAGTTAGCTCAAATTTCTTTTCAGATTATTACTCGGCATCGAATTTAGCAAAAGTGCCGAATTTAAACCTATATCCTATCTCTTTTAATAAGCGAGATCCCCATGCTTGACCTCGAATTTGGGACAGCCTGTACAATATAATAATCTTTTATGCACAAATATTTTAAATATCCTCCAGAAGATAGAGAGAACATTAACTTTAGCTTTTTCAGAGATAACAAATATAGAGATAGTTTCTCATAAAGAAATTCTCAAAATAATAAACCACCTAAAACTAATTTATAGTAAAATTGAATTGATTGAATTAGATACCGTACACATTTTTAAAATATTAGAACTTTCAAGGTTCCAAATTATATCTGTACAAGATACGATCACATGTATTTTATACATACCTATACTAAACCCTCAACTTTACCAATATCATAGAATTTATCCTATACCCAGTCTACAAAATAAAGTTGTTACCACCATACCAGTATAATCTAAGAAATATAAATGAAGAACTATGGACCGATGCAAAATGTCAATCCATAGAAAAACAAACACTATATCTTCAAAAACCCCAAGTTAGTGAGTGCATCTTAAACAACGCAAATCAATGGGCATACGCTATAGTGAATAATGACTATAAACTTTTTCTCAATTAAAAACGGCAATATTCTAATCTCATGTAAAACAGTGTTCAAGTTGCAGAAGAGTATGGAAGATAGACTATTTTCTGTAATTAACAATGTTTTATTATCTACCGACAGTGAATGCAAATTAATAATTGAAAAACAAACATTTGTTAATACTTACAGTAATTTCAGTGTCAAACCAAATGTTGAAATTAATAATTATAAAACAGATAAAATTGTAAACATAAAACAAAAACATTTAGAGAATATAAGAGATCTTAGAGAAGATGCAAAATCATTAGAAAACAATATTAAATTAAAACCTATACATGCAGCCAACGATCTGTATCTTATTTATTACTTTTATCATTATTAGTATTACCATATTTGTATTTAGATATAAGATATTAAATTACATCACTGTCAAACGGCAAGCAATTCCAATTCCATTAGAGGACTTACCAAAGAAACATCCAATGAAGGAGGACGTTCTTTCTTAAGGGAGGAGGAATTATATTATAGTAATAATATATCAATATTGCATCATGTATTATTATTAAGAAATGTATCTAATGTTATTTTCCATATTATTAGATAAGGTATTAATAACTTTTACCACAACAAACTACTGAAATTATACAAATACCATTATCATGCATTGTTACTAAGAAATATTTTTATGTTATTTTCAATACTATCAAGACATAAATAAAATTATAAAAACGCTTGATAATTGATAGACTAGTTACATCTCATACTAACTATTAAGTTAGTGACTTCTCATTATAATTGTTTCTTAATAATAACGATATTTTAAAAATAAACGTTTTAAAAAACATAATTATATACATATATATATATATATATATATATATATATATATATATATATATATATATATTAAATAAGCTAATGAACAAAACTTATTTAATTATGTAAAAAGGTTACAAAATTTAATAAACGAACAAAATCTTTATTTAATTAATTAAAAATTTAAATTTAAAAACGACAAAACTTTTTAATTACGAAGCATGTAATAAGATTTAGAAAACGAACAATACTTGCGTTTAATTAAATGCCTGATTTTTCACTGTATTCTTCGGAACACTCTTTTCAATATTGCTATCAATGGTTTCTTACGAAATTTTACGAAATCGTTTTATTTTTACAATAAACTTAACTTAAACTTTTTACGTGGCTGTCAGTGTTTGACAAATGTGCCATTGCAGTTGAATTACCGCTGTACTTCATAACGTTCAATGGGATTATCGCTGTAATCCTAACGAAGTTGCATTGCTGTATAGGAGTAAATTATACATGATGGAAATATTCACTACTAATACCACAAGAGGTTAAATTATTTTCGGAAAAATTTTTTCGAGCTCGTGAATATTTTGAAGACGAGGGATAATTTTCTAAAAATAGTCATGAACAAGAAAAGACTTTTTTTAACCTCGCGTGGTGTTCGGTAAGAAGATTTTACACCAAATTGTTTTTAACATAATTTAAGAAGAAAGGAGGTGGCAGAAGTAGCAGTGTACAGGCTGTCCCAAATTCGAGGGCAAGCATGGGGATCTCGCTTATTATAAGAGCTAGGATATAGGTTTAAATTCGGCACTTTTGCTAAATTCGATACCCAGTAATAATCTGAAAAGAAATTTGAGCTAACTCGAATTGACTTGGTTTTATGCTCAAAAAACAAAAAATTTCGATTTTTGTTTTTCGCGTTTGGCTACCTTATTATTAGGAATTTTCAAAATTCGATTAAACATTGTTAAGGCAACTTTTTTACGCACAATACTAATACGGTATTAAAAATATTATGTGACGTTTCGTTTATTCTGAACCATCATCAGGTTTATTTTTTCTTATGGGGTTAAGATATATTTTATGTCGTTGGATGGAGAATGTTATGCTGATTTTAGCAATATATAACACTTCATGGTTTGATCGACTGAACTAAAATACTCTTAAATTAAAAACTAAATATTACATTATCACGATACCCATGAATCAAACAAAACTCAGGAGTTGGCTTTTGTCATGTCATTTTCTAATTGTAAAAGGGTAATAACTGCAAGATCCTTCGTGTTAGTGCTTTAAAATTTGCAAGTTTCTTTAGAATGTTTTCAAATTCAGAAAACGAGACATGATAAGGATATTTTATAGCTGCAATAGAAATAGTGTCAGAGCAGAACAAAGATATTTAGAGGATTATCCGGAGAGGCAGCATCCAAACCAGAGATATTTTTTAAAGTTAGACCAAAATTTGCGAGAATTTGGATGTTTTCAAAAACCACGAAATGCATATGGTAGCAGACTAGACAGAGATGCCGAAGAAGAAATATTACATCAGGTACTATTTGTTAGTATTATACTAATTATAAGAATTTCCACTCACTTCACTGCTAATTTCAGCAGACATTTTTTTTGGAGAGTTATGACTTTATGTTATCCATCTTAGGTTCAAGAAAATCCTTCAACATCTACCAGAGAAATATAGCAAACTATTGAAGTGCCAAACACGACAGTTTGGCGAGTGTTAAACAACACCGTTATAAACCATTTAAGTTACACGTTAGTCAAACTCTTCGGCCTGGGGACGATATGAGACGTTGGATTTTGTAACCAACTTAATACCAAAATGATGGAAAATCGCAACTTTCTCAATCAAATAATTTGGACGGATGAGTGCAATTTTTCCACTAATGGAATGTTTAATCGTAATAACGAGCACTACTGGTCCGTTGAAAATCCACGAATTAACAGGCAAATGCGAGGACAAGGCCACCGGTCCTTTAATGTGTTGGAATCTGGAAGGATATGCTCCTTGGGCCAATTATTTACGAAGGTATCCTAACGTCTCAACGCTACCTCGCATTTCTAACACACGAAATATCAGACCTTTTGGATGATGTTCCGCTAAACGAAAGATGGACTCTCTGGTGGCAAATGGACGGAGCTCCTCCTCATAATGCTGCGATAATAAGTGAATATCTTAACGGCGAATTTCCTAATAAATGGATGGGAAATAGGGGACCACTTAGGTGGCCAGCAAGAAGTCCAGATTTAACCCCTTTAGATTACTTCCTCTGGGGCTATTTAAAAAATATGATTTATAAGACGCCACCGCAAAATATAGAACTCCAGAATAGGGTTGTTAATGAACTTCGTCAAATTCCCAGGCGAACCATTCAAAGAAGCGTAAACAATTGTAGAAGAAGAATTCGTTACTGTATTCAAGAAGGAGGAAACTTGTTCGAACATTTATTATAATAATTTTTGTTTGTTTGTCTGTGTAATTATTTTGTTGTTACCTATCGATAAATTTGCGTTGTCGCTATTATGACCGTGTTACATAGACATACTTGTTTGAGTTGTTTGTTAATATTTTTTTTAAATTGTTTAAATGTTTTTATATTTTTTTGGATGTTCTAACGAGTTTAACAAATTAAATAAGTAGAACTACTGTAATTATTCCTTGCTGGATCCAAGAAGGCGGAATCTTGTTCTTCGTATTTTTCTCATTATTTTAGTTCGCAGTCGATCAAACCATAAAGTGTTATATATTGCTAAAATCAGCATAACATTCTCCATCCAACGACATAAAAATATATCTTAACCCCCATAAGAAAAAATAAACCTGATGATGGTTCAGAATAAACAAAACGTCACATAATATTTTTAATACCGTATTAGTATTGTGCGTAAAAAGGTGCCTTAATAATGTTTCATCGAATTTTGAAAATTCCTAATAATAAGGTGGCCAAACGCGAAAAACGAAAATCGAAATTTTTAGTTTTTCGAGCATAAAACCAAATCCATTCGAGTTAGCTCAAATTTATTTTTAGAATTTAGCAAAAGTGCCGAATTTAAACCTATATCCTATCTCTTATAATAAGCGAGATCCCCATGCTATCCCTCGAATTACTTATTAAACAAAAAACACACTAATTGCAATTATTCCGGTAAATTTCAGTTATTTGGCTTCATCCAGTGGCGTAGAATGTGTTGAAGTCACCACCTAAAACAAAAGAAAAGCGTATACCTCACTCCTTTTTTGCAAAAGATTGCGGTTTTGACTCATCTTATTTTGAAACTAAAATCATGCTTGATATTTTTTCGAATTAGCGCCCTTTTTAAGACAGTTGTATCAACACAAACGACGACAGAATTGATCGAAAAGCAAATTAAACAAGGGATTTCATTAAACGCATCAGAGGTTGCATTGCATCTAACATTTATTTAAATGTCTTGTACTAACAAAAATTAATTGTTGTATTCGAGAGCTGGTTGATATGCATTCGTGTTATGGTGCTACTAATTGCAATGCTCGTGCAGCTGCTCGATTGTATGGACAAGATTTCCAAACAGAAGACTCTCACATTATAACACCTTTAGAACTGTTCATCGTAACTTATTAAAGTATGGAAATTTAAAAGGAAGGAAAAATTCTGGACGGACTACACGTACGCAAGTTGAAACTAATGAAAACTTTTTAGATAGAGTTTATGAACAGCAATCAATAAGTACGCGAGTGTTAGGTTTAGAATGTGATGTGTCGCACATCAAGGCGTTTAAAGTTTTACGTGAACAAAATGTACACCCCTGCAAAAGTACATGCACTATCCTCATCGGAAGAATTTTTATGAATGGTTTTTAAATAAAAATGGACAAGATGCACGATTTGTTTGAAACTTTTTGACCACGGACGAGGGCGTTTTTTCTCAAAATGGAATGATAAACCATCATAATTCTCACAAATGTGCGTGTGTTCGTATGTGCGTGTGTGAGCGTGTGCGCGTGCGATTGTGTGAGAGGGCGCGTGAGTACGTCCATGCGTGCGTGTGCACCCACGATAACTCCAGAACGAAAACAAGTACGTACTTAAAAGTTTATATTTAAGATTGATTTCATTTCTCCTGGAGCTGACTGGATTTTGGAAGAAATTTAGCTGCAACGAGGGGGAGTTTATTAAGAGCTGATTTGATTTTATCAAATATTTCTAAAACAGCTGTAAATTCCAAAGATATAAAAACACCTTATACAGGGTGTATTTTAAAATCACCGACAAACAAAAACTGAACCAATGAGAGACGAGGGCGTGGCCCCGCCCCAGTGACGTCGGGCCAATGGGAAAGGAGTATGGGCCTCTCCCCTGACAAGATTATCAAGGGGCTGGCCCATCTCCTGACCAATAAGAGACGTCGCTGCATTCTTGGAAAGATACCAAGGGGGCTGTGTTGACCAATGAGAGACTTGTCGACTACCTTGAACGTGTACTTTATCCCCTGATGGCTTCTTGAGAATGGATCCTCGACGTCTTCCTATGGGGATATTGCATGCCGCGGGGCCATGCAGGTAAGTTCTTTGCTGGTGCTGAAGAAGAAGGGGTTACCTTCGTTTTTGTCTTCCGTTGCTGAAGAGACGTCGATTCGTCGTGAAATATAAACCCTGAAAAAGATTTGTTTGCTCGTCGCGAGAGTCGAACTCCGGAAAGCTCGCATGGTAAATATATATCATTGCCTCTCAGCTACCTAGCCCTGTTAGACATGTAATGCAGAATGCTGGATATATATAAATATTTATGCAAACGTCACACAGCTAATTTTACGGTTGGAAAATATAAATTTAATATAGAAAATCAATAAAAATAGAAACAGGTAAAATAATTTGAGTGTTAAACAATCAGGTAAAGTAAGAAACAAGCATAATATACATCATGGCAGTAATTATATCAAAAACTTTTTTATTATTGGTTTTATGGGAAAAAAAGTTATTCTTCATAAACAGTTCTACATGGTATAAAATCCAAAATGTAACCTTCAGTTATCAAAATTTCCAAGTCATATACGAGGTATAAAGAAATACGAATTTTGCTCAAGAGTAATGTACCTTTATTTTTGACAATACAGAGGAATGTTATAAAGAAAAGTTATTTAGAATTAAAATCTATTTTCAAATTATACTCTTAATATAAAATCTGCCAATTGAAAGAGGTAATCAATAATTACTATGACTTGGATGTGACTAGGTACATATTCTTGACCAGGTATCTATCTATAATAGTTTGAATTGTTGAAAAATTATTCTCTGAGCTATCTTCGTTTTAGACATGAAATGTTTAAGACGCTGTATCTATATAAGTATTCTAAACATGAAATAGAAACTCCGCGCGAGTCGTGCATATTGATAAACGAATTTGAATAATTTAACTGAACTAATAATGTGTATCCTAAACTCTTTCTCATTATAATCACATCGTAAACTCTCTGCGTGTGTAAAAGATATCTCGGAAAACAACTTTTTGGATTTTATTTTTAAATATAATGGCCGGGTAATTTTAAGCTTCACGTAAGGTAAGATGAATCATTAATTTTCGTTTTAATATTGATAAGAATTTGTTATAAATAGCGTAAATGTAATAACTCTGCAGCGGATAATTAATCTTGAATATTCACCTTTAACTTGTCATAATTACTTTGTAGCATTGTTTAGAAAAATTATTATCACTGCAAAATAACTTGTAAAGTGCAACGAATTTGTTAATAAATGTGATTAAAATAATCTCTACAGCAGGGTACTTATAATGTTTTGAATGTTAGAAAAAATAATAGAATTCCTCGCCATTAAAGATAGTATTCATATTAAGTATATAATTGATAACACAATCAGTTATAAGTAGCGGTGGTGATGACCCTATTCTTGACATTTACTTGATGAACTTCATGCATTATTAATTAAAAGTAAACAGAATATAACACCTCATTTTCAATTAAAATGTATATATGTAAAATTCCATTCTTTATAATTTAGTACTCAATTTGGCATATATTAAGTAAAATAACCTGTAAAGTGCAACGAGTTTGTTATTCAGCTAAAACAACCTGCAACATCCGGCGCGTGACGTATATAAGAGCAATGTAATATATGCCCTTGATCAGTCGTTATTACGCTTACAGCAGGTGAGCTTCAATATTACATTCAAAAAATAATAATTAAATAAGAGTATTAATAAATTGCAGGTTTCCTAACCATTCTTGATTTAATCATACATTACTTCCTGTTGCAGTTCGTTCGCAATTTTTAAAGGTAGAATGCTTACCATTTATACTAATCCATTTTAATGATTTATTTTTAGAAATGGCTTTAATTGAGAAAATTAATTCATCCCTAAAAATGATTGAACATTTTTATAAGCAGGTCAATACTCATGATGAGAATAAAATCAGCAAAATAACCAACATCATTAACAGATATTGTGAATAGAGCGATTACAATTTATTAATGATCCAGCAGAGTTAAGAAATTGAAAGCGAAATAGATGATAACGTTTCGAGATCTGGAACAACTAAAGATGATGATGAAGTCGTTAAATTTCATTTCTGCTGGATCAAAAATTTATCACGGTTAACGAAGAATCATAATAAATTATATCTGTGCGATAGATGCCTCCACTCTTCTAGTTCCCAAATTAAGCTAAGTAATCACGGGTTAGGTTGTAAGTTAATTAATAAATGTAGGATAGAGATGCCAAATCCAGGTTCGAATGTGTATTTTAAGAATTATGAGTTCAAGCAGAATGCGACATTTATTTTAATTTGAAACAATGCCTTCAAGCAGGACTTGAGCTTGGGAAAGATCATCGCGCGATTAGCTTCAACCAATTACATTAGCTCAAATCGTATGTATACGTTATATATATATATATATATATATATATATATATATATATATATATATATACAAGGTTGCGAGTAGAATCCACTAACTCTTTCTACAAAAAACTTGTACAATCTCTTAAACAACCCAAATTTCGGCAAAACCATGGAAAATGCTAGAAATCATAGAATTCGCCAACTTGTCACCAGGTGGAGTGATAGGTATGGAGCCAATTATTACATGTCCCAGTCAAATTTTCGCAGCAGGGATATATTTGATGAGGAATTGACGGATATCGAGTTATCTAAGGTGGAAATCTACTTTAATAAGCAACTATATGTGGGAATGGCTATTTTAGACATTTCTAAAACATTAATGTACGATTTGCACTATAATTTCATGCAACGTTAGTTTAGTGATGATTGCATGAAATTATTATATATGGATACCGATAGCCTGGTGTACGAGATGAAATGTGTGGATGCATACGCAACAACATTTCGCGTTTCGACACTTCTGCTTTTCCTGCAGACAACCCCTATAATATTCCAAGATGCAATGGTAAAGTAATTGGCTTGATGAAAGATGAAATAAGTGGAAGAATAATTAATGAATGGGTGGCTTTGGCATCTAAAATGTACAGCTTTAGACTTAAGGATTATGAGGTAAGGAAGTTAAAAGGTGCTAGGGATTATGTTGTAAGAGATAGGATTAGTTTTAATGATTGTTTAAAATGCCCAAGAAGCGTGGATATTACAAGCGTCTCTCAAAGCAGTATCGAAAATCCACCACGCTTATAGTATAGAACAGCGTAAAGTAGCTCTTAACAATCGCGATAACAAGAGGTATTTGCTGCCTAATGGTATCGATACACTGCCTTGGGGACATTGCAATATCCCCGCTACTATGGATTTAGGTTAAGAAATAACTTATTACTATTATTAGGTATTATCATCATCATCATCATTATTGCTATTATATTATAGGTTAAGAAAATTATATTATTGTTATTATTACTATTTATTGCATGAAAATGAATACATGTTATACAAAATCTGTTTTATTAATCCATGAATCATGCGATTTATCCATACCGAGCCAGCGAAATATAGTCACCAATTTTAAATTTTGCTGTCTCCATTACCTTAATATTATGAATCACAGGTAAATATGTTGATAAGTTACATCGTTAGGCTTGATTCTAATCGTGGAATGCACTTTATTATTATATTCAGATTTAACTTCTTGCACCACGTCTAACCACTTGTATTTACCTCTAAAGCTAAATCGTGCGTATAATGCATTTTTCAAAGTTCTTATAACCCTTTCAACAATGGCTGCCTTTTTAACACTATACGTTGAGTAATGATGTATTGCGTAATTCTTCATCAATCCTGCAAAATGTTTATTATAGAATTCGCGTCCTTGATCCGATTGGAAGTTATCCGGAGTTCTATCCTCCTTCAAAATAGAAGTCATCGCTCGACAAACTTCGTCGGCATTCTTCGACTTTAGAGGGCGTGTCCATAGATATTTAGAATAGCAGTCTATCACTGTTAGAATATACTTATGATTGCGGTTCTCTTTAGCATACGGAATAAATTCGGCTAAATCCGTCTGCCAGAGATCATCCCGATGTTTGACGATGGTTCGTTTCCTCACGAAATTCTTCCGCGCAGGCTTATGCAATTCTTCGACAACCGATAAGTTTAAAGACATTACTACTAGTGTAACTTATTCTCTATGTTATAAATATCCCTACTGAGGATGCTTATATCACCATATATACGATTCATTTTCTCCTCAAGTTTACGATCGCGCTCAGACAATAATTGTGCAATCGATAAAACGATATCACTCTTTATTTTAAGCTCTTGCACTTCCTCACACTTATCAACATAGTTTTGGTGGCCATATCCGCATCTAGGATTGGATCGATGACGTTGCAGACGCTTCTACCTTGCGTATCGTATTATCATCTTCGATAAATTTTAAATTTGTTTCATCTACGTATCTCCTAGTTGCAACATCATCTTCTAGGATGGGTTCAGAGACATTTTCAAGTCGTTTACTTTGCATATTGTAATTGTCATCCCAGATTAATTTGATATTTGTAGTTGCATGTTTTAAATGCGATAACGAATGTTTACCAAACTTATCGATGGACATTATTAAGCAATTATAGTTTCCACTTCGACACCGCCGCTTCGACGCGAGCTTAATACCGCCTTTACAATACGTTCCAACTAAAAATAACATGTGAAAATATTTTCACCATTATTACACATCATAAAAATACTTTTAGGTTTAAATCGTGTATTTTTAATTTATATTTTATGTAAATCTAAACGTTTCGATAACAATTACAAACTTATCTTTCTCTGTAAATGTTAAAATCTCAGACAAGGAACTTTCCCTGACTAACATTAAAATCTTTAAAAATGACTTGGGATGCTAGAACAAATTTATGAAATATAAAAAATATAAAAACCCAACCAAAATCCTGGTATCAATATAACAGTTCGATAAATGTACAATTTGTTACATTTCAAGTAAGTTCTTATATCTCTTACACTCGTAATCCTCATTTACAATATCTGCCAATCAACGGCTCAATAAACAAAGAAAAAAATTCTTACTGATACTGAAGTCTTATAAAATAAACATTAGCAAAGGTGTTTCCATTAAATCTGCGTTTAATGAAAAATGCAAATTAAGGGATTAAATACAATTGAAAATAATCTTTGATAAGTATCAGATTTCCGTTACTATTAAACACAGATAAAGCAAACAACGCTTTTTGCTAAATAATAATATAATGAGACTTAAGAAACAATTACAAATGAATTAAAATTCTTTGGTGTTTCTAATAACACACAATTCAAATATATGAAAGGGGGGATGATAATTTTGCAGAAATATGCAGGTTTCGATTTTGCATTTAGTAGTTCTTCGCGTGCCTTACGATGAATTAAATTGCGTTCGCAACAGGGAAAAATATGAACACAATGGATACCTGTATTGTTTCGATAAGTTAGTTGCTAATGGTACGAAAAAATCAAGGCGGCGTGATGTTGAACTAAATAAAAATATTCGATGTAAAGGTCGTATTTATACAGACGTTGTAAGTGACGAGTTTGTTCGGATTGTCAGTACGCATTGTCATGGTAGTACCAATATCACTCAAACCATCTCGGGTGGAGCTATGGGTAGTTTTCCAAGTCAAAATGCTGTGCGACAAATAGTTCAACGTTCCCGAAAGTTGGTTAATGCAGCACCAGCACAACCTCTAAATCGCGCATCATTGTAATACCTGACAATTACAAGAATTATGGAGAGCCAGTGTTCAAACGTGGATTATGCACGTAAGATGTAATCTGTTATTCTTATAAAGAATGACACGTTAAAAGTTCATTATGCTTTAATTTTATTATTCGATGATACGTAAAATTAAAATTAAATACATATTAGGTTTTTTTATCCATACGATAAATTCAAAACATAAATTTGATTGATACATATCTGCATGAATTTTTCAATTGTGTAAATTGTTTTTCCGATCTTTGTTATAATGGCAGAACGTGGTGGTTTCGTTTTACCCATTTTATATGCACTGTTGCCAAATAAAACAGAAGAGACGTACACGCGCATGATACATTTAATTTGTAATACTTGACCAAATTTCCAACCGTCTCAGATATCTCTGGATTTTGAACTGGCTGTAATTAATGCTTTCAAATCTAATTTTGCTCATACGGAGTTCAATGGGTGTTTATTCCACTTAGTGAAGAATTTAAAGAGAAAATTGATACAAGAACGCCTCATAAGTCGGTACAATGGTAATGCAGATTTTGCACTTCATGCCCGCATGATTGCTGCTCTTGCGTTTGTCCCAATTAATGACCTGAAAAACGGAATGTAAGCGTTAAATAATTCATTGCCGAATGAATTGGAACGAATTTTGGACTATTTTGAGGACACGTATATTGGTAGAATGCAGCGTAACAATCGCCGACGTCGACCTCTATTCGATTCTAGAATTTGGTCCTGTTATACGAGAACCTTAAGTAATGAATCACGCACAAATAATTATGCTGAAGCGGCATATAGACGCTTGCAATCTAAATTTGGTGTAGATCATCCAACCTTGTGAAAATTTATTGATGGGATTCGCGGTGTTCAGAAATCTATTGATCAAGTTTATGAGCGCTTTGTTCGCGATGATGATGCACCAAGAAAACGTTGTAGGTATGTGCTGGCAGATCGACGTATTTTGGCATTAGCTCAAGACTACGAAAATTGCGAAGTCACATCATAAGAGGAATAGCACACAATTTTCTTATGGATTAAGGTTTTTATATATTTTTTTTTACTTTTAAGCCATTTTTTAAACAGAAAAATAATACAAATAATTCCTCAACTGTTGGAATTTATGATTAAATTGATATAACACAAGTGTTTTTTTTTTCATTTTCATTACGACTTATTTACAAAAATGTGAAATGGCATATTAGACCAGACGGTATGTTTTAAAATGCCCACGTTTTTTTGCTTTAATAGCTCCAAAATGGTACTAGTAATAATAATTTCACTGTGCGCGGGTCCAAAAACATGTGCTCATTTTTTATTAAACAAAATGTTAAAAAAACGTGAAAAATTTTGCTTATTTTTCTTTGAACTCAAAAGCTATTTATTTCAGAGAAAAGTTGCGAAGGAAAAAAAGCTTCGTAATTAAATTTTACACAAGAAGCAGCTAATTTAAAATCGAAGAATATATTCTTCGTATTGCAAAAATAGCAAAAAGCAATGAAAAAATGTATCTTTGAAAATTTTTTTTCGCGCACTCATATAACAGGTAGGTATGATAAATCACCACACCAAATTTCATTAAAATCGGTCTGATAGTTTTTGAACAATAATTTGGCAATCTATATTTTGAAAAAAAAGAGCCTAAAGTAAGACCTCTCTATACTTGAAAATTTAATGACATAATAAAGAGCACTCAGACTCGAAAATGTCTTTTGAAAAATTGAAATCCATTAATTAGGAGAACCGTGGCAATTTCTTAAACATTTGTGTAAATTTTGGGCTTATAAACAATTAGAATAACTTTGCGAAATATAATTTTTTTTTATATTTAAACTTATATTGAAGGTATTCAGAAAGACGCTTCTTAAAATATAAAAATAAGAAAAAATTAAAAATATAATTGGTATGAAAAAAAAATTTGAGTAAAATGATTACATTTTCTATGGTATTAACATAAAAGATACAGCACTTAAAAAATAAATAAAATAAAAAATATTCTTAATTTGTATTTATTTTAATATCTTATATAACATTAAACGCTGATATTTAAGCCTATTTTACTAATTTTTAAAATTTTTCAATTTTGGAACTTTTAAACAAATAATTGTGAATACCTTCAATATAAATTTAAATATAAAAAGAATTTATAATTCGCAAAGTTATTCTAATTGTTTATAAGCCCAAAATTTACACAAATGTTTAAAAAATTGCTACGGCTCTCCTAATTAATGAATTTCAATTTTTCAAAAGACATTTGAGAGTTTGAGTACTCTTTTATATGTCATTAAATGTACAAGTATCTAGAGACTTGGTTTAGGTCTATTTATTTAAAGAATTGTTATTTTTTTCCAAAATATAGATTGTAAAATTATTGTTCAAAACTATCAGACCGATCAAATTTGGTGTGGTGATGTACCATACCAAACAGTTTTTTGTTGCCAAGTATGTGTATTCGAAAAATAAATTTCAAAAATACTTGTTTTTTACATTTTTTCATTGTTTTTTGCTATTTTTGCAAAACTAAAAATGTATTTTTCGATTTTAAATTACCTGTTTCTTGTTTAAAATGAAATTACGAATTTTTCTTTCCTTTGCAACTTTACTCTGAAATGAATATCTTTTGAGATATTCTAGTTCAAAGAATAAAAAAAACAAAATTTTTTGTTTTTTTAACATTTTGTTTGATAAAAATTTGAGCACAGGTTTTTGGACCCGCGCATAGTGAAATTATTATTACTAGTACCATTTTGGAGCGATTAAAGCAAAAAAATTCGATCATATGGAAAACATCCCACCCAAAACAGATACCGCTTAGTCCATTAATTATAATAATAGTCGTATATGTGATTCTGATGGGGAGAGATAAGTTCGCGTCGAAATAGTGGAGTCGAATCAGGAGCGTCGATGTGACCGCGTCGAAATAAGACGGTCCGATTTATACTATACCGTTGAATGAATCAATAATACAAAACGTGATTATTTAAAGGATAAGTTCGCGTCGAGAAGAGGTCTCGTCGAGATGATCTCGCGTTGAGATGATGTCGCATCAAAACGATCTCGCGTCGAAGCGGCGGTGTCGAAGTGGAAGCGTCGAAGTGACCGCGTCGAAATAAGGCGGACCTTCACTCTATTGGACAAATTCTTTATGATGCTGCGACCGAAACGTTTCGTGCTGATTTGCGGCTTAATAATCTTCCGGTATTTAGACAACTTGGTGCCCATAATTGCTCCGTGAGGGTCGTGATTCTTCCTATATGCGTTAGTTTTAGCTAGAATATCGACGTAGGCTGTCTCATACCTCAACGTAAACTTCTTCGGCTCTTTCAATATAAGCAGCTCGTATAGTCCGGGAGTGTATTCATACACCTCATCTTTTATAATTAGATTAGGTCCTTCTCTATTCCACCGGAGAATCTCCGATAGCCCATTTATCTAAGTTTGCATCATAACGAAGACCGTATGTATTATCAATTTGTTCTTGGTTCCCGCGGATCAGTAATTCTACATAGTGGCGAGGTAAAGGATCATATTGCTCTGAAAATTCATCGGCAATGCCTGCGTCATCGAGTAATCGCGTTGAATTAGTTGGCTACACCTGCTCTTCTTCCTCTCTCAACAGGGTCTGTTTCAGCAATAACGTCCGCTTCAACGAATAATGGAGGGGGTCTAAACGTAGTAGGTGCTGGTTCTACACCGGTTTCAACGAATGAAGGTGCAACCGGAGTTTTGAACTTAAACGTAACAGGTGTTGACGTTCTAGTAGGTACTTGTTTGAACTCCGATTTCACCGGTTCTACTTTATTTTCCGCGTTAGCGATTTGTGTCAAAGGACCCACTATAGGTTTTCGCTAAGCGATATGTTTCAAGTTCACCTATTTTCAATAATTCCAGTTTGCGTTTGATTGCATTACGAGTCTGCGTTAACGTCCGCTTAACCACCTTATCTCCACATCTATTGCGAGCGACTGCGTCTGAATGAGTATTATAAGCAGGTGATATAGCAATAAAACCCGCTTCGGTATCTACCGTAATCAAAGTCTTTTACAATGCATACGAAATTGTATTTAATCTGCCAACATTGTGAGCACATTGATTTAAATTGATCAAAGGACATACCTTTACCTACGTGCTCATCGTATACATGTTTCAAATTTATGCAATCTTGTTTAAATAACAACCATATTCACATTATCGCGAATCAATTGCTTAGGGATCTTCGACTATGTTTGACAGAGATAGAAAGAATCTACGCCTGAGTGTCGCCCTCAACTGAATTAATCGCGAAATATGTCTTGATTGAGACACCAGATGTCTTCGAAGATCATTACAGAATTCTTAGCGATCTCTTCAGGCGCGAGTACATCTGTCTTATCGTTGAATGTTTATACCTAATACCTCTTATCGGCTTAAGTACATGATCTAAGCATTTATACTTTGGTTGCTCGAGCCACTTTGAGTAAACGTATACATTTTCAAATTTTAAGCCATGCGGTACCTCCAATAAGCTATCCATTACATTAGTCTTCCCACACCCGGAAGGCCCGCAAATAATTGATGTCGTAAAGGTAGGACCATGTTTCCTGCAACTTCAGATTTCAGGAAATCGTGATTATCCACATGTAGTGCTTGAGGTTGTTTCGTAAATTGAATCATTCAGTTGCTGATAGTATACTGACTAGTCCACATGCTGCTCGGGAGTGGAGTATTAAATACCTTAATAAACAAATTACCTGCTGAACTGCATATTCCGGGTTATCGATATTGCGACCAGGAACAAGCTACAGAACGTTTAGCTCGCGCGATCCAGGTATAAATCCTCTAGACGAAGCTTAACAACACTTTGCCTATTATATTGACGAATTTAACAAGCGTCATCAAGTAGATAGGTGCTTCGAGGTCAAGCTTGGAATCTTGTACGCTCGAAGGTTCAATTTTGTGAGAAAAGACATTGCCGTAGAACGCTATGAAGGTTAATACCATTGGGACTGGTCTAAGAAGATACGATAAAGGACAAGGACTCGTTTAGAGGTGGAGTTTTAAAACCTACTTGAAAGTCCGTTAAACGTCTGCTCAAAGATGGTAATCTGAAGAAACTTATTTATGTCAGTCTATCGGCTGTTGAGACTGCGGAAAGAAGAAGGTGCGATTACCTAAAATCATTCCGATACTTAAAACTGGCGGCTTTCTCCCATTCCTAATACCTCTTTCGCTGGTCTCTCAGCTGCAGGTGATCTCGCCGGTGGTGCGAGCGGTATAACTAAAGCTGTCAACGACGCTTCGGCGGCGAAGAAGCAATTGGAAGAGACTCAACGTCAAAACCAAGCAATGGAGTCGGTAGTTCTAAGAAGTGAAGGACTTTATTTACACCCTCGTAAGAAGGATGTGATTTATACTTGAAACCATATCCAAAAAACTTATAAACTTGCCTCGAGCATTAACGATTCCGACTAAATAAGTGCTAGATGTGATTCTTTAGAGTGTTTATGCCATGCTATAAGCCACATCTTAATGAGTGTGCTATCGTGAACCTTGACGATTTTAGAGGAAGAGGTACTCATTGGGTTGCTTTCAAGAAACGCGGCCATGATGTCATCTACTACGATAGCTTCGGAGATTTAGCGCCACCACTTGAAATAATTAGATATTTAAGAGATTGTACAATTAGATATAATTATCATAAGGAACAAAATTATAATACATTTATATGAGGACATTTATGTCTAGATTCTCTATATAATAAATAGCTTGAAATATTATTAACGTGTAGTCACGTCTCAAACGTTCATGTTAATGGGTGAGGGAAACGTGCTCAGTGTAACGTATTTTCCGCCAATCGAACTTGATCCTAATTACCAGTATGGGTTAAGATTGTTAGGATTTTACGGTTGCAATTCTATACGCAATATTCATGAGGGCAATAACAAGTTATACTATATTACGCAAACTGGCGAGCATAAAGAATTACGATTCCGTGCGGTGTATATGAAATTGTGGAGATTAACAGATTTCTACAGCGTAAGATTAATTCGCATAACGCGAGCGACTTTATTTTAAGAGCAAACAATAATACGCTAAAATGTGAAGTTAAATCTATACATTACGTGGACGTTATGCAGGCGGATTCTATTGGACGCATGCACGGATTCCCACGAATCTGATTTGGATATTCAAATAATTCACGCCACAAATATACATGTGGAGTGTAATTTAACTGGAGGCACATAAAGGAACAGTGAGCAGTCGCATACAATCATCGAGTTTTATGTATACGTTGAACCAGGTTATAAATTAATCAAGGAGCCGTCCACAGTTATTTATTTACCTGTACTTACGCGACGTATAGATAACATAACCTTGAAATTGGTTGATGCAGAGGGTCGATTAGTAGACTTTGGTAACGAGAAAGTAACTATTACATTGGAACTGAAGAAGTATGGGCCTTAAGATTTTCGGCAGTAGGTCTCTAACTGCAGACGAGATACATCGTTAACCGAACAAGACGTTCAGTTTCTACAATATCTCGGCTATAAAGTATTAAGACGATGTAGAAGAAGCGCTGAAAAGTTTATTCACCGGGTGAGGTACGAATATATGCTCGTGGAATGCGATCGTCGAACTTATCATCCGTACACAACAAACACATACATCAACTCCGATGAGATTAATCTGGTTGTGCAAAAAGCCGATCTCATTACAACTAGTTAGTGTTATACATTTAGAAGGTACTTTAACCCCTAATGAAGTAAAGAAAGCGTATAATCTCACGAATAATGCACCTCTCTTCCTCTTCGATGAGATATGATTCATGTTAGGCGACCAGGTGATTGAAACCGTACGTTTAGCTGGTATTAACAGCACTATCAAAGGATATTGCTCATATACTACAGATCAAAGTACTTGTTTATCGCATGCAGGATGGAGCTCGCAAAACAAACCTCTTCAATTGTTAAATAGCACCAAGACCGCCTTCAACGTCTATGGTTTGGGAGGTGAAGAGCAGTACTGGCATTCAACGTCCTCAAGAGTTACTGGTTGCTTTCCATATCAAGAAGCGAAATAATAGGAAAGAGAGAGCAGCAATATTCGATCACTTAAATATCTCGAATATAAAAGCAAGATCTTGCATTTCGTTGATAACAAAAACATGGATGTTTACGAAGAATATTTAAACTTCCGAAATCAATATTATAATTCGCCACAAGGTTCTATGCTTAGTTATGAACAATTTAATGCTTAAAGCTACATCTTTTATATATTTTTGCGAGAAGATTTATACAATTTCAGTTAAAAATTAATAATCTTTTACATTATAACTATGACCTATTAATGTTTAAAGCAATCTAAGATGTTGACAGAAAAATTTTCCTCTAGATAATATACTTTCTTCATCGTTCACCTTCATTATATAGATTCTCTCTTCTACTTCATTTATAAAATCTTCATAAATCGAATAATTACGATAATCATTTATATAATTCAGCTTCTGATTTATCACCTCCACACCCAAAAAGAATAGGTTGATTGCTTGTTCGGATAATAATATTGCATTGTTTCCTCTGCTTATTTTGATTCTATTTTCTTCGTCGGTAATAAACAACAATTAAATTTTTATACCATGACCTATATAGATAGCTTTCTCGGGTTCGTCAGATTTTAGAGTTTGCTCAGTTTTAATGTACGAGATTTCACGCCATTACTCCATATCAAAGTGCAGACAGGATATGTCGGTAAATGTCGTCCAAAATAATTGTACTACAGGTTTAATGTCATTATTCTTCAATGAACTTCCTACCTCGAGTACGGTAGAATTATCAATAAATATCCCCATGTTAATAATAAACGTTCTACAACAGAGCTATTAATAAGATCTCTATACCGTAATACTCATTACCTTTAGACGCTGCTTCAGGTGTATCAGTCCATGAGTAATCGGCTTTATCATCAATATCCGATATATTTTCTATACCAGGCATACCCGTTTGTTCAGCACCCATATCGTCTGATTGATTTCAATTAACTACATATCCAACTATGTTACCATCCTATTTATTGCGAGTGTGACGTCACAATATGAGAATACTAGCGATAAGAAGTGTATGCGGAAATTGTAGTGTCAGTATGTAAATCTGTTTTAATCATTTACTTATTATCGTTATTTTCAGATGGATCGTATAATCTTCGAGTTTGAAACGATGATTGAAAATATTCGACGTGCAATAAAATATGAATTGCTACAATTAAGTACAGAAAATATGCTTGTAATATAGAATAAGTTACCTCATTATTATCAGCAGGATAGACAATTATGCGCAAAATAAGATGTATCAAGCATTGGAGTAAATCAATCCATGTTTGATCACATAGATGGACCACCTCTTCTAATGTTTGATTGTTTTCAATGTAATAATAAATAAATTCGTTTAACTATGATGACGTTTTTTTTACCGGAAACTTCTAATGCAGGTTTAAATTCGCCTTTGCGAACCAAATTTAATTGCTTTAGAAAATCCATCTTTAAGGCAGTAGCGAGAAGTCCTAAAAATTTATTAATATTCGTATTTAATTATTATCTTTCAAGAATGAAAAGGACCTACCTGATCAATATCACTATAACGACTGAGATACAGCTTTATAGCGCTCTTATATACTCTCAGGATGATTATAAAATGTCAAGAGTAATATCAAAAGGTTACGAATGTATTATCAACCACATTAGAAAAATACATTGTATGTATGTAGTTTCACAATAAATGCACTGTTTACGTTTTTTATTATTTTCTCACCATTTGATATAATTACTTTCATGATGTATATTATGTTTATCTTTTACTTCACCTGATTGTATAGAAATACTGTAAAGGGAAATTGTTATTGTAAAGAAGTGCTAGAATTGTTTATTCATTTTGCATTCGAGTATTAAATTATAAATAATGGAAGGTTACATATTGACATAAAGTCCGTTTCTATGCAAATGTAATTACATATTGCAACTATTTGTTTACTACTTTAATTTTATAAATAAGATGTAAACGTATGAATATCTTGTACACTTTCATCAATCTTAAACAATATAACTTGTCAAACAATGTACCATTAGTTAATACATCTTTTTCCACTCAAGAAAAGATCATTTTTAAGATTCCGCTCCGTTCCTCCATATCATATGCTGCAATGAATTTTTTTTTAAACAGTACTACAAATAATTATCATAGGGGAAAAGGTGAATATTCGAGATGTATTATCTGATGCAGGGTTATCACATTCACGCTATTTATAAGCATGCACTTTTTACATGCCTATGTTTTCCCTCACCATTTGATATAATTACTTTCATGCGGTATGTCGTGCTTGTTTTTTTTTCTTCAGCTAATTGTTTAATAATCATAATCAATTATTATACTTGTTTCAATTTTTAATTTTATAATCTTTTTTAATGAAAATGAATATAAATATACCAATATGTTTGTTTTATAATCAAAATATATATGTTAGCGATGATAAGAAATGTTTTAATACGCATATGTCTGTAGTTCTATAGCTTTATCTTGTGCGATAACATTATTTTCATATTCATATCTTTTAACATTGGAATGCATAAATTCTTTAACGATTTTATTACACAGAATACTTATTTATTAGCTTTACTGATGCTTTTAGGAGGATGTATCTCTGGTTTCTGGATAGCAGGTAAAACCTGCGAATTCTAAGTTGAGAAAATATTGCAAACTTTAATATAATTTTTATTATTTACAAATGACAATAGCACCAACCAAGTTGAAAAGCAGCTCTCATTCGTTGTCACGTCAGCTTAAATATTTATATATTACAAATTTTTAATACAATTATTATATATTATTTACAAATGCAAGTAGTTTTAATTGTAATGCATAACATCTTTTTCTAATTTTCTAATTATAAAATGTACGGTTTCCATTAGAATAAAAAACCATAACTGGAGCATTTACAGGATGTCATTAAATGACAAAATTTGACTCCTTAGAGCTTATATTCATTTACCTTACGTATAGCATTAAATATTTTTCTAAATAATGCTACAAAGTAATTATCACAGGTTAAAGGTGAATATTCAAGACTAATTATCACGCTATTTATAGCAAATTCTTATCAATATTAAAACTACATCAACTAGTGCAAATATTAAGTTTGAAACTAGATAATATTTACCTAATATGTAATCAATGAAGCCTAAAATTTATTGATAAAATTAATGATTCAGGTATAAATATATATCTTACCTTACGTATAGCACCAATGAATAATATTTTATAAACAATGCTACATTGTAATTATCAAAGCAAAAGGTGAATGATTTGGCTAACACAGTTAATACCTAGCTACTCTAGGATGATGATTTAAATATTTTCCAACCGTAAAATTCGCTGTGTCGTTTGCATAACTATTATATATATATATATATATATATATATATATATATATATATCTATCCAGAATTCTGCATTACATCTCTAACAAAGCTCGGTAGTCGAGCGGAAACGGTGTAAATATACCATGCCAGCTTCCCGTAGTTTGACTCTCGCGACGAGCAAAAATTTTTTCCAGGGTTTATATTTCTACGACGCATCGACGACTCTTCAGCAACGAAAACATAGAACGAAGGTAACTTCTTCTTCAGCACGGGCAAAGAATTTACCTGCATGGCCTCGGTGCATGCAATATCCCCATAAGAAGACGTCGAGAACCCATTCTGAAGAAGCTATCAGAGGCTAATGTATGAGTTCAAGATGGCCGACATGTCTCTCATTGGTCAACACATGGGTCAGCTCCCTTGTGTCTGTGTCTGTGTCTGCGTCTGCGTCGCGTCCGCGTCCGCGTCCGTGTTGGTGCCGGTGTCTGTGTCTGTGTCTGTCTGTGTCTGTGTCTGTGTCTGAGTCTGTGTCTGTGTCTGTGTGTGCCTGTGTCTGTATCTGTGTCTGTGTCTGTGCTTTTGTCTGTGTTTTGTCTGTGTCTGTGTCTGTGCCTGTGTTCTGCGTTTGTGTCTGTGTTTGTGTCTGTGTCTGTGTCTGAGTCTGTGTCTGTGTCTGTGTCTGTGTCTGTGTCTGTGCCTGTGCCTGTGCCTGTGTCTGTGTCTGTGTCCTTGTATTTGCCTGTGTCTGTGTGTGCCTGTGTCTGTGTCTGTGTCTGTGTCTGTGTCTGTGTCTGTGTCTGTGTCTGTGCTTGTGCCTGCGTCTGTGTCTGTGCCTGTCTGTGTCTGTGTCTGTGTCTGTGCCTGTGTCTGTGCCTGCGTCTGTGTCTGTGTCTGCAGCTGTGTCTGTGTTTGTGTCTGTGTCTGTGTCTGTGTCTGTGTCTGTGTCTGTATCTGTATCTGTATGTGTGTCTGTGTCTGTGTCTGTGTCTGTATCTGTGTTTGTGTTTTTGTCTGTGTTTTTGTCTGTGTCCGTGTCCGTGTCTGTGTCTGTGTCTGTGTCTGTGTCTGTGTCTGTGTGTGTGTCTGAGTCTGTGTCTGTGTCTGTGTATGTGCCTGTGCCTGCGTCTGTGTCTGTGTCTGTGTCTGTGTGTGTGTGTCTGTTTTGTGTATGTGTATGTGTATGTGTCTGTGTCTGTGTCTGTGTCTGTGCCTGTATCTCTGACTGTGTCTGTGTCTGTGTCTGTATCTGTGTCTGTGTTTTTGTCTGTGTTTTTGTCTGTGTCTGAGTCTGTATCTGTGTCTGTGTCTGTGTCTGTATCTATGTGTTTTGTCTGTGTTCTTGTCTGTGTCTGTGTCTGTGTCTGTGTCTGTGCCTGTGCCTGTGTCTGTGTCTGTGTCTGTGTCTGTGTTTTGTCTGTGTCTGTGTTTAAAACTGAAACAATATTTGTATTTTGTCACTGTTTATTTCAAAGTCTTTCCTTATCCCATTAATTATATTGAACTTGTGTCTGTCATCTATTAATTTTTCGCATTCTACAAATATATGAATTATAGTTAATGGGCTATCCCATTTAATACACGTGGGTGTTTTCGTTAATATATAAGAATGTGTAGTATTTGTATGTCCTATTCTGACTCTCGTAAGGGCAATACTATATTTTCTCGCCATTGGTGGATAAGGCTTTCTGTTGTGCACAGCGGGTGAATGTAGTTTTGAAAATCTAGTTTCCTTTTCCCACTCTTGTTGCCAATTACTCCACACGCTATTTTATATTTCTTTAATTCCTTCATTTAATTTTAGATTTAACTTTGTAAGAGCATCTTGTAACCTGTCTTTCACTGTTTCATTTTGTGTTCTCGTAGTTTCTTGTCTGTTTGATTTAAATGTCACCTGTTTAATATAATGAGAAGGTGCGTCTTTTATTTTTTTGGCATATTTTAGCATTATCCATGTTCTTCTAAACTTAAGAGGTAATATCCCTGATACTTACAGGACTCGTGGGAAACGCACCTATTGCGTTACGTATACATAAATTTTGAAATACGTCTAATGTATAAGGTTTGTTTTTGCAGCTGAACCATACGCTGTGCACCCATACTCAAATAACGATAGTATCAAGGTTTTATATATATGCAAAAGGATCTCTCTATCTGCTCCCTCCCCACTTTGAGTGTGTTAAGCATTTAATTACATTTAGCGTTTTGCGTGCTTTTACAATTATGTAATCAATATGCGGTTTACACGTAAGAGTTTCGTCAAGCATGAATCCCAGGAATTTATGCTGAGATGTACATTTTATTTGCTGTTGGTTTAGAAATTGTTACGGTATAAATGGACACTAGGACAAGGTAAAAGATAAACCTGGTTTTTGCACGGCTAGCTCGGCGTGCGGGTGAGGGTCTATTGGGACAAAACAGTCTCGTCACCGTCTCCGTAGCTTACGTTTCTACCAAAGTCAAAATCGGGAAAAGGACACAATAGGTTCCGGTAGGCGCCAGGATATTCTAAAAGAACACACTAGGGTGTTTTAAAATGCGAATAAAACGACGGTACGCAGTGGTTCGAATACCCAACTTACCACACTTACCGATCGTAACGCTCTTAACTCAGGTTCCGCAATACTGCTTCACCTGAAAAGGCTTCAAAACCTGCACCTTAACTTTTCAACTTACCACCGTGCAGCAATATTTAAATTTAATACAAAACTCTAATGTTCCCTTACGTTAAATTACTCCCTTAAACTAATCAAATAACCAAACCAACTGACTTCAATTCAGTTGCAACACTTTTCTAAGTTTGAAATTTACGTTACGTTAATTTAATTTGCCCATCAAACAAAACAAAAAAACAACACTCCAACTTTTCTCAAATAAAACGCGACGACGCTTTACTTTCGAGCAATAAATTATCACCCTATGTCCAGGCTTAATATCAAAATAAATACCAGAATAGTAACTAAGTTAAACATCTATTAAATAATAAAAAAATAAATAACTAAAACAATGAAAATTTAAACAGGTCAATTTGAATATAACGGTAATCGTATCTCCTTAATTTTTACCTTATTGAATTCTGGCCAGTAGCAAAACTATCTTAAACTAAATTGCATTCAAAGAAATTCAATCAATTTGGATTACTCCAGCACTTAAATCTTATATAAACTGAATAACGAAGGTAAGATTTCATTTACCTCCCTGCATAAAATATTAAGGGTATCAAACAAAAAAAAACAAAACACCTTAAATAGCTACTAAATAGACAAAGGAAACTGTCCGAAAACGTTAACAAAATGACACAATAAATTCAAAAAAAAAAAAAAAATGCAAATAAACTACTTCCAACAGGTTCCTTCGTTAACACACATTACATAAAAAACACAATCAAATTTTATTCTTTCAAGTCGCAAGATCACCAACAGAATGTAAATTATATTACCTAAGTCACGTAGGCAAATAGGGATGATTTCTGCCCTACGACAGCGTCGGATACGGCTACAGTTCACCGTATTGCTGCTGGTCGACGACACGAAGCTGCCTTCCTCCAGGTCTCTAACTTGAATTCAACTTGCTTTTCAATAAAATGTCTCGTAATTTATTGAAGCAGCATAAACTAACTTAAATCACTTTAATAATTTCTTTTAACTCCAAATTTATAAGGTTCGGCAAACAAAACAAAATAATACTCAGCAAATCGTTTTACATAATCTTAAACAGTACGTGTGGGTGGGTGTTCGCCACTACGTTCACTTAACTTTTAGGAATGGGGTCCTCTAATTATATCTCGTTACTAACGAAAATTCAATAGCCCTCAGGTTCGCACTACAATAAACACGAACCAAATTTCTATCATAAACGCACTCGAAGATGCCGTTCTTCTCCACTAACTAAATAAATGCGCGAGCCCGGTTGAAATGTTACTTCACAAAAAATCCCAAACTTGGTTATAATCGACTATTCTTTCAAGTCCTCAACGCTACTCCCTTAACTTTCACTAGGAGCTCGCACAATGATGAAACCCCGATTCCGATAATCGACGACTTCAACACGCACAACTTTACGCTTCAAAAGCTTAAGACAGAACCTCTCTCATTAAAATTACTTTCTCGCCATATTAAAAAACGTTCCTCCATACAAACTCATTCAAACAAACCAATCAACCATTTTAATTTCAAAATTTTACCCCTTAAATTTACGATGCGATCTCGACTTCAGGCGAAGAAACTGCCCGTCTGCACTTTCCTTCGCACGATACAGAAATGTTATTGCAAAGGTACAAACAATCGCCCATCCATAATACTTACACGGATGAAAACCAACATTCTGACTCTACAACTATTCCTCTACATGAATGCGACAGTATGGCACCAGTGCGATAACAACGGTTCTTTATACTGAAACTAGGTAACAAAACTAAATGAATTTATCTCAATAAAACTTCACATATGATTCGGGCAATAAACTGAAGATTGTACTTAAAATTCCAAAAAAAAAACTACACTGACTTTCTTAATGAAAATTACGTAACTAAACCAAAAAAAACGAAATTCCTTAATACACATTAAACATTCCTAAAATTCCTTTACATACAGCGTGTTCCATTCAAGCGAAACATTCATCATCTACAGTAAGCTCTCAAACAAACAAACAAAAATATACATGGAATCTAACTAAGTGAATACAATTACAAACAAAATTACCCAATACGTATACAGGGTGTTCAAAATACCCTGACAAAATATATTTGGGGAATAGTGTGGATGCCTTAATTTACAAAAGTGCACGCAGACTGTTTTGTTTGAGATATTCTAAACCCTACCTTCTCTGCTTCGTGTATGATATTGTCAACCGTTGATTGCAGCGCAGCATTCGTGCTCTATCGCCCTCACAAGATGCAAATATGACCAAATCGTTCACGTACATGCATCTACCCACTGTGGGATGGAGTGTTTTGGTCAATTCATTGATTGATATTAAAAACCAGCTCACACTAATAGGCGACCCCTGGGGTATACCGATCTGTAGGCGGTGTTTGTTTGACATGGCATTGCCAATTCTTACGCGGCAGTACCTTTCTGTAAGAAATTTTTAATAAAATTTGCCATGTTGCCCTTATTCCGTATGAGTGTATTTTTTGCAGAATTCCATACCTCCACACTAAATCATACGCCTTCTCGAGGTCGAAAAATATTGCCATAGTATGGTTTCTGATGTTCAGAGAGTCTTGAATTGCTGATACTAAGTGGGAAACGTTATCTCTCGTCGAATATCTAAAAGTTTATGTATTTCCAAATATTTCATTAGTCTCTTGCTTACCATCCTTTCCAATATCTTTCCAATGCAGCTCGTTAACGATATTGGGCGGTAACTTAATGTGTGCAGAGGATCTTTTTCTGATTTAATTATAGGGATGATAATGGAAGTTTTCCAGTTTTCTAGATATTCAACCATATACGGTTGTACAATAATAATAGATCCGTTAATGCTGTTTCAGGTAAGTTTTATTCATGGAATGTGTAATTTGATCTATCCCTGGAGTGATTTCTTTGGTTTTCTGAATGTGCAAGTTAGTTCAAACATACTGAACGCTTCATTATGCTGACTTACACACTCCTCTGTGAAGCTTAATGGTGCCTCTCTTACATATAATTCTTTCCTAAATTCTTCACTATAATTCTCTACGCTGTTAATTCTTTCAAAATATTTTAATTGAAGACACAGACGTTCTCTTTCGTTTCTCGAAAGATTCTGTCTCCATATGTTCTGAAGTTACTTCAGAAATATCATCTTTGTGTTTCTGTCTCCTTTTCGGAATTTAATGAGGCAGTAATTTGAGGTGCGCTCTCGTAAGGGACCTTAAATGTGTTTTAAGCTCTGATACGAGCATTGGAATTAAAGAGGTTGCCAGTTCTTTAACATTTATGTTTCCTGCTTTTAATGGAGATGCTACGATAGTTGCGTATGATTCTCTAGACATACTTGCACATGCTACTTTTTGGCCTCGAAATATGAAATGTTTTTTTAACTTTCTTCCTCCTTATATTTTGGACAATCTCGTGACCTTGCCGGGTGATTACCGCTACAATTTACACAATGTAGGGGTTTCTCACAGGCTTTCCTACATGTATTTGTTTTCCACATACACAAGTCGGTTCTTTGTCACATTTCGCCGCCGAGTGTCCAAAAATCTGAAATTTGAAGCACCTTAAAGGCGCAGGTATGTACAGTCTTACCGGTAACCTATATATTGCAACTTTACATACTTTGGCAGATTATCACAACAAAAGGAAAGTACCAAGCTAGCAGTTTTGATCACATTTCCATCTTTATGTGACATAATCCTTCCAGCGTCTATTACTTTTGATTTGCTAAGTTTTCAAGAATCTCTTCAGTTGTACAATTAAGGAGGTCTCGACATGTAATTACTCCTTTTACTATATTTAGTGTCTGATGTGGCTCGAATGTTTCAAGAATATCACCAAAGGTTTTAGTTTTTAGCAATACTTGCGACTGTTTTTTCGTCCTTGTATCTATTAATAATCCCATTTTATTTTTTTACAGAAATTAACATCCCCACTAAACTCTATAGAGTTTTGCATTAAAACAGATTATCCTTTTCAAAATTGCCTTTCATCTTTTAATGAGAAGGAACCGAGGAGTTACAATGCCCGACGTCACCTTCTCCATTAAATTGTCTCTAATGGATTTTTAGTTGCATCCACACCAACATCCATGATTCTAGAGGTGGATCCCTCTACGGCATCTTGATAACGCTGTCTACCGTCAGCGCCTAGTTCAGATTATAAGTCTTCATTTAAATTTACACAACTCATAGGATTCGCACGAGAGGATGAAATACGTCGACTACAGCAGTGCACCCATACCATACAAGGCTATATACTGTGGAGAGGCGCCCGTTTCACAGGCGTTTCAACGCTAGCGATCAGGTTTCCTCTGGCCACGCTTAGGCTTCCCTTCGCGCAATCCCTCGGCACTTAAAACTGCCAAACAACCTTGGGAGGGATACCTTCCTCGTAGCCAGGGCGATAAAGCCAAGACCACCGACCGCTAGCTGTACGACGTTCTAGCCACGCCCTGCTAGAGTCTCTGAAGCTTGCGGTTGCGGTATTAGGAAATGGCTAGCACTCAGATGCCCCAGCTAGGACATCCCGGGCTAGCCACACCCGTATACGCATTTGAAGGCGCATGCCCTGGGAAGAAAGAGAAAGGAAAGGTCTCTCAGCTTTCACTGAGAGCCTGAAGAGAACAAGTTGGTGCAAGAGTGCTTCGACAGAAAAGAGTTATAGTAAGGAAGCCACTCAAGACTAGTATAATAAAAGTGTACTTCCAGCTAAGGGGACGCAGGGTTGCCATCCCTGTCCTCGATAGATACGAGGCCCACGTGGACTGGTCCGCGACACCGTATTTTTAGAGCTAACAGTGAAGGTTTAACTCCACGAGCTCACATTTCGGTGTATTGTATTCATAATTTTTCCAAAATTTACCCTAGACAACTTAGCAGTGATATTGGCCTGTAACTTGTTGTGTTAAGTGGGTTCTTTCCTTGTTTTAGAACGGAATTATTAGGGCTGTTTTCCAGTCTGAAAGAAATTCTCCTTTTATCCATATTTCGTTGTATAGAAACAACCAGTCGTCTAATCCGTGGGGAGGAGGTTTTAATCATTCCATAGGAAACGTTATCGATACCAGTTGTTTCTTTTACTGACCTCAGTGCTTGTTTTAGTCCACTAATTGAAATAGGGAGTTGTATTTATTTGTATCTGCCTTTCCAAAGTCAACGTTTGTAACTCTAGAGTTTATAATGTTGCTAAATTCATCGCTATAGTTGATTGAAGAACTTGTTTCTTCGTAATGCACTGATATGCTTTCAGCCACTTTAACCGGATCTTATATTATTGTTCCATGTTGTTCGAGTTTAATTTGAGGTCAGAACCAGTTTTATTGATATGGCTTTTATTTTATGCCACATTCTGGTGCATGGGGCTTTTGGGGTAAGTTGTGATACATACCTCTCCCATGATTTTCTTTTGAGTCAATATTAGTCGTCTGGCTATTGCTCCCGATCTTTTGAAGGTAATGAGGTTTGGTACTGTAGGGTTTCGTGAGAAGATATCATAGTACCATGGTGGAACAGACAGCTAATGCTATAAGAACAGAGCTTTTTTGTTCTTTATAGCATTAGTTCTTAATTCCAATTACTCAATCCTTAGCTTCTCCTTGAAATTGGGATAGATTTGTTTGCCGCTTCGGCTATAGCATTTGAGAAATTAACAACCATTACCTCAATTATTTCGTCTCTGTTTAATTTGCATGATTGCATCTTTGTCTTTAGATATTATAATTTGGAAGTGGTCACTTCCATGTATATTCAAAGCCAGTTGTGGAGAGGCTATGGTGAGATCAATGGCAGAGAAAGAGTTTGATCTTGAATTGAAGAAGATGGGTTTTATGTTATTTAGGACAACCATATTGTTTCATTCCAGAAACTCTTCTATTTTCTTTCCCCGAATATCCAAGTCTTTAGACCCACAGTATGCATGGGTTGGCAGTTGTGCTGTTAGGTTTTCGAGGTCTTCGGTTTTCCAGTTATCTTCTGGTAAATATACATTGCATAGCACGATTTTTATCGAAATCTAAAGATATCGCTACTGCTTGTATTCTTGTTTTCAAGTCTACCACTTTGTATACGCAGTTAGTTGTGGTTAAAATTTCGACTCCGCCTTTTGCTTTGCTACCGCATGGTTCATCGTATCTAACGCAATTAAAGTTTCTTAATTGAAACGTGCTCCCTTCGAAGATGGTTTTTGTAAACAGATGGCAAACGGCTCATATTCCCAATTAGATTTTCAGTTCCTCTAAACTTGTTTTACTTCCGTTGCAGTTCCATTGTATTATTTTCGCCATGGTTGGAGGGTACTATTTACAATGGATGATCTTGACTGATGTGATTTGGGTTGTGGAGTGTGAAAGACATAACATTGATTTAATTATACATGAATAATAAATAAATAAATATTTTGTGTATATATATAAATATAGATATAAATAAATACTATGTGATAAAGGACATATATACGTGTAAATGGATAATAAGACAAGTAAAATATCACAGATTTAGAGTTATCACAAATTTGATAGATATCACAGATAGGCTATCACTTAGTTGTTGCGCTGCTGGTGATCCGACTAGCGCCATTTTTCCTATTTTGCTTCTTGATCTGCCGACCTTTTCTTCTCTTTACGAGCAATTGGTCGGATGAAATCCGGATTTAGGTTCATCTCCTCGCTTTCCTGATGGCGATGAACGGCTGGCACTTGACTTTATTTTTTCGTCTCGATTCATCTTCCATATTTTCTGATTCGATCAGGTTAGATGTAAATGAAGTTTTTGCACAGAACTGAATTCTTCTCTTATAATTTTTTAGTTCCGACTATTTCTGCGTTTTGAGCGATGTGAGACGTGGCACCGGTTGTGTTTCTCGCAACTACCGAGACTTCTTCATTGATTATCTTTCTGATTTCAGGAATTAGATCTTTTAAGGCTGTCCTGTGATTGGAAGATGCAGCCACCTCTGCAAAAGATGCGTGACTGGTGACTGCCGATCCCTCCATTTGTTTAGCTTGGAAGTACGGTACCTTGTGTAATATCGTGATCTCCTTAATTTTTGATTCGTTTTTGTAAGTAGGACATCCCTTCCATACCGCTGAGTGTTCCCCTTTGCAATTACGGCACTTTTTTGGTCTTGACATGCAGTGCCTTTGTGAGATGGTTTTGCACATATGCTTAGCTTTGCATTTTACAATGGATCGCTGAATGACCAAACTGTTGACAGTTAAAACACCAGTGGAGCTGGAATGTATGGTCTGACCTTTAAAGGGTAGATAGCTGCGTTAATAAATTTGGCCAAGGTTTCTCTGTTAAAGGTGAGTATGTGGTTTGGAGAGTCTACTCATGTACCCTCCTTTAACTCTTATTCTTTTCACCTCTATAACTAACTCAGGGTTAAGGCCATCTTTAATTTCTTCGAGAGAACAATTCAATAAGTCGGGACAGTATACGACTCCTTTGCATATATTTAGGGTTGGATGAGGGCTACCTTGACATTCATTTCAGCAAATCTTTTGATTTTTAGTAGCCTATCAGATTGTGATCCTGATCTACATTCGATTAGTATTTTACCTTTAACCTTTTTGATACTATTTACATCACCAACAAGTCCAAATAAAGTTTTAGATATTAGAAACGGGTTAACTTCAACAAAGTCATCATCTTTCCTCTCTAGGAGCAGAAACCGGGACCATGCGGACTCCTTTTCCTTCAGTTTGACAACGCTGTCTACCCTCAGCGTCTATTTCGAAGGACAAGTCCTCATTTAAATTGGTGTGACACATAGAATTCCCACCGATTGGGATGAATGTGCGTCAACTATAGCAGTGCACCCATACTATAGCAGGGCTTGATACTGTGGAGAGCGCCCGTTTCCCCACAGGCCGTGCAACGCTAACGACCAGGCTTCCCCTGGCCACGCTTAGGCTTTCCTTTGCGCAATCTCTTCGGCACCTAAAACAGCAAAACGACCTTGGGATTGGGGATTTTATAGAAGTTACCTTCCTCCTAGCCGGGCGGTGAAACCAAGACCAACGACCGCTAGCTGTACGACGTTCCTTAGTCACGCCCTGCTAGAGTCTCTGAAGTACAGTTCGAGGTTGCGTTATTAGGGGCCGCCTAGCGCTCAGTCACCTCCAGCTAGGACATCTCGGGCTAGCCACACCCGTATACGCTTTTGACGGCGCATGTCCTGGGAAGAGTAGAGAGGAAGAGGAAGGGACTCTCAGCTTTTGCTGGGAGCCTGAAGAAAATAAGAGCTGGAGCAAGGAGCTCCGACAGAAAAGAGTTAAAGTAAGAGAAGCCACTCAAGACTAGTATAAGAAAAGTGTACTTCCTGCTAGGGGGACGCAGGTTGCCATCCCTATCCTCGTTAGGTATGAGTCCACGTGGACTGGTTCGCGACACCTTATTCTCTAGAGCTAACAGTGGCGGTTTAATGCCACGAGCTCATATTTCAGTGTTGGCCTTGCATCACTTACGATCGTTTGCAAGGTCATTCCCCTATCCGCCACATGGAGACGCGCCTAGTAGGTAGTCCAATCCTTAGGTATTATTATTATTTTTTTTATTTTATCTCCAGCTTCGACTTCTAGGGTCATTAGCCGAAACTATTTGTTGTGTGTCTAAGGTGCTTGTTCTTGTTGCTTTATGATTATATTTCTGTGTAGAGTTTTGTGGTTCTTAAGAAATCGAATAATTGTCTTAAGTTGGTTGGATTTGAGAATACTTCCTTTTGGAATGGGTATGTTATTTTGCTATGACTCTTTCTTTACTCCATTTACAACATTTGTTGAAAATGTGTTCTAATGTTGTTCTGGTGCTACACTGTTGGCAATTCGGTGCAGGTGAGTTTGGCAATAGGTAGGTGTGCGTCATTAGTGTGGCCTATCCGTAAGCGGGTGAGTATTACGCTTTCTTTTCTGCTTATTTGTATTACTTTTCTACGTTCGTTTGTTATTGGTTGATGTTGTTTTAATGTTCTATTTTCTGTTATTCAATCAGTTTGCCATTTATTTTCTATTTTCATTTTGATTTCTTTTGCGTTGTTTAGTTCGTTTGTTTGTATATTTAGTTCTTTGCATGAGTCTTCGATGTTCTCTTGTATGGTGGATTTAACAATCGTTTTGCATTTAATTTGGTGATTATGTTGTGGTTAATATGCGTTTGGTTCATGTATATTTTGAAGCGAATTTCAGAAGTAACCACATATTCCAGTAACGTCGTGGTAGGATTCCTGCTTCTACATGTAAGCTGCTGGTAGGGCTAGTTGGGAACGCCTCAAACTCGTATCTCAGTGCTAAATTTTGTATGACATTAGGTTTGCTGAGACGTGATTTGCATGCTGACATATATGTGATACAACCGTAGTCAAGTCTTGAGAGTATCAGGGTTTTGTATATGCGTAGCAGTATCTCTCTACCTGCACCCCATTTGCAGTTTGCTAAGCATCTTATGATGTTTGATACTTTCCTGGATTTGATCTCTAGTTCTTCAATGTGATTTATCCACGATAAGGAGGTATTCAACGTTACTCCCAGAAATTTAAAGCTTTGTACACATTCGATTTTATGGTTGCTTAGATCAAATTAGGTTCGTGGTGTGGAGTCCTGAGTTTGCAAAAATTCATACAAAGAAAATTGTTGTGAGGTGTTCCTTTTTGAAAAGCTTTCTTGAATGTTTTGTGTTAGCATTACTTGGTTGTCGTTTGTTGACATGTTCTTTCTGGAGCCGGTTTGGTGTTTTACTAGCCAGTTTTCCTTTTCCATAAGTTCTACTAGTCTCTTATTGATGATTTTTCTAGAAGCTTCCTAAACAGCATAACAATGATATCGGACGATAACATTATGTGTTTAAAGGATTTTTATTTTGTCTGTGTATTGGAATTATTATAGCCAGTTTCCAGAGATCAGAATATTGCTTTCTTTCCCATATTCTGTTACAAATGAATAACAAATCTCAAAGGTTTTCATTAGGGCGCTTTTTGATCATTGCATTTGGTATTGTGTCGATGCCAGCAGCTGTGTTTTTAGATTTTGATTTCGCTTTTAATTCATACATGCTGATGGGATTGTTATATCGTTTGTTGTCGTGTTCATCAAAATTTCACTTTTGGTGGCTTTGAAGTTTGGGCTATAACTTTGAGCACTGCTTATTTTTTCGTAATGGCAGGCGAAATTCTCTGATATTTCAAATGGTTCCATTATAATAGTATTATTATCTTGCAGTTCGGTTGTGTCGGATAGTTATTTTTTCCGGAAATGGCACGGATTTTTTCCAAACCAATTTAGGTGGTGTGTCGGTTTTAATTCCGATATATACTTTTGCCAGAATTTCTTTTGGGCGGCTCTGATTAGTTGGCGTGCTATAGCTCTGTGTTTTTAAATGATATTAGATTTTGCAGAGTTGGATATAATTGAAATCTTCTCAATATTACTTTTCTGTTTTTATGGCCTTAGCAGTTTCTGTGTTCCACCAAGGAACTGGCGTCCTATTAATTTGTGTTTGTCGGAGGGTTATAGTAAGCTTCACAGCTTTTGTTACAGCTTTGTACTAATTCACTAACATCTGATTGTCTGCTTAAAGGTGATTCTTTCTAAACGTCCCATTTGACGTTTTTAGATTCCATGTTAGAGGTCGCTTAATTATAGTGTTATTGCATGGTAAGTTTATTAGGATAGAAAAATGGTCGCTGCTGTGCAAGTCGTTTATCGGATTCCATGTGAAACTAGGTGCTATGCGCGCTGTACATAAGCTTAGATCTATAGCCGTAAACTCATTGGACTTTCCGTTGAAAAACGTTGGTCTAGTGTCATTAAGAATGACTATTTCCTTTTGGTCTAACAGATTTTCTGTTTCTCGCCCTTTCAGGTCGCGTTGTTTGATCCCCAGAGGGCTGTGCGAATTAAAATCTCCCACAAGCAGGTAGGGTTGAGGAAGTTGTGATATTATATCTTCGAGTTCAGGGGTTACCCAATTTTGTTGAAAGAGGTTGATGTTTCATACTGTTAATTGAATGGGTTGACTGATAAGTACCGCTACGATTTGTAGACCTTGTACATCTTTTCGTAGACATAGGTACTGAGGCAAGTTAAATGTATCTGTGACTCTAAAATGTGTCTCTTGTAGACAGATTATTGATTGTGTGTACGTTTTAATTAATAATCGTGATTAGCTTGAACTTTTGGCATCCATTACCGTTCCATTGGATTATATTGGCCATTGGAATATATATATATATATATATATATATATATATATATATATATATATATATATATAATAGTGTACACAAATCAATAAACTAATATATGATGTAAATTAGACAAACAATAAATAAATAAAGAAATAAATAAATAAACAGATAAATAAATGGCTATATGGACAAATCGACAATTAATATGTATCACAGATTTTAAAAATCACAGCTATGGAATATCACAGTTTTACTAGCTTTTCGCTTTTAGAGGTCTTCCCCTTTTTTTCTTTTCTTTTTCATCGATTCATTTGAGACAGTTCTGCTGAGGCTTGGTTTTCGTTTAGCTCCGCGAGACTCGTCTTCCATTTGTTCGTTTTCCAGTGTCGCTTCTGGTTGTGGTTTATTCTGCGGTGCAACGAAAACGGAAAATGGGTTATGCTTTATGTTTATTTCATCTCTGATTAGTTTTTTAATTTCAGATAGCAGTATCATTTGTTGTGTACTGCCTGGTGTCGGTGGTTTGGAGAGAACTGGTGTTAGAGATGCTATTTCTTTTTGGATAATTTTCCTTATTTCGGGTATAAGTGTTTGTGGAGGAGGCATGATGTGTGCTGATGCTACTTGGGCAAAAGTTGATTCGCTCGTTACTGCTGATTTTTGCATCTGCCTTGCCTCTTGGTACGGTATTTTCTTCGTTGTCATGATTTCTTGAATTTTGTATTCCACTTTGTACGTAGGACAACCTTTCCAGTTGGCGGAGTGCTGTCCTTTGCAGTTTGGGCAGCATTTCGGGTCTTTACAAGGTGTTTCCTCGTGCTGAGGTTGACCACACGTGCACAGTTTGGTGTTTTTACAATATGTAGCTGCATGTCCATGATTTTGGCAATTGTAGCATCTTCGAGGCGTCGGTATGTAGGGTTTTACTCTTAACGGATATAAGGCTGCTTTTATCGATTTTGGTAGTTGGTGTCTTTCGAAGGTCAGGATATGGGTTGGTGTGTCAACCCACTCTTCCCCTCGTTTGATCTTAATTCTACGGCCCTCTACGACATTTTCGTGGCAAAATCCTTCTTTAATCTCCTCTAACGTACTGTTTAGAAAATCTGGACAGTATATAACACCTTTTCAATGGTTGAGTGTTAGGTGTGGTGTTACTTCAATCTCCATATCTACAATTCTACTTAGTTTACTTAACCTGTTTGATTGGGCTTTAGTTGCTATTTCAATTAGTAATGATCCTTTCACTTTTTTAACACTTTTAACCGCTCCTATTAATCCGTGTAAAGCTTTAGATAAGGAAATAACTTACTTTCGTAAATTCGCTTTCCCTTCTTTTGATTAACAGGAACCGGGGACATGAGTCCTCCTTTTCCTGTCTGATCTTAGTGGAAATGGGTGTTCCACTTTCACCACCCTCATTTGTGGATACGGCCCTCCAGAAAAAGAATTTGTGGTTGTCATACAGTTCCCATGAGTACTGGTGAAATAAAGGTCAACTACGGCAGAGCACCACACCGCGGCAAGGCTACTTACTCTCGGGGGTCGCCTGTTACCCAAGAGACACCGTTAGCGACCACGTGTCGTGTGGCCATTCATCCCTCGACACGGTACGTGTTACATCTTGGATTACCCCTTTAAGGAGTGGGGTCTCCGAACATGAAACAAAAAACAGGTCAAGAACAATCACAGAGCAGACGAAGACAAACTACCTGGGATAGCTTTGATTCACCACTGCTGGTAACAGTGGCTGCTGAGCTGCTCCACCACGACAAGGTGTGTCCCTTGGGGGGTATGATTATTATTATTATTATTAATAGTAATAATAATAATAATAATATTATTATTATTATTTAAAGTTAACACATGTTGGTATGTTACATTATACATACGATCCTTAAGACAAGTAAGTATAATAAGAGTTTGTAATACACTTCACGTAATATCCGTAATGTGTAATAACCTATATATTTCTTTTCCTCAGGCTCGCCCGATGGTCTGGCTTCTCCCGACTCCCTCGACATCTTCACATGCCTCTATCGTCATCACTTGGTTTACATTTACGTCTCCCAGTACTCTTCGCACTATACTGCAGGTACCCAAGATCACTGCTTTTTGCATCAGAAGGTAGGTGTCTTCAGGTACATTTATTTTCTTTAGATTATCTTTTAGCTTTAGAGGTATTTCGGCGGTAGCTCCGATTACTAGTGGTACTATAATAACTTTTTCCTGTTTCCACATTTTCCGAATTTCGTCTGCTAATGGCAAGTATTTTGACATTTTTTCCCCTTGCGATTTTTCAATATTAGTCGCTAAGGGCACTGCAATATCAATCAAGTACGTTGTGTTTTTCTGTTTATCAATAACTACGATGTCCGGTTTATTGTGCTCTATCGCGACATCCGTAATTATTTGTCTGTCCCAATAAATTTTAGATTTTTTGTTATCAATAACCGGTGTAGGTTTGTAGTTGTAATACAGTAGCTTTTCTGTAAGACACTCGTAGTTTTCACATATCTTTTGATGCATTATTTTAGCAACGTTGTTGTGCCTATCCATATATTGTTTTGGAGCTAAAACTTCACATCCAGATATAATGTGGTCGATGTTTTCCGATTTCTTGTTGCAAACTCTACACCTGTCAATAACTGTCCTATCCTTTACTACGTACTTTTGTAATTTCTTGTAGCTATTACTTGGTCTTGGATAGCAAGAAATGTGCCCTCTGTTTCAATGTGGATGTTACCATGTGTTAGCCACGCTTGAGATGCTGTCTTGTCAATGTGTTCACTTTCCAGATGTTCGGGATATCTTCCATGGAGTGCTTTGGATTTCCAGTTTTGCCTCAGCTCATTTGCTTTTGTTATTTGAGTTGTGGGGTCAAACATGTAGTCTTTTAGTTTTAATGGTGTAATTCGTGCATCTGTCTCTACTATGCTTTTATGTAACTCTGATGTTTCTGCTTTTTTAAGAAAATATTCTCTGAGGCTGGCGGTTTGTTCGTATTGAGATGAACGAATTTCTTTGATTCCTCTACCCCCCTCCCGTCTTGCTAGATGAAATCTTTCCGTAGAGCTTCTTGGATGGTGTGCTATATATGAAGCAAACAATCTTCTAGTTTGTCTATCGAGATTTTGTAGCTCTGTATCACTCCAATGGATTACACCAAAGCTTCAGGCTAACACTGACGTTGCATTGGTGTTTATTGCACGGCTTACGTTCCTTGCTGAGAGATAAGTCTTTAATATTGACTTTACCCTTTTAATATATTTTTCCTTAAGCTCTTCTTTTGTTTTCCTTTGTTCTATACCTCTTGCTTGCATGTAACCTAAGTACTTATAAAGGTCATCCTCTCCCATAGCCTGAATATACCCCTGCGCATGTCCGGTTTCACATTCTTGATGTTCACTCCATACGCCTTTAATCATAGCGTGAGTGTTGCATTTGTCCATCCCGAACTGCATTTTGATGTCATTGCTGTAATTTTCGGTGCATTTTATGAGGTCCTGTAAATGTTTTTCTTTGCTCGCGTACAGCTTTAGGTCGTCCATATATAGGAGATGACTTACATTTGAAGAAGTGTTTGTTAATGTGTATCCCTTTTGTAAGCTATTTAATGCGTTTGTTAGAGGTTTTATAGCTAAGCAGAACCACAATGGGCTTAGCGAATTACCCTGGAAAATTCCTCTTCTTATATTTATTGTTCCGGCTTCCAATGTTGTTGTAGGTGTCCTCAAAGTGAGTTGTGTTTTCCATTTTGTCATTGTTTGATTCATGAAGTTACATAAATGCGGTTCTACTTTATATAACGTTAGCACTTCAGATGGCCAGGAGTGCGGTACGCTGTCAAATGCTTTTTTGTAATCTATATATGCCGTAAAGAGAGGTTTCTTATTCTTCTTTGCGTCACCAGTAATTACAGAGTTTACTCTTACTCCTTACACCCTCTCGCCCCTTTTTTACATCCTTTTTGTTCCTCATCTAGTAAATTATTTTGTTCTAGGTGCTCATATACTTTTTCGGCTATTATTGATGTCATAATTTTATAGAGAGTGGGTAGACACGTAATGGGACGGTATTTTGCAGGGTCTTCAGATTTGACTTCCGTCTTAGGTATGAGGTAGGTATTTTCAGATGTCATAAATTCTGGGAGTAACTCCGGATCTCTAATTGTTTCCGTAAACAGTGTCGCCAAGTGTTCATGCACTGATTCAAATTTTTTATACCAGAAATTTTGTATTTTGTCTGTACCTGGTGTTTTCCAATTCATGGTACCCTTAATCGCGTTCTTTACCCTTCGATATCTACTTTCCATTTGTACATTGTTTTAAATTTCTCATCCTATTCCTCTCTTCGTAAAACCATTTAGATCTTTTATGCGTTCCTTCTGCTGACCAGATTTCACCCCAAAATTGTCTTATTTGGTTGGTACTCGGAATATTGCCTTCATTTTCTCCAATATTTTGTTCTTGCTTTTCCATATTTCTGTAGAAACCCTTTTCATTTGAGATAAAGCAATTATTCTGTCTGTACCTTTTGACCCTAGTTCTATATCTTTTCAGTGGTTTTATGGTAGCTGCTAGCATTTGTTTAAGGAAATCTAGTACTTCGGTAACGGTAGGATTGTTTTCTGACCTATATGTTTCTATAATTGTTTCTGCACGTTTCCTCACTTTATTAGAATGGTTAGGGCAAAGGTATTGTGTAATACGTCCTATTTCTGCTCTTAGTCGGGCAATTTTTTTTTCTATTCTTATCTCCCAGGCTTCAAGTTTTCTACCACATTTGTTTGTTCCTTTATCTCTAATTTTCTGTTTGTGGATCTCCAACGTACTGTACGCAGCCGTGTAAATTAGGCTGTGTAGGTCCGTTAGTGTTGTTTCGTCCTTTAAGTGTTTTATGATTATTTCATTAATGCGCTTTAGGACCTTAGGGGTGTTCTTATTCCATTTCAATTTTGGTAAACTGGGTTTCAATTCTGGTTTCATTCCATTGTATTTGGCATGAGTTCCTAGAAATACTGCCTTAATAGCGTCAGGCTGCTCTTGTTCGTCTTCTGTAACATGTGCTGTATGTTCTTGCGCAACTGCTTCTTCTACCTTTCTTAGGCCTAACCCTTGCAACACTTCATCTCTTATTGCATTTATTCTATCTACAGGTAGTCTACCATTGATAAGCAAGGATCTTCTCTGATCTAGTATATTTTGCAAAGTTTTATGCTTGAGATCTGGAAATTCGCTTGTGACCCTTCTATGTAATTCGTGGCCAAAGGGAGTCTTTGATGTTTCTAATTTCGTAATTCTGTAATAGCTTCGGATAATAAATTCATTCGCCTCTAGCGTCTATTTTGTCCTCCGCTTTACATTTCTTTCTGAATTGGTGGTTGGCTCAGCTTGAGCCAAAACACTTCCTTCAGTTGAACCGCTTAGGTTGTGGATTGCGTTCTGTGCTGTTTTAGATATAGTGGTTTCAGACAACTGAGTGACGCCACTTTCTTCGTCAATCTCAGCTCCAGGCTGCCTATCATCACGACGTTTCCGAATGGGACCAGCCTGGTGTCACACCACGCCCCGGATCTTGCTTCGCGTAACAGGAGCTTGAAGATAATCACACTACTTCGGGATGCTAACCCTAATAGTGGTATGGGTGTGGCTGCCACCCGGTTGACTCGAGTCCCTGGTGTCGTCACTCACCAAATGTATACTTGTATACACCCCTGGGGGTTTATTATTATTATTATTATTATTATTATTACTATTACTATTACTATTACTATTACTATTACTATTACTATTACTATTACTATTATTATTATTATTATTCCTCTGTTTGCATATACTGTGAAGGAATATTGGATACTGCAGAACATACCTTTTTCGTTTGTGAGAGATGGGCTCCAGATAGGTTAACGTTAACAACAGAAATTGGAGTACTTACGGCTGACAACATAGTAACAGCTATGTTAGAAGGCAGAGAAAAATGGAACATTATAGCTAAATTCTTTGAAAAAGTATTGCTTTTGAAGAAAAACGATTTAGACCGTCCTAGGGAATATAGACTTATACTAATAAAGAAACCATGGCAAAGGGGCCTAACTTGAAGTAATGTGCCAAACAGTCCCAAGTTAGTGCCTAGGAGTACAGGGGGTGTTTTAGTCGGTAGTCATTAATTGGAGTCCGACACTGTGCGCAAATAGCATTTCACCTCCTCAAAAAAAAAAAATTATTATTATTATTATTATTATTACAAGATAATTTATTGATGTAATTTATACCATGCGGAATATTATACTCTAATCCAATATCATAAACAAGATGCCCAGAGGGTCATATGTAAATAGAATTTAAACAATTAATCTATTGTTTTAATAACGAATATAATACATAAAGATGACACAAATGGTTAATTTTAAATCTAATTGTGTACTCTTGATTAAATTTTTCTCATAATTACATATGTAAAATAATGAACGATCTCTTAATCACGTTTCGGTATTTACAGAATCGCTTTAGCAAACGATTGGAACGTAATTAAGTTTTCAAAATGAATCAAATAAAATTAGGTTTTACTGCAGACAGTGTAATTAAAAATGACGAAATACTGCAAAATGATGTACAGTTTATACAGAGTTGGTTAAAAACTCAATCACTGCCAAAATTAATGGATGAGCAGGTACTAATTTTTTTAATTCCTTATCAAAATGATAGAGAAAAGGTGATGAATAGAATCAAGAATCATTATCGGATTAGAGCCTCATATCCGAAATTGTTTAATTTATGTGACTTAAATAAAAAAATTATTGAACAATACATGAAGGTGGTGTTAGTATGACAAGCAAGAGATTATTTTTACTTATTACACGATTGTTTTATAGATTTATATCTATTTTGCCAGAACGTGTTGACGATGCTGTGATTTGGATTTTTAAATTTCGCGATGGCAGCTCAAATGTTTATGAACTAAGTACTTTGGTAAAGATATTTGGATTGATGTTAGACGGAATATTGCATAATGGACCAATAAAAGGCATAATTCTAATCGTAGATTGTGATGGGGTGAGTACAATGTAATTGCTCCAAGTTTGGTAGAAACCGCAGCTGTATTTTAGGTAACGCTAAGACACGTATTCAAAATGAAGCTAAATTTGCTGAAAGTCTTACTAGAGTATATTCATGAAGGCTTTCCAATACTCCTGATAAATATCCATTTCTTAAATTCGTTTTATGTAGCGCAAGTATTTTTGAAGCTTATTTCACCTTTTACTGATGCTGAAACGTGGAATAAAGTAATTTGGATTTTAAGTAAATAAATTCTGTAGTGGTATTGTAGATTCAATTTCATTCTCAAGGATGTAACATGGACAAATTTTACAAAAAGTGGATTCCGAAACAGTGCCTTCCTAAAGAATATGGTGGTGATTTAGATTCAATCCATGTTTACCATGAAACTACCTTTAACCAATGTATTCGATATTTTTCCGATGCCGATATTGCACAACGACACATTTAGTAACAATATCACCAAACATACATTTAAAAAATTTAAAATAAAATTATTTAATGAGGTTATTATAAGTTTTTGTTATGAACGAATAAATTCAAAGGTAAATATGTAATTAAAAATTATTACTAATTTTAATTTTTAATTACTTATTTAATGAGTTTGGTACAATGTGTTGAATATACGTTTTATTCTTTTTAGCAAGTCTGTACGCTAACATTGAAGAAATAAAGGGTGATTCGTATAAGAACGGATACGAACAAGGGCATGATTTAATGCAACTTACCTCTGTACTAAGTTGCACCCTAGGTGTTGAAAGTGGGGTTTCAAATTTCGAAAAAATCTTGAACTTAGAAAAACCAAATTTGGTAGACGTTGTTATTGCACCAAGTGTATTAATCGACAGTAAATAGAGTTCAATTGTAGCATTTTTGTGGGGTGATAAGGGATGATACATCACTAAAATGTGACAGAATATTTTAATTCAAAAAATTTTTTTACTCTTGTTATTTTTCAAATTTTTTTGTCATTTTTAACAAAAACCCGAATAACTAAAGACAAGCATAGTAGCTGTGTTATTTAAAAACATCGAAAAGTCAAAAGTTGGCTACTCGACCGCTGTGGATGATAGCTTAGCTATTGAAATGCGTTCGGTGTCTTTTAATTTTGTGTGGGTAGGTGGGTGTATTTTGTTTGTTGGCTATGAAATTTAACGTAAAACTAGACCACGAGGGAATAAAGTTGGAATATAAATAGTTTAATAGAAAACAAACAATTTAAACAACAGAAATAACGTACAATATGTACGGATGAATTTATTCTTCATCGATAATTGAAATCTACTCTATCCGATAACTGTTGATTGTTTTTAATGCGATTCCATCATTGTGCCCGAGGCGTTACTAGCGATATTTTCGTTTCACGTTCCCTAAAGAACGAAATCGTATTTGTCTGGTGATCGAGAAGGTCAAACTTATTTTTTTCACATTTATTTGAATATTGATAGTTTCCAAAGTCTCTAATAATAATAATACTAAAATGATGGCGGTGCTCGATCATGTATAAACTAATGTTCCTGTCGGAGTTGTATTGGCACCTTGGCACCTGCTTTCAGTCTGCGGGAAACAGATACCGCTTCTGAGAAACAGTTACTTGTTTTTGAGAAACGGGTACCGGTTTTAGGTCTGTTTTTGAGCTATTTTCGGAAACCGGGGAAGCTGTTTTGAGCAGTTTCTGCCTGTTGCTGGAAAAAATAGGTATCTGTTTTTTGAGTTGACTGCATCAAAGTTTATACTATTCACATTTTCGGTGTTTACAATATTCTGCCGAACAATTTACAAATTGTTGTTGGCTTCAGCCAACTCACTGCATAAACGTTCCAAATTTTTACTATACTAAAATTGAATTTATCTTAATTAATAAACCACATAAATCGAAACTTTTTATTAGTATAGGTACGGTATATAAACTAGAAAAAACACTTGTAATTATGTGACAAAAAAAATTAAGCATCCTTAACAATGTTTCGTTTAATAGTATCAAATAAAACCATATCAAATTATTTTCTTATGAATTCAACAACTGCTGATATCATTAAACAGAACCAACTGTCAATTTTACGTTTCAGTTGTGAGAGTTACTATTACTTTATTTCATAAAATAAAATCGTTAGTTATTAGTGTTTAGAAAATTTTGGAACTGCTATCTTTTGCGCTGTTATTTGTTTAGTCTATATGCAAAAATTCAGAATTTTTGACTTAACCATTAAACTGATATGTACCTTTATAATTATCACATAAGTAAAACTATTACAAAGAAAAGGTGAATAACATTATGAAATGTAGTAGTAAACAATAAATTATATGTTAATAAATATACTCTTTTTATCATAGCAGTTTAATCGTTAGATCAAAAATTCTGAATTTTTGTATATAGACTAAACAAATAACAGCGCAAAGGATAGCAGTTAAATAAATTCGGAATTTTAAAATCTACAAATGACACAATTGCATTCATACATTTACAAATCCCGTTTCAAAGTTGTAATGTAAATTGATGACAGATAAAAAAGAATGTTCGCTAAATGCTTTCAAAGCAAAATAACTGCGTTCAATTATTATTAACGTAGTAATACCCACTCTGCATCGAAAATTAAAAACAAGCCATGTTTTAAGTGCTGTTTGTTGTTTCAAAATTGAAATGGGTCATTTGAAGAGCATTTAGATACATTACATGGATAAATTGCATTCATTTGTTTCTTCTGAGCTTACGTATCTGCGAATCAAGAAAATGTACTGGGCACTTGGCAGAAAGTCGTGCCTTTCCCTCGAAAATAAGATCCTGCTCTACAAAACAGTAATCAGGCCCATATGGACTTACGGCATTGAGCTATGGGGTTGCTCCTGTAAGTCCAATGTTAACATTATTCAACGCCTACAATCCAAAACCATCAGAATGCTAGCAAATGCTCCGTGGTATGTTAGCAATTTGACCCTGCATACGGACCTACAAGTCACAACGGTAGAAGAAGAGTGTACCAAACGAAGTAACACCCACTTTGCGAGGTTGCACGCCCATCCCAACACCCTTGCATCCAACCTTCATCAGGATCCCCACCGAGAACTAAAACTAAAGAAATGGCCCAGTGATCTTAAAGGAGTGCAACTCTAATGAAACGGGATAACATCGCTGGATGGACTCCCCCTCACGTCAAATGTCATCACATTAACTCATAGAACATTGATTATTGTATTACGTTCTGATTGTTAATTTGCTTATAACCAATAAAAAAAAGGTGGTTTGGTATTTATAGGGAAATCTAGAGAGGAATAGGAATGGCAACTGATAACATTTATAAATAATGATAATGCGGTTGTAGAAATAACTAGGAAATAAGTTTTGATAAGAATTATTTTCTAGGATAGGAAAATTGTAAAGGATTCGCAGGATCATTACAATATAACTGTTTTTTGGTTTAGCTGTCTTTGATTATCTCTTACAATTATTCTTTCATTTAATTTTTCTTTGTTTGGTTTTATTGCTTCGAGTATCGTGATTCTCTTATCCGTCTGTAGAAGGTTCCATGTGTTAGGCAGCATCTCTATATCATACCTTGTGTTCAAGTTTTGAGGTCTTTTCTCGAGTTTACTTGTTTGTTTTATATTAGTTAACATTTTGGTATTCTCGAAGTCGATTTTATGTAATGTTTGTTGAACATGCAGGGCCAACGGTCCCACATGATTTTAATTATTGCGTTTCTGTCTGACATTCATTCTTTAATTGGTTTGGTATGATCACAGCCGACACATAGATTCTCATGTACTTTCCAGATTTATTTTTTTTGTTTTTGGATTCCCCATGATCGATAATATTTTTCCATTAGCATCAATTATTGTTTTGTGTTTTCATTTTACTATTGTGCTAGTCCTATCGGTGGTTCCCTTAATGTCAGGTAGAGGAGTCCTTTAGATGTCATGGTCTTTGCCTCTTACTGTTTTTTTTTTTTTCGCTTTTTGAACGGTGTTAAGTTTTCCGATGATTACCGAATCCACAATAACGTGTAAATGAAGTAATTTGTAGCCAACGTATAGTATCAAGATGACAATTTCAGATTACTATCTAATTAATAATGAAGATAAAACAATAATATGTGGGTTAAATTCGTGGGCTGGTCTCAATTTTCACCTTCTTAGACGGCAGCTCTATCAGATACCATTTTTTATCTTCATTATTAGTTACATGTTAATATTTTCTGAAAATTTCAACTTGATACAATGCAGTGTTTTCGATATCGAAGATACGGGGTTGGTCTCAATTTTAAGGCCTTAGAGGGCAGCTCCATCACATATTGTTGTTTTACTTTCATTATTTATTAGATAATAATGTCATCTAAAACTGTCATCTTGATACTATGCGTGGGCTAGAAATTACTTCATTTATATGTTACTGTGACTCCGGTAATCATCGGAAAAACTGTGTTTGTGTTTGTATTTGTGTTTGTGTTTGTGTTTGTGTCTGTGTCTGTGTCTGTGTCTGTGTCTGTGTCTGTGTCTGTGTCTGTGTCTGTGTCTGTGTCTGTGCCTGTGTCGGTGTCTGTGTCTGTGTCTGTGTCTGTGTTCTGTGTCTGTGTCTGAGTCTGTGTCTGTGTCTGTGATTGTGTTTGTTTATAACTTTTTTATATTAGTAGTTTTCGTAAATGCAATAATGTTATTGAGTTTAAAGAAAAAGTTTACCACTTTATGGATTCGAACCATTAATCCATTCACTTCAACCCAGTCCGCTTCAAAAACAACTGCGAAGTTTGTTCTAATTTGCAGTCTACAAAATTAAAATATTAATATAATTTGTTAAAATGAATTAACAGTATTCCAAATTAACAAATTATACACTTGCGTAACATAAGTAGTAACAAACATAAAAGTCTGACTGAAACCATGTGTGTAATGGCAAGCACCCCGCTAGCTTCAAAGGCTGCCAGGTTTACATGGAAATACTGAACAGACGTTATCCTAATACGAAACCTAAACCAGTAATACAGCGTACAATGCCTAACTTCACATTAACACCAACAGCTTTCCCACCATTGAGACCAACTAATGACATGCAGGAACTTAGCACACCGATGACTACTGAAACCCACACTGGTAACAGAACGAATGGAAATACATATGCATAGTCAGAACACAAATAAACTCAGACGCAGATCACTTAAGACAAGTAATGCAATTCATGTAGTCAACAATTATAAACCAAAATAATGCATTATGGATCTACTAAAAGAAGCACGAGAAATGCGTAAAACTATAGATACGTTATCTACTGAAATCAATACTCTCAAACAGCAAATTGATCTTAAAAATGGCCCAATAGGATTGTGACTAGGAACGCAAATGGCTTGACAAATCATCGTCACGAAGTAGAAGTCTTTATTAAAACTAACCAAACAGATGTACTACTTATCTCAAAGGCTCATTTTACTGAGAGAACCTACTTTGAACTTCCTGATTATATAACATACGACACAAAGCATCCAAATAGAAGAGCCAGAGGAGGAACTGCAACAATTATCAGGCAAGAAATAAAGCACTACGAGTTAAACAAGTTTAGCAGAGATTTTCTCCAGGCCCCAACCGTAATAGTGGAAGACTGGCACGGAACTATAGCAATACCAGCAGCGTACTGTCCCCAAAGCTATAGAGCGAACAAAGAAGTATTTGATGAGTACTTTCATACATTAAGATTTATTTCTGTCGGAGATTATAATGCCAAAAGTCTTTTATGGGGAACGAGATTATACACCCCAAGGAGCACAGCCATAGAAACCAGTATCCAAGCTAATCACTTAGATTTCGCATCTGTCGGCAAACCAACCTATTGACCAACTGACTTGACAACAATCCCTGTTTGCCTAGATCTCTTCGTCACCAAAGGAA